>CM032398.1:3619799-3877299 GCA_019049475.1 Eueides isabella | reverse complement strand
TCCATTCCACTTTCGTTCCCGACTTTCAGCCGAATTCGAGGCATTACGTGTTGATTTGCGAACTCAACGCCGCGATTTGCCGTATTACAGAGCGAAGAAATTAAAACATTAAATATTTAAATTTAAATATTTTATTTCCTCGACTGGGGATCGAACCCAGAACCTGTCGGTAACAGTGACAAGCTTGTGCCGCTGCGCCACGACAGGCCTTGTTTCCATAGTAAGGATGAAAATATAAATAATTTATATTATAATTTATACACGTTGAACTTATTAGCCTTTGCGTTTACAATTCCACGCTGGTGCCTCTGCACCTGCTTTTTAATAAAAATAATAATAATAAGTAAAATCTGTCGTGGCGTGATTCAAGCCACTACTGTAAGCTCATTGGTTTTGGATTCGGCCACAAAAATGTGTAATACGATATATTCGATCCGGGTGTGTTAACGCTAGGTTCCCAGGTTCCCACTGTCTATCCTGCTATATCCGGTAACAACGTAAATAGAATAAAATCTTGTAGATATATTTATAATATCAGTAAAATTACCAATTACTCATAAAAATAGAATAGCTATCATTAATCCAATTAAGCAGCCCTGACATCCCTTTATAATGAGCGTCCTTCATAAAGTGGATACGAAATTATCGAACCGATTGGCTCCTGCTAATACTTTGGAATTAATTATAATTTAATGTTTATTATATATATATATATATATATATATATATATATATATATATATATATATATATATATATATATATATATATATATATATAATATATATATATATATATTTTTTTTCGAGCGTAGTCGTGGTGCAGCGGCACAAGGGGTGTCTGTAAATGTACAAGTTGTGGGTTCGATCCCTACTTTAGGAAATTAAATTTCTACTATTTTTATTCGTTGCTCTGGTAAGGAGGCAAAGTGTGGTAATATATTTCGCCACTTACATGTAATATCTCAAAAATTTGGCAGTAAGTGGGTGACGGACATGTTTAACATTAGGTTTCCAAATTAACATTTTCGGACAAAAAAAAATATTATGTATATTTACATACGAGTAGGTCAATAAAGTATTTAGTATTATGGCCTTTTTTTTCTGCCACTCTCGTTAACACAGTTTTCTAGCTCACTCACTAATTTTTATTCAGGGAATAAGTAGTTCAGTCCTAATTAAAATACAAAACACAACGTTTACCGTTCGTACACAAAAACCTGTTAAAATACTTTGGAACGGAAAACTTTCTTTTAGCATTCTTATTGCAATTTTTCCAGATATTACGTGTTAAATGGAGTAACTAAACGCTGCGTAATATTTTATTAATTTAAATTATTACTAAATAAAATATTTCTTAGGGAACCAGTGTATGCGTATCAGATCCTTGGCGACTGTTACTACTGCGTGTCCGGACTTCCGGTGTCTCGGCCCAACCACGCGTACAATTGCGTCAACATGGGCCTGCAAATGATTGACGCTATACGGTAAATAAAATGTTGGTTTTTTCTATCTCAGTTTTTTTGTTCTTATTCGTTTAATTTGGTATATTTATTTTAGGGTTATAGTGGCCCAGCACAGTGTTTTACTGTATATGCGGCTGTATTGGCTTCGATTCCCTTCGGTAGCATATTATATTCATTTCATCGCTTTGATATGCTAGGCATTAACCTCATAAAGAAATGTAGGTAAAAATTCTCAGTTTCCGCCGAATTGAGGCATTGCATTTTGAGAGGCAGAAATATTTTATCACAAAATGAGTATCTAAACACTCGGTTTCAGTTTCCAATGTTTTCATTTCTTCGCTCTGGTATACAAGGCAAAGCGCGGCGTTGAGTGGGGAATGAAAACGGGGTTGTCAAAGTATTAGATCAAAGCTTTTTCCTATGCCTACTCTGACAAGTGAATACAGCATGAATTAAAAAAAAATGAATGAAAATTAAATAATTAGAAACATAATAAAAATAACGAAATATAACAATATTTTTGAAGAATAATACTGAGTGACAATATTCTCCATCCTCTAACGCCCTTCTTCCCACAGGTTCGTCAGAGAAGCAACAGGCTTTACGTGGACATGCGTATCGGCATAAGACTGGAACGTATTGTGCGGCGTGCTCGGCCTCCGCAAAGTGGCAGTTCGATGTTTGGAGCGACCGATGTTACTCTCGCTAATCATATGGAGTCCGGGGGTATAGGGGTGTGTTTTTTTTTCTCTATAGATAGGCAGAGTAGGGAAGGAACTTGGAACTTAGTGTTATGACACTCCTTTCCATTTCCACTTTCGCAATTTAAATTACATGTTGAGTGAACTCATGCCGCGCTTCGCCTTATTTCCAGAGTGAATATTTGAAATTAAAAATTAGTTCGTTTCCTCGAGTGAGGGATGATACCCCACAGCTGGTAGCGTTTACAGCCGCGTCCCCGAGGCCCAACAGGACAAGCCAGACACAAAATAGTGACATTTAAACATTTGTCTGTTGGCCTATGTGTCTGTATGTACTAATCTTTGAAAACAGCCCACTAGATTTAAATGCAGTGTTTACTATTATATCTAATCAACCTTTCCTCAATATTTAGTTTTTTTTTTATTTAAATCGGTTAGTAAATAAATAAGTACGGAAATTAAAAATATTTAGTTCAACAAATTTGCCACAAATGCGTATTAATTTAGCTGAAATTTTAGTTTTATATGTACAAATGTTGTCTTAAAACTGATAATGTTAATAGAAAAATAAGGTAATTGAGATAAGTAAATAAAATAGTGTAATCCAAGCGGGCGAAGCCGCGGCCGGGTCGCTACTATGAAATATAAATCTTTTCGGTAAGCTATAAACTTACGTAAACAACGATTGAAATAGCACGAATACCAATTTTCACATTGCAAGTAGTTTTACATCTACATTTGTTTTTAAAATTGTATACAATTATGTTTGATTTCTACTAAAATACTAAAAAATAGACTATAAACATGAAATGATGATATAAACAGATATTAAGACTTCTCGATGTGCAGGAGCACAAGCGTGGGACTGTAAACCCCGACTGGCTGTGGATTCGATCGTCACTCGAGAAAATGAAATAGTTAGTATTTCATGTTTTCATCTTCTTGCTCTGATAAGTAAGCAAAGCACGGCGTTAAGTTTCGCCATTCAACATGCAATGCGTCAAATTCGGTGGACAATAGGAGACAGAACGGAGTGTTATAACACTAGGTTCCCAACTTCCCTCTGCCTACCCTGCCACGCGCGTGATACAGCGTAAAGCTGAAAGAAATACAGATATTGCAATAAATCAAATAGTTAGTGTTGTTATTCATAGATAGTTAGATCGTTAATCAAAGGTGACATTAGTAAATTTAGTTCAAATGTGGTCACGAATAGAGAAACACTCGCATTTAACGCTTGGCGTCAACTAATATAATAAAGAAAACCTTTTAACCTTGGATCGCAAGTCGTTGCTCCGAGCTCCACACCCTGAAAAATCCATAGAGTGAGAAGAAGAGAAGAGATTTACTCTTCTCTTTCTTCTTTATAAAATTCTTCTTTTCCATAATACGTTCTGTAAGATTTCTATTTATTGTAGTCCCTAAATTAAGTTAAAGTAGATAACTTATCCATAAGAAAGTATAGACGCATGTCGTGGCACTATGTGAATGCACTTTGACTGAAGGATCATTCAACGATATTAGAAAAGATTTTTTATGTCTGCTATAATTATCGAATATTCTTTTTTTTCTCAGCTTCAACTCAAAGGGAAACTGGGAATCTAGTGTTAGGACACTCCGTTTCGTTTCCCACTTTCCGTATTGACTGACGAACATCAAGGCCGTGTTTTGCTTTATCGTCAGAACTATGACGCTAAAATAAGTATTTATTAAATTATTCATTATTTAAAAGAATGTATATTAATTTTCTTCTGTACTCTGGAAACTTACTTCACTACTTAACACACAATAATTCAAATTTGGGTCGAAAACGCCGTGCTATACGAAAAAAAAGCGTGACTTTTTAGAGCTATATAAAACCATTAGCAAACGATGCAAAGGTAACTTTTAACAAACAAAAACATTTAACGAACGAATGTAACGAGGCGTTCGAGTCGTATATTTTATAAGCTCAGTAATTTAGTGCATGTTTCGAATCATTCAAAGTATATTAAAAAAATTAAAAGCTTGTGTTGACTTTTAATATTATTTCATATTTAATCAAAGGTTTTACTATTTAAAGTTTGGAACGTAAGCTAATATTTTGAAATACGTTTAACTTATTTATTCACTTTAAATGTATTTGAATAATCATAAGCTTATTTTACTATTTATATTTAGTGGTCGTGACCGGCCGGTCGTGGCGCAGCGGCACAAACGTGTGACTGTAACCGACAGGTTCTGGGTTCGATCCCCAGTCGAGGAAATGAAACATTAATATTTTCAATTTAAATATTTAATGTTTCTTCGCTCTGGTAATAAGGCAAAACGAGGCGTTGAGTTCCACCACTCAACACGCAATGCCTCAAAGAATGTGGGGAACGGAAGTGGAACGGCGAGCCTTGAAACTAGGTTTCCGGGTTCCCTCTGCCTACCCTGCCTCGTACGGGATACAACATGAAGCTAAAAAAAAAAGAAAAATGTGTGATTGTGTTTTTTATGCCGTGTGATTTCGGCTTAGAATTGGATCGCCCTAGTACTGATAATGTCGTAAGAGGCGTCTAAAAAACGTGTGGCAATGTCACGTTGTCAGCAATCGCAACACGCATGGTCAGACTCGACCGGATTATTACCAACCATATTTAAAACAGCCGTTAAGTAGAGGCTTTGGTCAATGCGTTTTGGGGACCAGAAAATACTTAGACTCTTCAGCCTGCTATACTAAATGCGAGTTACAGCGTCAAGCTAAAATAAATGAAAATATATTTCTTAAATGTAAATAATATGATTATAAAAAGACTACCACGAGACGCTCAGCTGCTTTTTCTTGCCGCAAATTACTGCAGATGTATACAATGTACATATAAACCTTTATTTATAGATAAGATAAGAAGTAGCTACAGTAGCCAAATACTGTTAATATCAATACAAATATTTGTTCAATTATAACTATAGTACACGTTGTTATATCATGAATAAAGTAACATGTTTAAATCAATATTGATATTACGATTCTAGAGATACGTTAGGTAATATACTCAATTCATCGACGTAATTTACGAATTCTAAAATAATTAGTATATTTTTTTTAGCTTTACGGTGTATCCCGTACGAGGCAGGGTAGGCAGAGGGAACCCGGGAACCTAGTGTTAAGACACTCCCTTCCACTTCCGTTCCCCACTTTCCGCCGAATTTGAGGCATTGCGTGTTGTTAACTTTAATTAAACAATTGTATTTCATATTTTTTTTATATTAATCCACACTTAAGAAAACGTATAAAAATTAGAACGAAGCGGAATTTGAACCCGCGTCTCTTGGAATCTATTCAAGCGCTCATAGCAAGTAATGATTTTTTAAGTAGCGCAAATTTGTTGAAATCTTTTTACAAAAACGCCAACAACATAAATAATTTTTAACTAGTGTATAATCACTTTGAAGAGAATGTATGGCTTAGTTATTTGACAGATTCGAATAGGCGCGAGTTTAAATCCCGCTACGTAATTTTATTTTCTTACTTTTCAAAAGTTTTAATTATCTTTTCACTTATTGCCAAATAATAATGTTAAGTAATTCTAATTACATTGGTGGAAATGAATTTTGACTCAGAACCTAAGGCACAGTGGTTAGAGCACTGAGACAATTTCCGAGAGGCTCTGGTTCAAATGCAGTCAAATATTTGTGATCTATAAAACATTTTAACTATATATTATTTCAAGTTTGCTTACTGTTATCTTATAAACTCCACTTTAGAGATTACTTACTACGTAACTTAACACGCAATACCTCAAATTCAGTAGAAAGTGGGGAACGGAAGAATGGAGTGTCTTAACACTGGGTTCCCAAGATCCCTCTGCCTACCCTGCCATGTATGTTAAGACACTCCGTTCCACTTCCATTTCCCACTTTTCACCGAAAGTGAGGCATTGAAAATCAACTCGCGCTTTGCCATACTTTGCTTTAACATATAAAATTATCAAACTATTTAAACTTTCCATTACTTGCTATTCTCTCACTAATTAAAGTAGTGAGTGGTAAAAAATCATCTTTTCTTCTAAATGACTGTAATAAAGGGCCGTTTCGCAGTACATAATGGATCTTCAAGTAGGTGCTGTGAATGTGAACCCACACCCCGAGTCTTTACAGATTTACTGTTAGTTGTTGGATGTTTCTTTATTTTGAGGCACGAAACTTAAAAAGGAACACAGAAAATTGAACATTGTAATATACTTTAATATTCGTAGCACACATGAAAAAAATATTAAACATGCTTTTACATTGAACAAATATTTCATAATATTTCTTCATAGTAAAATTTTAAAATAGCTCTGTAATTGTACTGTTTCCGTTACTAGTAAATTATATTACTTAGTGGAGGGCACTTCACGTTTCACTGGAGTTCCACAGCGGCTGTAAAACCGCGAGGACTCTCAAAATATCGTGTAGAAGTAAGCAATTGAATTATTTAACTATTTTAAAATATATTTACTTACTTTTCATTATAAAATACTTTGATTATTCAGTTCTGTTTACAAGTGCAATGATCATAGTTTCCATTTTCACTCGAATAATAATAAATAGAGTAAAGTAGCACATAAAGAAGCCTGTATGACTTCTTTTCCAACTCGTTCTGGTAACATGAAATAAGGTTTGGCGCTAAGTTTTGCCTCTTTATACGTAATGTCTTCAGAATTCAGCGGAAAGTATAAAACTGAATGTTAATGGAAACGGAGATTTTTACAAGTTATCATATTATTTCCTCGAGCGGGAATCGAACCCGCGATGTGTATCGCGCTTTCAGGCGTACGCTTGTGCCCATGCGCCATGGCCGGCCTTAGGCAAGTATAAAAAATCTTTTCTTATGTGAGATTTAACTGGGATTTTTAAAAATTCTTGGCTGTAGAAAGACACAATCAATGTATTAGTATACTGAAAAGATAATTGCTAGTAATAAAAGCCAAACTGGATTTGCTTAATATAATATTTATATTTGAGACAATCAGTTTATAGTTTACGTAGCTAATTCATATTTTTTTTTACTTTTTGTCATTAAAATTACTCAATATTTTCACAATAAGGTTTTTTTACTAATTCTCTCTGTACTAATATAAACTAATTTGAATAAATGGTAAGACGTGACTTAAAACTGTGAAATAGTTTAGTTGAGTTTAAATTATTTTTTGAGGTTTAAACGGAGCAACGGACGATTCAAGCTAAACGGTTTAAAACTCTATAAAGTTATAATAAAATGTAAAGCATTATTTTCACCTGACACATTATCTCAAACAAAAAAAACTTTTATCATAAATAATATTTAATTATAGTTAAATTTATATTAATTTATCCATTCTATTTTACAAGCAAGAGTGTCTTAAGACTTTCTTCCTTTTGTCACTAAACTGACCACCCTGCTGGGCCTAGGCAGAGGGAACTTGGGAACCTAATAGTGGGGGACGGAAGTGGAACACACCGTTCCATTTCCGTCCCCCACTATCCGCTGAGTTACCAAAAATAATTGGGTGTTGAGAATGTATCGTAGTTCATCTACGATTATAAATTTGTAATAGTTTTTATCTATATGAAACGTGTCCGACTTCATAATAATTGTAGATCTATAGGAAACATCCTTTACATTTTCATTAAAAGAAGAAAATAATATAATTCTTATTTTGTTTCAGGCAACGATGACGTTAAAGACAAATCTCGATCGGCAATGGAAGATGTCAATCTCGCGCTTAAAGCGTGTGGTTTCGGCCTATTCCATATTCAACTACTGTTCTCGGCCTTCGTAGCTTTAGTGTCCGGCATGGTCATGACGAACTCTACGTCGTTCATACTGCCTGTCGCTGAATGTGATCTTAACATGAACCTTCTGCAGAAAGGATTGCTCAATGCTGCGCCTTATATTGGTCAGATCTCTCTTTCTCTCTCTCAGATTCACGCTGTATTCCGCTCATGGCAGGGTAGGCAGAGGGAACAGGGAAACCTAGCGTTAAGTCACTACGTTCCACTTTCATTGATCACTCCGCCAAATTTGAGGCATTGCGTGTTGAGTGGCTGAATTCAACTTGAAAATGAAAACATTAAATATTTAAATCGAAAATATTAAACATTTCATTTCCTCGAGTGGGAATCGAACCCACAACCTGTCGGTTACAGTCACACACGCTTGTGCCACTGTGTCACGACAGGCATTTTTAAGATCAATATTATAATTTCTATAGCCATAATTGTTCGTGGGTTCGATTCCCATGCTGGAAAAACCAATGACTTGTAGTTTCTGCTCCGGTAAGATAATTAAGATTCGCCATTCTTAACTCATTGTATAGTGATTAAAATTAAGGCTGATTGTGTTTTAGAGCACACATCACTGTACCATATCACCTACCTATAGAAATAATAATATTCTCGAATTGCTCGTTGGTGGCTATTTCGCTACTAACTATAGCCCAATTTTAAAGTATACAATATAGGACAGATTCAGTCTTACAGATCAATTAATTTAACGTATTTTAAATACAGTATACAGCAAAGTTTTATTTTCAGCGTCACGTTAGCAGGTCAAAAATAAATAATTTTAAAATATTAAATATTTGATTTCTTCGAATGGGGATGGTACTCACAACCTGCCCCGCTAAAAGTCATAAAGTATAATCTTATCTTATATCTTCTAAGATATTACATACATTGCGCAGCGGCACAGTGTATGACTGTAAAATATAATAAACATGGCTTTAATAATTTTCTCGTTTATAATTAGGAATTTCTTAATTGGAAGATTTTTTTGTAATTTTTAAGAATTGTTGAACAAAATGTTTGAATCGAATCAATTAACAGAACTTTATTTGTTTCAGGAATGATATTATTTTCTATTGTTGGTGGATTTTTATCAGACACATTTGGACGGAAATTTTTCATAGTGTCAGGGTACGGTGGATTGTTATATTCACGATATTAGGCGGATCCAGTCAGACATATTCTGTGTTGATAACAGCTAAATTCTTTGAAGGTGTCATGTAAGTAAAAGTTAATTAAATTAAACTTTCCTTTTTTTGCGATTGTCACGTTTCTTTTTAGCGGTTTAGCTTTTAAATATATTTGTATAGAAAATATTTAAAAATATCTAAGTGATTGGAAATATTTATCTGTTAACGATAGTCTACCTTTATTCCTCCTTTATACTCTTTATACCTATATATTCCCTTCTACCACGCGTGCATATTCTTTTCTGAAAAGCTAAAACGATTTTGATAAAACTTAGGCGATTCCCTAAGTTGGGCTATACCACATGAAAATCACAATGATCAGGTTTATATAAGTTTTAATATCTGACAAATATTGTCAACCAACATACAAATGTGTTTTTCTGGTGAGCTGCATGACGTGGATTTTTTTTTCTTCATCTTAAGATAGGCAGAAGGAACTTGTAAACCTAGTATTAAGACACTCCGTTGCGTTGTCCACTATCCACAGAATTTGAGAAATTTGCGTGTTTAGTAGCGGAACTCAACACCGCGCTTTGCCTTTTTACCAGCGAAGAAATGAAAAAATTAAATATTTTGTTTACAAATATTAATATTATTTATCAAACGTTTTACTCCTTCGAGTGGGAATCGAACCCACAATTTGTCGTTTACAGTCACAGACTTGCGTCCCTGCGCTACGACACGCGTGGTATAAATTCCATCAAGAAATATGCAATCTATATAAATCACAAAACGCCTAGATCATATTTTGTACTATGCTAAAAGTAGTATAAAAATAGAAAACCTATTTGGTTATTGCCTTGAAGTTGCTATTCTTGTAATAGCTAGAAATCTGTCCAAAGTTTTGCCTTATAAAAGATTTGTGTGTATCTGAATACAGACATTTGATATGTTTGTTTTAGAACACAAAAGAAAATATATATATTCCTTTCATATTTTTCTATTTTTAATTAGAATTTGGTCTAAAATATTTTTTGTTTATTTCTTTGAATTTATGTTGTTATTTTAATTGATTTGGTACCAATTATGGGGATACTTACTCAATCCGTCCATTTCTCAATGAAAAGATTGACAATCTGTTATCTCTTTTCCATGAAGTAGATATTTCTGGAAAAATATATATAAAAAAATATTAAAAGCTTAGTATTCAATATTAAAAGCTCAGCATAAGGTCTGAGCTGAGGTAATTCAAATGTGAAATGACATTAAAACATTGTATTTTTAAATTGTTATCCAGATTTATAAACAAAAGCCTAATTATTACGTATTTACCTCTTCGTTTTTGAGAAACTTCAATTTAAGTTAAAAATACTTCAATTACGTAAGGTAGTTGTAAACTACGAAAAAAAAAGAGGAAATACATAGAGACTATTATAAAAGTATCGATACTAAACTTGACATGGCGCATTACGTTATATTCAGATAACCACTATTGTTATTATCAACGTTGTATTTAATATTTCGCATAAAACAGTGTAGGTAGAGTATACATGGGAACCTAGTGTTAAGACATTCCATTCCTATCAAGACTTCCGTTTCCTACTTTTCGCTGAAATCTGGAGGTATTGCGTGTTCATATCTTTGCGTTGTTACTAGAGCGAAAAATTGAAAGTATTAAATAGTGCATTTTCTAGAGTACGGATCGAACTCACAACCTGCCGAATCAACAGTCGTATGCTTGTGCTCCTGCACCACGACAGGGCCCAAATGTTGATGAGAAAGAAATATTCCGTTAACAACAAATATTTTTCTATGATGTCTTTTGCAATATGTACTCGATGTAATTGCGAATTTACGATAACTTAAATAAATTGTTATATAACAGTGGCGTAAAACTTTGAAACAAGGATAAGCTCTCAACAATTTCAATTATAACATTAGAATATTGTTAATTGAAGCTTTCATCTTCAGAATCTGCTACAGAGTCTTATGAAGTTATTAGTAGTAAAACAGTTATGTATGTCGGTATGTAACGGACATACGTACTCGTATATGACAGGGTAACTTGGGAACCTAGTGTTAAATTATTTTATATCCATTGAGACATTTCGTTCCTCATTATTAAATTTGTCACTGTGATAAAATTTAATTCATAATATTGTTTATATAAGTCAATTTTAACAATAAACATAAGGCTATCGCTGACTACAAAAACTTTTTGAATAGCTTTTAAAATAAATGGAAATAGCTAAGAGTTTCTTATCCTACATTATATTTCCTACATTTGAATCCTTTTAAGGCCCGAGGAGCCTATAGCCTTTCTTAAAAAACAGACTATTCAATAAAAATAATTCAAACAAAAAAAAACTGTGATTAACGCCGTTTTGTCTTGTACTGGAGGAACGTACTCGAGGGAAGTAAAGAAAACAATTAATTTCTCCGTACTCTATGTTCGACACCCACAGTTTTGAATCACGCTGTCGCATTGTATAGTCTTAGTAATTTTGGCTTCAAGTCGTACCCCACACACGGCAAGGGAGGCAGAAGGAACTTGGGAACCTAGTTAAGACATTCCGTTCTACTTCTATTGCCCACTTTCCGCTGGATTTGAGGATAACCTTAAAAATTAAATCTATTATTTTATCTATTTAATTTCAGATTTTCAGTATCCTTCACGCCTGTGATAACATTAACATCAGAATTCTGTCATAATGGAATAAGAGATAGAATAATGCTTCTACAATCATCGTTCGCGTCGATATCACAAGCGGTAGTTGCTGTAACAGCGTGGCTTATTCTACCACAGCAATGGAAGCACACTCTTTTTAATGGTTACATAGGTAATATTGTACTATTTTATATATGTTTTTTTTTTTTATTTAATTATATTCATGCGTCTAGCAGATTTGGTCAGTGGGAAACTAATTATCGAGATATTGAGTGTTAAGTGTTGGAACTCAACGCTGCGCTTTGTCTTGGTAATAAACTGAGGATAAAAGATCACAGTTTTTTTTAGCTTCACGCTGTATCCCGCACGAGGCAGGGTAGGCAGAGAGAACCCGGGAACCTAGTGTTAAGACACTCCGTTCCACTTCTGATCCCCACTTTCCACTGAATTTGAGGCACTGCGTGTTGAATGGCGGAACTCAACGCCGCGCTTTGCCTTATTACCAAAGCGAAGAAAGGAAACATTAAATATTTAAATTGAAAACATTAAATACTTCATTTCCTCGACTGGGGATCGAAGAACCTGTCGGTTACAGTCACACGCTTGAGCCGCTGCGATATGACAGGCCTCTTACAAATTTCCTACGGAAATTTAACACAAAACTGCATTTCACAGTCAAATAATGTACTGTTAACAAATTCAAAATACGCCAAGATAAGTTAAATACGAGTATAATATTAAATAGGTAGTCGATCTGCAGATATTGTATATTATGCGTATATGACAGGAAAAGCAAAATCCTGTATATGGCAAGGTAGGCTGAGGGAACCTGGGAACCTCATATTAAGACACTTTGCTGTTTCACTTTCCTCCGAATATGCGGCATTGCGTGTTGAGCGGCGTAACTCAACGACACATTTTATTTATTTTTATTTATGTACAATGAAAGTCATTTTATTCGATTCTATTAATATTTTACAGTGTTCAACACATGGAACTACTATCTATTCATAATGTCAATGTGGTCACTTCTAGCCAGTTTCTTATACATATTCCTACCAGATAGTCCCAAGTACTACGTAACGCAACAGCGCTATGACGAAGCTAGAGAAATATTCATTTCTATATACAAAAAGAATACTGGAAAACCCGCTGAGACATTTCCTGTGAGTGATATTTTTAATATGCTTTTATAAAGTAGATTTGTAAATATGTAAGAAAATCTAAGAAACTGAATTTGAGTCATTTTTTAAAATCATATAATCAGAAAGCTTGGCAGTGATAGGTAGCTTAGGTGATAATACATTACAAAAGCTTCAAAGAGCACGAAAAGGGAACTTGGGAACCTAACATCTGGGTGTCAGGATTTGAACACAACTAACTTAATTTACGTTCCGTGTACAATGAATTGTCTATGGCAGTGCTACGTAGCTTATGTGATAATACACTACAAAAGCTTCACGGGGTACAAAAAGAGAACTTGGGAACCTAACACATGGGTGTCAGGATTTGAACATAATTACTTCATTTACGCTGCATGTACAGTAAAAAGCCTATATTTATTTTATAAGAAAAAGCTTATTTTACTTTGGACTTAGAGAGATCTATTAAACAGAAATGTAATTTTTATAATTAAACAACTTCTACATACTACTGATAGTTATAGGTGGATAGTAAATTATCGTTATACATTTTTATGGCTCAGGCGAGCCAAACTGACGGCGATTGAGCAAATTCATTCCAGTCACATAACAATTATACGAGCATAATCAAAGGTGCGATTGGAAAGAAGCCAAGCCAAATATTTATTTGACTCTTATGCAGTATGCAGTGCCTAATGAAAATGAAATATTTATATAAATAGGAAAAATTATGAGAATAAAGGCCTGTTGTGACATAGGGGCACAAGCGTGTGACATTAGACCCGACAGGCTGTGGGCTCGGTCCCCGATCGAGGAAAAGAAATATTTCTTATTCTCGATTTAAACATTTGATGTTTTCATTTCTTCCCTCTGGCGACAAGGCAAAGCGCGGCATTGAGTTCCGCCACTAAACACGCAATGCTTCAAATTTGGCAGAAAGTGGGAAATGGAACGGAGTGTCTAGGTTCCTTCTGTTTACCCTGCCATGTGCAAGATACAGCGAGCGTGAAGCTGAATGAGCGAAAATATGTATTTAAGAAGCATTGTATAGTACTAAAAAAAAAATATTATTCTTAATAGAGTTGAGAAGTAAATTTTATAAATTATTTGACAATTATCGTTTAGATTTGAATTTATACATACAACCACTATGTTAAGTCACGTTCCAATATTAATTATATTAAGTAATCAAATATGCTATTAAAAAGAAGCCAAGTTAAAAGTTTTCCTTTTTTATGCAAAGTGCAGTCAATAAATTGTTATTGTCATGATAATATAAAATAAGTTGATAAATGTATACGTATTATGTATATAACTCAATTTCTATAGTAGTTTAAATAAGGAGTGCTTATCATGTAGTAATATTCAATAATTTAAGGTTCAATACACATGATAATGCTTTTTTTCGTGAGATCTTTCTAAAATGGAAGAGAAAGTGTATTTTTTTCTTCACTTCCACACCACTTCGCCATTGGCAGTGAAGAAATTGACATATCAAATATTTAATTAACCTGAGCACGTTTACAGTCATATGCTTTTGAGCTTTAACTAAGAAAATACCAAATATATTCTTATTATCTATACTGTTAGCTAATCAAGTTTTCTTTATAATATGTAAAATTCATTCTGAAACATGGCGTACTTTAACTCCGCGCTCTGTAACTAGAAAAGATATTTAGATTTCTAAATAATATTATCCCCCTATTTGGATATTATACTGAATTTTCATTAAAATTCATATAAAAGAAAAATATATGAAATATATGCATGAAACATGTTGAATTGTAAAACATTCATAGCTACCCTTTGTATACTTTATTAAAAATTCCGCATCTGTTAAATATAACTGCGCTTAACGGATTTTTACATAAGTTTTTTTTATAGTTTTCAATGTGGTTTTATACATTTAAGATTTTAATTTTTAGAAAATTAAAAAAATTAAGCAACGTTGTATAACGGTCAAATAGTGACGATCGTGTCATTTTTTTAGCTTTAAACTGTATTCCACATATGACAGGGTTGGCAGGGGTAATCTGGGAACCTAGTGTTAATACACTCTCTTCAAATTTGGATAATTAATTGCATGTTGAGTGGCGCGTCTCAACGATGCGCTTTCAAAAAAAAATAGTTCCACGAGTGGAAATCGAACCAACGACCTGTCACGTTTACAGGTTGATTTTTAAATTACTTTTACGTAATTTAACAAAGATGTAATTTTAGATCAAAGTATAGCACTATGCTAATTTCAGGGAAACTCGAGTCTGATTCCAGACCTCAATTATAAAAGTAATTTCGTACAAAAACAAGAAAAAGTACCTTAAAATTTTAAAGTTAACGCGATTAAAGAAATCTAGTGGCTTATAAATTCATTCTCATTTTATTTTCTTTAAGTTTTATTGTTTTACCTTGAGGCATGTACTCTTAACTGAGGCCGTTGTGGCACAGTGGGACAACATCCGACTTAAAATCATGCTTTAAAGGTTTGTTTCTCTAAGTAATAATTATATTTATTATCATACTAAACTTAAAATAAAAAAACGTATAAAAATTTTGAACTTTTCACCAACTAAGCTTTCAAGAGGGTTCAAATCCTACTTCGTTCAAAATTTTTATACGTTTTTTTTAATTTAAGTTTAATATTTTCTGTCCTAAGTGTGGAATGGCACTATAAAATAGTAACAATATATTTATTATCATTTCTTCGCTTTGGTAAACAATGCAGGAAAATACATTCCAAAATTGTACACACAATCTCTTGAAAGGTGAAAAAATGGGCAACGTAATGTTTTAACACAAGGTTCCCTATACCTACCTACCACCAGATTTGAGTGTCAAACTAAATACATTTTTATTAACCCTACAAAGACAATATATTTTATCCTCTGATAGCAACAACAATAACCAAGCATAAAGTTTCATTCCATAAACAAATGGATTTATTAAAATTTTAAAGGCATTATCATTTTCTTTGGGAGTATCACAAAAAAAAAATCTTCTCAGTGCCCTATTCTAGAAGCTTGAGACATTGTTTTCTCTGTTAAAAGCCTTATTAAATATTCATTTCTGTATGTTCCATCGCTGTCAACCTCGAGGCAGTTCTTGGTAATAGTCCTGAGATTTTATAAAGAATTTCCACTGAATTTCATATTAAAGCTGGTGAAATATGAAATGTGTTAAGATATTTCAAGATTTTGTTAGCCGAGACGGAATAAGCTGGCAAAATCTTTTATATAATTCTATATAAATATATAATCTAATTTATATTTTGGTTTAAATATGAATTTATGCTAAGTTAATTAAAAATAACTGATCAAGAGCGAGTCGGATTCGCTCAATGAGGGGATTCCGTAATAATTTTAGGATTTTCAGTCAATTGGAAGCACAATTTATAAATTTGAGAAGTTTAACTCTTTTTTGTATTAGTTTTTACCTGTAGTAAGTTAAAAAATAGGTCAAATAATTGTCCTTTATTTGTTTTGCGAGTTCCTCTTTCTTGATAAATATCATATATTATATGATATATTTTACGTGTACGTAATATACCACAAAAGCAACTTTTTTTCGGAGAATAATAATATAATAGAAATTAACGATAAATATAACATTTCACAAAAAACCCATAAAAGTTGTTTATATTTTTTTTTCTTTATTTCTTGCCAAGCTATATTTTTACGAAAAATGTCCTATAGGTTTTGATTACGCGGCAAATTTCATACATTGTGTAAAAAAAAACGGTGCGTAAATATTCATCTCTTAATCGCGTTGCCTAAGAAGGTTTTCTGTACTTCATGGAACTATAAAGTGAAATATTTGATATCAAGTGAAGCTCGATACCTTCTACAGACAGACGACAGATGTCCAACAAATTGATAGCATATATATATTTTTATTATTTCCAATACTAATATATAAAAGAAACATGAAACTGATTTATGTCAACCAACTAGATGCAGTATATATATAGCCGAGCCAAATACAGTCATGTTCATTCTTATGAAACATATTCTGCAGGTCGCTACGAGGCGTAAGCCTATATAAATATTATCTACGTAACCTAAATTTAAAAATGAGGTAACACGTGCCGATATATAACTCTCAATATAGAAAAAGCAATATCATAAATTTTATTCAACACCGTGAAAAATTTTACAAAAACACGACTCATAATTTTCAAATTATAGCAAAATTAATTAATTCACTTACTTACAAATTACTGTGATATAAAAGTAAGTTAAAATTATACATAATCTTGTTTTCATCAGAATAAAACGCGAGCCCACTTTTTTATTCTAATGTACAAGTTATATTATTGCAAAGTTTCATTTAAATCGGTTCAGTAGCTTTTGAGTGAAATGGAACAAACCTTCACATTTTAAATTGATGAGAAAATAGATAATGTAAAATGAGATAATAAGGAAATATATAAACATCTAAGTATTGTATAAAATATTTATGACAGATGCTCGTTGCTCCTAAAAGCATCAACGATAATTTTGTTTACCTTTAATTTTATTTGAGCTTCATGGCTTAGTGGAAAAGCCACAGCGTTAAGTTACGTCATTAGAGGTTTAGAAAGGAATCGTACTATAGTGTTGGACGCAATTCGATCTCAGTCCGATTTATATTGTTTTATGGGAAATATCCCATCTATGTGTGATTGGACCAGAACGAAAATGTGAATACTCCCTTCTTTATAGTAGGGCAAGAAGAAACTTTAAAATTTAGTGTGAAGACTCTCCGTTCTCATTAAGACACTCCGGTATCTATTTTCCGCCCATTTTTTTGTACTGCGTTCTTGGTTGGTTGAGTGGTAACTTTCTTTACTAAAGGGAATTTCTCCGAGTAGGCATCGAATCCAACTCCGAGTAGGCATCGAAGCAACTTATCGTCCTATTTATTCTACTATCCATTAAAACGTAAAGCTACTTTTATAAACATTAAAGTACATCAAAAAATTACCACAGATGCCAGACACCCCTTAAAACATCAGCGGTAATTTTGTTTACTTTTAATTTTATTTTATTAGCGACCCCTCAAGTAATTTTTGTTCGCGTGAAAGGAAGTAATCAGGGCGCGTGTCACACCGTTACTGTTCATTAATTTAACGATATATTAACTTTTAATCATATACCTTATCAATGATAAACATCCTCCGTTACCTTTGATTATTTGATGTCATTTTGTTTTGATACTAAGTATTATTATAGCGTTCTTACCGAAGTGTGTTTATACTCGTAATTAAACTAAGTAGTTGTTTTTATTGTGCAGTTTATTATACAAGTACATATATAAAGTCAATTTGAGTCTTAAATCAAATTATTAAATGTGAAAATTAGTAAATCTAATTGACACACTGCCTGAGAAATGAAAGCAAGAAATAATAATTTTCTATTTTAAATAAGATAGCATTACATTTTTAAATAGCGCAAAACTCGCCGATGAACAATGTCAGTCCAGAGTGCGGAGATAAAAAAGAAGCCCAACTACAAAAGCCTCTTGGTCTGCTAAACAAAGTACTAATCCGGTTTTCATAAAACTTCACAGCACGCACACGGCTGGGTAGGCATGGTGAACTTGGGAATCTAGTGTTAAGACACTCCGTATCACTTCCGTTCCCCACCACCAATTTATAAAACGAAGAATATATTTATTAAAATTAAGTCCCTCCTTTCTCAATCATAGCCCATACGTTAAATATATTTTTATTAACCATCTACGAATTATACGAAATATTATGAATATAAAGTGGTTATAATAGGGCTATGATTAACGAATTTGTAGTAGGCGTGACGTGACATCAGCAAGGTGTCTCCAATGCTACTCAATGTAACAGTTAAACAAGTAAAATATATGTTTTATATAATTTTCAATTTCATTATATATATACGTGAACTATATTTTCTTCGACAAATGGAATATTTCACACAAAAAGATTTTATTTAAGTAACTCATTCCAAATTATAATTCCTGAGATTGACGCACTCAACCAAATTAACTTCTAATATTGTAGAACAGATTACATCTAAATAACATACATTTTTCAATGTTCTTTATTAAATTCATTTTAATATGCAATTACAAGAATCCGTTGACACGTATTTAATGATAAAATTTTGTTTACAGTAAACATCAGCATCTTTTATACTTATTACGAGTATTTACGAGTATTTCAAGGTGAAATGTGATATGAATAAATCTTCTCTTATAAAAGCGCAGCCCATTCATAATTTAAGAAACGATGTCACCGATCACCATAACGTAACGAGCTCGCTACGTAAAATTTTTTAAACTTTTTTTTTGTTACTTTGAAGGCAGAAAACTGAATCAGAATAATTTTAATTATTTTGTTATAGACGGTGTAAATATAGTGTCAAAATACTCTACTAAATAGGAGTATTAATTTTTGTTCTGATAAAGAAATCACCAATTATGTTGATTCTTTTTCTCAAAATACCCGCGCCTCGTAAAAGTTTTTCAACACACTACAATGAATTTTTTAAACGTTTGTTACAAATTATTCATGTTAAGCTTTGTACGTAGATCCTTGCATATAACTACAATCAATATAAACATAATTCGTCAGAGTATTTTCTAGAGCGCAGATTCAAAATGTGACACTTTCAGATTGGTATATGTTTTCAAAATTATTATATTTCTAAATGAGGAATATAAATTTAAAATGTTAAAAAGAAAATTTATCTGAGAAAGGATTGAACCCATTACTGCCTTTTATAAATCTAGTACATATATACTATACGTAAGCAACGGTGACTGTAAAATGGCCGGTAAATTGTTAATACTTTTTTATTTGTATCACGTTACGTTGTGACGGCGGCTTAACTTTGATGCCAAGAGTGCTGCAGGTTTTTTACCGAGTGAATATTTACTTTATTACCGTCAAATAAATAAAAGGATTAATTTGTTTTCACAATTTTGTTGTGTTATTCGAAAACACACACACATAACCCAAACATACACATACACACATACGTGTGTGTATGTATGTATATGTTGTTTTATGTGTATGGGTTTTGAAACTTAGATTACATACAGACTATATATTCTGGATTAAGAAATAAGTACCACCAAATGTATAGCACTTATAGTACGGTTAGACAACGATAGCCTATAAAATACTTCTATCCTAGTAATAGTCTATAAAAATATATTAAAATCAAATCATTCCCTTGCCCGATCCCCTAACAAACGCAGCTGATTAAATAACTAAATTGAGGCCGGTCTTGGCGCAAAAGCACAAGCGTGTGACTGTAAACAGGTTGTGAGTTCGATCCCAACTCAAGGAAATAAAATATTTAATATTTTCAAATTGAATATTTAATGTTCTCATTTCTTCGTTATGGTACAAGGCAAAACGCGGCGGTGAGTCCCACCACTCAACACGGAAGGTCAGGAGAACGGAAGTGGAACGGAGTGTCTTAACACTAGGTTCCCAAGTTCCTTCTGCCTACCCTTCCATGTGCGGAATACAGCGTGATGCTGAATATTAAACAACTACTTACACCCATAACATAAAACACGACTACAAACCGTTTCAAGAATTATTAATAAAGTAATATAATATACACAAACAAAAGACAACATATTCCGATCTTTATGACCATACTATTTAGTGGCATGCAAAACAATACCGCAGTGTAAGGTGGCAACATAAATCTGTGGAGTTTCTTTCCAGAAATAGCGAGAACATTTTGGTTATATAAATTGCGTGAATATGGCTGCCATTGGATCCTAATATTTATTGCTTTGGCGTTATAGTTAGATAACATCTTACAATTTACGAGTATGTATGTATGAGAAAGAGCACAAGTGGCATAAGTTTAAATGTGAATAATATTGTAAAATTTTGTTACTTGCTTTTTTATTATATTCTTTTATTTAAGTTTGACGCCCTTCGTTGCACAAGTATGTTAACGTAAGCGCGGCGGGAAGTGGGTTCGGTTCTTACTAAAGCAAATGAAATATTTAATATTTTCAAATTAAATATTTTATATTTTTTTCATCGCTCTGGTAGCAAGGCAAAGTCAATTCACAATGCCTCAAATTTAGTGAAAAGTAGGGAAGGAAACTGAGTGTCTTTATACTAGATTGTCTCTCCTGTCATACAGCGTGCAGATGAAAAAAGAGGTCTCCATCGTCCAATGAGATTCGGTCATCGAAGCGTAGTGGACTCTGATTGTAAATGTGATATTTGCGAGTTATTATCACAAGCGTAAGCGGAGAATAAATTATTTTTAAGATCTAGCTATAAAAAGACAAAGAACAGCGTTTAGTTATACCATTAAATAAACAATGCTTTACCACGGGTTCGACTCCAATTTGTTATTTTTTTACGTTTCCTAAATAAGTATTTGTCTTAGGAAACTAAGTGTGAATTACAACTTTAAAATGGTAAAAATATATGATCGAAAGAAATCGTGTCCACTTGCCAAGCGATAATAAAAATAAATCTAAGGAATTATCTTTGTGTAACGGAAATTTGTATCAACTCTATCTCACGAACCTCTTATAAGAATTTCGACGTTGCTACATACGACGTAAAATTTCTAAATTTTTATACGTTTTCTAAATAACCATTATTATTTTTATATCTTTGCTCTAATAAGTGTGCGTGAAACTAGGCTGCCTCACACTGTATCCTGCACATGGCAAGGTAGACAAAGGAATATGGCAACCCAGTGTTAAGACACTCCATTCTGTTTCTCGAGGTCGAGGCAATGAAAACATTAATTATTTTAAGATATAAGATATTTCATTTTCTCGACTAGAAATCGAACCCACAACCTGTCACGTTTAAAATAAATATATATACGTTTAAATAAATATATATTATCGATTTTTATTCTGATACAGTCAGATAAAAAAGTACATATTCATATATGTTCTTTTTAAAATACCATCATTTTATATTGCTTTGACGTTAATCTAAGCTTAAAACCAACAAGATATTGTAACTCAAATTTATTTTATGAAATTTTTAAAATATAAGTTGCACCACTTTTGCTATAAATATTTTATGAGAATTTTAGCGTCTCATTGTTTATCTATATTAATTCGGAAGTGTCTTCTGAATAGATAAAAGTTGTAAACGAGTTTGCAAAGTAATAAAAATAAAATAATAATATAGACCTTTGGTAAAGACTGAGGTCATGGATTGTGACCCTCGCCCGCGGCTTCGCCCGCTTGAATCACAATATTTTATTTACCAATTTCTATTATTGTTTTAGTTCTAATAACATTTTCACTTTTAAAAACATTATCGCTTTTTTTTTAAATATTAGTTTTCAACGTAAATACATTATGTATTTAAATTGAAAACCAAAATTTCAGCTAAATGTATAAAAAAGTTGTAGCAATCTTGTCGAAGTAAGTTTTTTACACTGACTTATTTTTTTTATTTACTTACCGATTTAAATAAAACAAGCACTAAATGCTTGCAATAATTTAATAGTGAAAACTTTTAAATTTTGTAAGCAATTTCTTAGATTAGCGTGTACATACGCACAGACAAACAGAGAAAACGGCAAACCAACCAAGAAACAAATAAAATTTCATGAAAAATCATTATTTCGGTCCTACTACGTTAATAGGCGTCCCCTGTAAGCTTTTTTTAATATATCTTGCATGTACAGATAGAGATGGATATCGGTACAGATTAACATAAACATACCTTATTTTTTATGGCTTAAGGCATGGAGGCTCCGCACTGATAGGTTTCTGTTTGCGGTAAGAAGCTTTTTTAAGACACTTCCGTTAGCCAATTTCCACCAAATTCTCGAGATATTATGATTATATAGAGTGGCGGAACTCAACGCTGCACATTTCATCAATCCAATTCTTAAATATTACTTATAGCTCACATTTTTCTTCCTTACAAGGGAGAAACGATGTTACTATTAATATTATCGTCTAGGCTTACCTACTTAATAGAAAATAAGTGACATAGAAAATCTATTACGAAACCGCTATCCATCTTACTGCCGCAAGACAGTATCTTAATTGTACGTTTACATTTCAAGTTTGTAGAGAAAAACTGCACGCTTACTAGTGTTTTGATAAACTTTTTTGTTTTCTTCAGCTCCATGCTGTATCCTACACATGGCAGGATAGGCAGAGGGAACCTGGGAACCTTGTGTTAAAACAATTCGATCCGTTACCAATTTTACGTCGAATTTGAGGCAATGTGTATTGAGTGGCGGAATTCATCGCCGCGCTGGGCATTGTTCTAGAGCGGAGAAATGATTCAATCATTAAATAATTAATTTAAAATATTAAATATTTCATTCCTCGAGTGGGGATCGAGCTCACAATATGTTTCGTATACAGTTAAGCACATGTGCCCATGGACCAGGAGAGGCCTCTCTTGTTAATTGCTGTTTCCCATACATATTATGTTATATAAATATATATTTTACATCAAGCGCTAACGTCGCGCAGTAGTGACGTACGGTTTTCACTTAGAGTATAAATTATTTTCATTTCTTTACTCTGGTAAAAATAAGTTAGGAGTTAACTTTCGCCACCCAACACCTAAAACATCGAAAGTTGTATGAAAATGCTGGCAGAAATATTTTCTTTTCACTATCTCTATATTGCTATACAACAAATAAACATAAAGCTGCCTTATATCTTACTGTGTTTGTGTGTATTGTATTAGGTTTCTGATATTAATTTTACCTAAAAGATAAATACAAATGACCGCATATTTTAATTATATGAAAAACATGTGCTTATAGACATAGATTATCAGCTACTTATCTCACCAAAAACATTCACACAATTGAAATACATTCCAAATGAATAATAATTTATTAATACATAGTATCTATATAATATTTAGCGTTCTTAAGTTTGTAAACTCGCCACATGATCAAAACCTATTTCCTGCAGACCTACAATTTTAAAATTTGGCAAGAAATGAGAACTTGCCGTTCAAAATATCTGAAAAATGAAAATTTCCCAATTTAAAAAAAATAAAAATAGGAATTATTTCAGTTACAAATTATTACGAATATGAATAGTTGTAGTTATCAGCTTCCCGCTGTATCTCGCCCAAGAAAGTGAGAAATGGAACGGTGTGTCTTAACAATAGGTTCCCAAGTTCCCGCTGCCTACCCTGCCATATGAGGTATAGGTATACAGTGTGAAATTGTATATTTTAATAAAATGTTTATAATTAAACTTTATTCAACTGTGCAATGAAGGCCTCACATTTTCATAAAATATAATAAATTTATATACACTTTCAATACAACTTGTTGCTTAGTTCAGGTATATAAAGTTCTTCTCAACGATTTCACACGAAACTTCTGCGTACAACTTCATAATTAGGCACGTACAGGAACACATTATAATATCTATTTAAATGTACAGCTTCTCCTGTTTTCGCAAAGTTGGCAACATTTTCTTTGATAACATTTTAATTGATATAATAAAAGGATTTATATGTATGAATAATTTAATTTAGTAATGTTTGGTAAATTTAATTACTAATATTATTAGAGGAAAAAATGTTTCATTGAACTCGTTCATCTCAGGAACTAAGGACTGTATATAAAAGAAAGCTGTGTTTATCACTGTAGTTTGTACTGCTGTGTATCTCGGAATTAACAGTATGTCTTACCCATTAATAATAATAATAATAAAGCCATTTATTCCAAATCTCTCTTAGATTGTAGTACATTATTTGTTAGTAAGTTTTTTAGTTTAAATTTAAGAAAGTTAGTTCTTTTTTTTTTTATGTTAATTATTCGCTAATTATTTTTTTTTTAAGTTAATTATTTGAGATTTGAACCCCTATTTGGGTAAAGGCCTCCTCCATCATGTTCCATGACTCTCTATCCTTGCCTAACTTTATCTAGTCTTTTCCTGCAACGTGGGTAATGTCATCAGCCCACCGTTTTAATTGTCGGCCAACATTCCTTTTCCCCTCTGGTCCTTTCCATCGTGTGGCTTCAATGGACCATCTTCTGTCGGAATATCGTGCGATGTATCCTGCCCCTTTCCATTTAAGTGTGAGTGCGTGTCTGAGGGCATCAGAAAGCTTTGTCTTCTGGCAGATTTTTTCATTCTTAATTTTATGTATTCTTCTAATTTTTAACATGCTTCTTTCCATTGCTGTTTGACTGCATTTGATTCGTTGTTTTATTTTGTTTGTGTAAATCCATGTTTGGCAGCCATACAACAAGCAAGGCAGTAGGCATGTATCGAATATTGTCTTTTTCATGAGTGAGCTGTAGTTTCCTTTTAGGATTTCCTTTAATGCCCAGTATTTCTTCCAGGTTGTGTTGATTCTCCTTGTTACTTCTTCTTCATTGCTTGATGTTTTGAATGAGATTTGCTTGCCCAAGTAGATGTTCTCGCTGACGTATTCTATATTGATACCCTTTACCATTATAGGGCGTTCGTAGTGGTTAGTAAATAATTTGGTTTTACTTACATTCATTTCTAAACCGATTTTGGAGCATTCGTAGTCTAGTGATGTCATCATTTCCTCTAGGTCTTTGGCAGTTTCAGCAATTATGACAATATCGTCAGCGAATCTCAGATGATTTAAATAGTGTCCGTTTATATTGATACCTTTGTTTTTCCAGTCTAGTTTTTGAAAAATATTTTCGAGTACTGCTATAAACAGCTTCGGGGAGAGAGGGTCTCCTTGTCTTACTCCTCGTTCTATGTTTATTTCATCTCCCGTAGTTTCTAACTTGACTCTGCTTGTGCTATTTGTATAGATATATTTCAAGATATTGATGTATTTGTGGTTAATATCTGATTGTTGTAGTGCATTCCAGATTGAACAGTGACTGATGCTGTCAAAAGCTTTGCTGTAGTCAATGAAGGCCACATACAGAGATCTATTATATTCCCTGTACTTTTCTATGATCTGTTCTAGTGTCTGTATGTGGTCCACTGTGCTGTAGCCTGATCTGAATCCTGCTTGTTCCTTTGGTTGCTGCCTATCTATGTCGTCTGAAATTCTCTTTAAAATTATGGATGAGAATAGTTTATATATACTTGCCAGCAGACTTATTGGCCTATAATTCCCAATGTCTAAACAATTTCCTTTTTTGAATAGCAGAATTATGTCTGATGTACACCATTGTTTTGGTACTTTTTCTTCTTCTAATATCATATTGAACAATTTAGAAAGATGGTGTGTTAATAAATGTGCACAAATTTTCAGGGCCTCATTGCATAATCCATCTGGGCCAGGACTCTTGTCATCTTTTAGCCTTTTCATATGTACAAAAACTTCAGAGTCATCAATTTCTCTGATATGATTCATTGTGCTTATGTGAGTTGGTTGTGCATATACTACAGTATTGTTTTGTTTCTTGTATAGGTTTTTGTAGAAGTTTGTTGCTTGGTTAATAACATCTTTTCTTGAAATTGTTTCTATTGAATTATGCTCGAGTTTTTGAATCCATGACTTGTGTGTAGTTAGCTCTTTGCATGCTTTTTTTGCACTTTTAAAATTTCTGATGTTCTTTGAAATAATCTCATGTCCGGCCAGTTATTGTAGTCCTTACGTATTGACCTATTGGATTCTTTGTATATTTTGCTAAGTTCTTCTTTTTCGTCTTTGTTTTTATTCTTTATATGTAGTAGCTCGGTGCGTCTTTCTATTAGTTGAATTGTGTCTGTGGAGAAAATATTATGTTGATAAGGTTGTGTTCTGTTTTTATATTTTAAGCTCTCTGTTATGCTTCTCTCTATGTTGTTGTAGTATGTTTGGATATCAATACAATTTGTTTCTATGTTTTCTGTGTGGGTTCTCAGATTTTTAATGTACTCTTTGATTTCTGTTTCCGTCTTGGGTATATTAGGTATTGTTGTGTAGGTTTTTCTACTTTTTACTGGGCGATTTAGATTTAAAGTTGCTCTCACTAATCTGTGATCAGAAGCGAATTTCAAATTGTTTAGTACCTCGACATTAGTTATAAGTTTATGGTGATTTATCATTATAAAATCAATTTCATTTTTAGTTTTTGGTCGGGTGATAACCATGTCCATCAGCGGCCCTCTTTCTTTTTGAAGAATGTGTTCATTATTGATAACTTGTGTTGGTTTGCATAGTTTAAGAGACGTTCTCCTCTTTCATTACAGAATCCGTAACTATGTTTTCCCATTACTGGATAGTTGTTTGTTTTTGGGCAACCTATTTTTGCATTAAAATCTCCCATGACTATGATCTTTCCTTCTGTCTTCGTGTGAGCATATTCAATGTCTTTATAGAATTGTTCAATTTCTTCTTCTGTTGATCTCTCCGTCGGTGAATATGCTTGGATGATTGATAAGGAAAAGCGTTCTAATTTTATTTGCAAAAGTGCTACTCTTTCTGATATTTCTATGAAGTTGGTGATATTGTTTTTATATTTTTTCTTTATTTTGAAACCCACTCCATGTCTTCCTTTATTTTCACCGATGTAGCAGAAGATGAGTTCGTTGTACTCTTCAATCTTACATCTCATTTTTCGAATCTCTGCAACACCAAAAATGCCCCATTTAATTTTTTTTAGAGCATTAGTTAGTTCAAGGAAACGTTCTGTTGATGCAAGTGTTCTTACATTGTAAGTACAAATTTTGAGGGTTTGTTTCATATCTTGGTCCATTCCTTTATTTGGTGGAGGGTTGTAGTCTAATTCCCCACGAGGACAAGTCGGGTTGGGGATGTCTTACCCATTAGACAATTTTAATTATATTTATTTGACTTTATTGAGATTAAATATTCAACGTTGATATTTTATTGAGGCATAAGCGCGTAACTGTAAACGACTGGTTGTGGGTTCGATCCGTACTCGTAAAAATGAAATATTTAATACTTTCTATTTAAAATATTTTAAGTCTCGCTTTGGTAACAAAGCAAAGAGCGTCGTTGAGTTCCGCCACTCAACACGCAATGTCTCAAATTCGGCGGAAAGTTGGGAATGGAACGGAGTGTCTTAACACTAAGTTGCCATGTTTTCTCGGTCTACCCTGCCAGGTGCTGGATACAGCTTGAAGCTGAGATGTTTAATTGAAAAGGCCGAATCTAACATCATAATTTCCTTTACTAAGAAAATATCAATATTTTAACTATCACGCCGCCGTCATTTATCCTACGATTGCGAGAAAATATAGATACTTCATTACTTCCTGTGGGAATCGAACGTACAGTGGTCGCATGTACAGTTGGGTAACCCAGTTAATTCTCTAATAATACTTTTTGAATTCTACAGTACTACAACATGTGGAAGGACAAATCCAAATTGACAATAGATGAATCACCAGAACACAAAACTGGTAGCCTCTGTGACATGCTGATTGCGGGTTTTCGAAACGTCAAGCCCATGTTTCACAAGCCGCTCTGTTTGTACGCATTATTATTTTGCACAACGAATTTCTTCATAATGAACTTGTAAGTATTAATATAGTTATGTATTATATATCATAAATTTAAATAATTATCTTTATATATCAACACACTGTATCCCGCACTTGGTAGGGTAGGCCAAGGTGTTAAGACACTTAGTTACGTACCTCAATTTTCGCTTCTTCTAACTCTAATTTCTTACTAACGCCGAGACAAGAAATAAAAAGAAGAAATGACATATTAAATATTTTCATTATTTAATATTTTCAATAAGATATTTAAATTAAAAATATTCAATATTAAGTTTCTTCAAGTGGAGCTCGAACCCAACGCCTGTCGCATTTGCTACATATGGCAGTGAAAATTAATGTTCTTTTTTAATTCCCTGAGTAGAAATCGAATCCAAAATCTGTCGTGTTTGTACGCCATTGCTACAACCGTCCTGATTTGAACGTATACTTTTTTTTTGAGCTTCACACGGTATCCCGCACTAGGCAGGGTAGGCTGAGGGAACCCGGGAATCTAGTGTTAAGACACTACGTTCCACTTCCGTTCTCTACTTTCTGCCGAATTTCAAGCATTGCGTGTTGAGTGGCGGAACTCAACGCTGCGCTTTGCCTTGTAGCAGAGCGAAGAAATGAAATTTCAAATATTTAAATTGAAAATATTAAATATTTCATTTCCTCGACTGGGGATCAAACCCAGAACCTGTCGGTTCTTGTCGCTGCGCCACTACAGGCCTCTCATATACTTGTTGGAACTATTTTGTTAGTTTCTTGAATTAGAACAGAAAGTGAAAACAAAGTACACAGTACAAAACAAATAACAAAATCTAAATAAAATGTAAAACCGAAGAAATTATCTATAATCTAATATAATTTAGGTCATTATATAATTATAGGTTTACTTATATACTCTAAAGATCTGCAACAGCTTCCTTAAATATTTTATTTACATAAAACATAAATAAATCTCTCAGTAGAACAGAATAGAAATCTTAATCGAAATTATCTATTCATTCATCTTAACGCCAACCACTGTCTCTTCTAAGAAAATGGGACCAGCAAAGTTATTCTCATTTAATTTTAATAAGAGAATATCGTGGTGCAATAATCTTTTACTTATAGTTTACAAGTTCAAAACTTTGATACATAGTGTGTATTTTTTTTATGTTAACGAATAACGATTCTTGTATGGTAATTTTGTTAATTTTGAGGCCTGTCGTGGCGCAGCGGCACAAACTTGTGACTGTAACCGACACTGTAACACTGTAACCGATGGTTCTGGGTTCGATCCCCAGTCGAGGAAATGAAATATTTAATATTTTCACTTTAAATATTTAATGTTTCATTTCTTCGCTCTGGTAATAGGGCAAAGCGCGGCGTTGAGTTCCGCCACTCAACACGCAATGCCTCAAATTCGGCGGAAAGTGGTGAACGGAACTGGAACGGAGTGACTTAACAATAGGTTCCCGGGTTTCGTCTGTCTACCCTGCCTCTTGCGGGATACAGCGTAAAGCTAAGAAAAGAAAGAAAGAATTTTGTTAATTTATGTTTACTATAATTTATTTGCTGCGAAAAATGGAATGAAACAAAGTGTTTAAAAAAACTTGGTTCCAAAGTTACCTCTGCTTATCCTGCCATGTGCGGGATACAACGTGAAGCTGGTGAAATTATTTATAAGAATAATTAATCTGGCTAGAGAGTTACAAAGATTGACTTATTATTGAATTTTTATTATAATTATGTATTGTTTTATAAAATTCCCTCGGTAATTGTGTAATTTTTAAAAATGAAATTAGTAATTATAATGGAAAAAAAAGATAAAGGGCTTTTTTCAGAATCTATGATAAAAAAATTATATTTAACATATGATATTCTACATTTGGGAGTGAAACATACTTTCGGTAGAAAATATATAAAAAATATGCAGGATTTTTCAATTAATACGTTTAGGATAAAAACTACAAATTTTAATAAATAGTTCATCTAATTACGTGAAATATACTCATTTACTCGAAGTGTAAAAATAATAAAAGACAACAAGTCCTCATATTGAAACATCTCTTGAAACATTTGCAAACTTAGAAATTAAATCATGGATAGATATTAATTTAAACTCGTTTGGCCCAATAGAACCATGTCACAGTGTATTCCCGTTTTCAGATTCAACGTACTTAGGCTGTGGTTCCCTCAAGTGTCGACGATTGTGGAGCATTATAGCAGTGAAGATAATCACAGCTTGTGTGGGATGCTCGATGCGTATACATACGACTTGAAAATGAGAAATCTCAATGGGACACAAAGCGAAACTTGTGTGCCGGTGAATATTGTTTTATAACTTATTTTATAACTTTGTTTCTGGAAAATGGGAAACGGAACTGAGTGTAACACTAGGTTTCCAAGCCGGATACAGTGTAAAGCTCAGCTTGTTTATATTTGCTTTTAATTTGTTTCATGATTTTTCTTTATTTAAGTGCCAAAAGACCTGTCGTGGCGCAGCGGCACAAGCGTGTGACTGTAACCGACAGGTTGTGGGTTCGATCCCCAGTCGAGGAAATGAAATATTTAATATTTTCAATATAAATATTTAATGGTTTCATTTCTTCGCTCTGGTAAAAGCCAAAACACGGCGTTGAGCTAAGCCACTCAACACGCAATGCCTCAAATGCGGCGGAAAGTGAGGAACGGAAAGGGAACGGAGTGTCTTAACATTAGGTTCCCAAGTTCTCTCTGGTTACCCTGCCACGTTGCGGGATACAGCGTGAAGCTGAGTAAGTGCCAAGACATTCCATCTTACTTATACTGTCTTTTTTACGTTCATATATCTGCATTGTGTATGAAACTCAATTTATTTTACGTTTGTGAATTTAAGAGTTCAATTTTCGAAACATGATATTCATAGAATTTTGAAAGAAATCTGATCTTTATAGATTGAAAATTGGAAACCAAATTCATGGATTAATTTATTGAATCTAAATAAACATACATATATATGTATATTGAGAAAACATACCTATGCTGATGGCGGCCACTTTAAGATAGGAGAAAATTCACAGATTTTCACAGACTTTTTCCAACTTTATGCTTAAGTTAACATAGGAATGTCGGTAGAAACAAATGAATGTCAAAACACTGAACGGGGTTACATAAAATGATAAAGCCTCTATTTATCACAACAATTCGTAACTTTTTTCTTTATTCACACATTCTGTTCTGTTCTTCATTCTTTTCTGTTCTTTCGCAGCAGATAATTGATTGATTCATTTCCCCACGCGGATATCGAACCGAAAACCAGCGCAATGATAACTAGACCCACTATGCTATAATGGCCTCTCAATGACAGACGTGGAAAGTGAATATAATTTAAATATAAACGTTCCCCCGACAGACAATCGGATGTACAAGCATCGCGTGTACAATGTTAGAAGCATCCTAATTGCGGCGCGATAGTGTCTACAAAACTTTTGAACTTCGCTTTTAGCTAAATTAATATCGTTTTAAATTTTAGAATGTTATATCAGTTTAAAAAAGAATGTGTTATTTTTTTTTATTTTTACTATGTTTTAAAGTGTTATTCCACACTTAGGACAGAAAATACTAAACTTAAATTTAAAAAGCGTATAAAAATTTTGAACGAAGCAGGATTTGAACCCGCGCCTCTGGTATACCGTTCCAGCGCTCTGACCAACTAAGCCATTCGTTCTCACCGAGCTCCGTCGAAATTCTTATACGCTTGTTACAACTTATTTATGTTGTTAGCATCTCTGTAAGGAGATTTTTAGAAATTTCCGCTGCCCAAAGACAACTCGTAAGAATTATCGTTTGGCAAGAGAGAATACAATTTTTTTTTTTTATATTTTTGCTATGTTTTAAAGTGTTATTCCACACTTAGGACAGAAAAATTTAAATTAAAGCTTTTTAAATTTAAGTTTAGTATTTTAATATTAATATTACTAATTAATATTATTAAAGCCTGTTGTGGCACAGGGGCACAAATGTGTACCTGTAAACGCGAGAGAAATTAATATATATATTCATTTATTTGCTCTGATAACAAGGCTAAGCGTAAGTAATTAAGCAAGTAAGTAGGGAACAAAACGGAACATCTTAACACTAGGTTCCCAAGTTCCCTCTGCCTACCTTGCCATGTACAGGATGCAGCGTGAAGCTAAGAATAATATTGTATTTGTTATTTTCCAGAACGTTGCCGGTACCGAAACGTACATCAACAGTATAATACTTGGATCTATATGTAGTATACCCTATATAATTGGAGGGGTATTAGTAAACCAAGTAGGCAAGAAAAATTTGTATATAGCTTGTGGGACGATATGTGTAGCGGCGACCTTAGCTCTCAGGTGGGCGACGTCAAAGGTGGCTATGGTAGCACTATTTTCTACAAACGTAGCGCTCGGTCAAATAATGATGAGTCTTAATCAATTTTTGGTGATTGATTTGTTTCCTACAACGACGAGGTATGTTCAAAATATGTATAATTTTATAGGTTAATGTCTAAAATGTGGTGATTTCTCTCAATTTTAACTTCTATGTCTTGTCTTCTATTCTTTAATTTTAGTAAAAAAAGCTGTACTGACGATGCTCTTTTGATATTGTTATGAAATGTAGCCACCGTAGCGGAGAGGAAATAGTGTGTGATTCAAATTGCGACAGTAATAAGTAAAATATTAGCTCAAAAAAATTAATTATATAATATTTTTTGAAATTATGGCGGAAGGTGGGGAACAAAGTGCCTTAATACTGCGTTCTTTCTACCTGCCCTAACAGGGCAGGTAGAAAGAACGCAGTATTGTGTGGGATACTAAGTAAAGCTGTGAAAAAATATATATGTATAGGAATAATATTTGGCAATAAATTAGGCCACACTAAACACAATGCTGCAAGAATTGAGCGGAAAGTATCTCAATGGAAATGAATTATCTTAAAACCAGTTAGTTACCTTACTTGCGCTTTGTCAAACTAAAAAAGTATGGGCGGACAAAATGAAAGTTAAAGAAAGAAAAAATCAATCATTACTTTTCAATTCAAACACGAGGAATATATAATTTCATATCAATTTACACACTCAATGGCGCTTACAGTGTAAACGTAAAGGTCATTATATTGAAGCACATATAGGCATTGAATTTTAAAACAGTAATTAGGAGTTTCGTAGAAGCAATCAAATAGTCATTAATAACGTGCCGACATTTTAAATATCAACAAAATATATATTTAAAAAATGGTCAAGTGCAAGTCCGATCCGAGAATAGGACTCTCATATCTATAGTTATTTATCGATTTTATTACAGTAGGTCAAAGCTACAATAATATAAAGCGGACAATCTTTAATTTGCGGTTGATTTTGTTAATTTTATATAAAGGTAACTTCAAAATAAGATTGTAATGATTTACAATCTACGTCCAAAATCTACCAATTTTCGTATTTAATTTACAAATTTAACAATGTAAGCGACGGTTGCGATCTTTTTTTATCAAGAATATTCCTAAAAATTCTGATAAAATAAAGATTGGGATATATTTTCATTTAGCTTAATAAGGCACGGCTTTAAAATAGATCTTAAGCAAAAATAAAAATATGAAAATTTCACTATCTACGACTCTAATGCAAAAAAATAAATAAACAGCGGCGGAAAGTGGAGAACAGAACGATGTGTATCCCTAGTAGCCTATCACTAGGTTCCCAAGTTCCTTTTACTTACCCTGCCATGTGCAAGGTACATTGTAAAGTTTAGTAAATATGTACAATATGTATTTAAAACCATATGTATTCAAAACAATAGGCAAAAGACAGAAATGGTGAATCATGTTCTGTGTAACAACCCGGAAAGCTAATAGCGTGATAAATTCGCGTGATTGCCACCAAAGTCGACTTCACTTTAAAAATATAAATTAATAACCGTCTGCGTAGAAAACTGTTTGGTTATAGTATGGCTTGAGGATAAACAAAATATAAGTTTTAATTTTCAATTCTATTTATGCTACTAACAAGGCAAGCAAAGAGAATTCAGTGTCAAGACACTCTGTCCACAATTGCAAATATTTCTGGTAGATTTGTGGAACCTAATGACAAAACTGTTCAATTATATCATTTTAATTATTTCATATATATATATATATATATATATATATATATATATATATATATATATATATATATATATATATATATATATATATATATATATATATATATATATATATATATATATATATATATATATATATATAATATATATATATATATATATATATATATATATATATATATATATATATATATATATATATATATATATATATATATATATATATATATATATATATATATATATATATTTGGTTAAAATTAATTAAGAACAGTTGCTCCACCACAAACAATAATGGACTGGCAAGTGCAGTACATATCCTCTGGCAGACCACCGAAGTGAAACTCCCGTACAAACTTGAATATGAATAGAATTCCTGAAACAAGATGTATCGCTGGAACAGCTTAATGAAATAAATTATGAGAATAATAGTTATATCACTTTTGTTCTGTACGAAAAGGAGTTATCCCGATTTACGTTCTCGTAAGATTTTAGCAAGACGTTCGGCTTAATAAAATTTAAATGCAACGAGCTTACACTTGCAACTTCACCTAAATGGTGTTGTGGTATATAATGGTAATTAAATATTGTATTAGATATTTGACACGTTCCAAGTGTTTTAGATAACTTTGACTGTGGATATATCAAAACGATAAGCATTACAATGCGTATATAGAATTCTTCGGTATATGAACTATTTAAGACATTTTCCTTTCACTTTCGACTTGTAGCTTCAGCTTGTATTTGTAATCTTATATATAGAGACCTGTCGTGGCGCAGGTTGTGGGTTCGATCACCACTCGGGAAAATGAAATATTAAATATTTTCAATTTAAATATTTAATATTTTCATTTCTTCGCTTTGGTACAAGGCAAAACGCGGCGTTGACTTCCACTACTCGCAATGCCTTAAATTTGGCAGAAAGTGGGGAACGGAAGTGGAACGGACAGTCTTAACACTAGGTTCCCAAGTTCTCTCTGCCTGCCCTGCCATGTGCGAGATACAACGTGAAGCTGAGTGTTTTGTAATATTTTTTTACCTTCACGCTATATCTCATAGCAAAGCAGGCAGAAGGAAATCAAAGAACCTAGTGTTAAGACACTTCCTACCCATTGCTTCACCTCCGTTCCTCATTTTCCGCCAAATTTTTAAAACATTGGGCGCTGACTGTCGACACTCGACGCCGCAAGTTGCCATTTTATCGAGTCAGAATGAAATAAAGAAGAGAAATTAAAATATTTTTTTTTTAATTTCCTCGAGTGGGAATCGAACTGCCGCGCACGATCTGTCGCGTTTATAGCCATTAGCCACAGTTGTTTACTTGCGCCACGACTGGCCTCTAAATAAATTATTAAGCTTGAGCATATTACAATGTAAATTTTTGAGAATTCCACCTGGAATTAGAGAACAGAGTGTCTTATCATATTGTATTCTATACAGTGCCCTGCTTATCAAAACATTTAATATTCGAAACAAGTAGAAATAAGTAGAATTATTAAAAGGCAAATATCATAGTTTGTTCCTAATATCTTCGCAATCTGTTAAAGCATTAGTAAACAAGCTATATCAACATTATACAATAAATATTCATTATGGCAAGCAAATAACTAATTTCATACTATCTGAGCGTATAAGATATTCATTTCTTCGTTATTTATGGCTGCAAGCGAACAGATTATTACAGTTTTGATTAATTACATAATAAAATTAGTTTAATAAACATGTTGAACATGTACAGCGATATATATCAATATTGTATAATAGCAATATGATATTAAGGTCATCTTAGTGCAGTGGTCAATGCTTGAATGTGAATAGGATAGATTTCAGTTCAATTCCCACTAGGGACAACAATTTATATTGAATTAATCACTCTGGTAACAAGACAATCTGCAGCGTTCCGCAACGCAATGTCTTAAAAAGTAAAGAACATTAGGAATATCTTAACTCCTTAACATGGCATACCCTTCCATGCGGTAAAAAGCATAAAGTGCTTATTTTCAATATAAACTTGCTGCGATGTAGATAAAAAATGCCATATTATGGAAAAGCAATGACATAATGTGCGTACATTGTACAGTAATAATGATAATAATTTGCTTTCTGAAGTGAGGTTTATTTTACCTTGCTGCCGTTATGTGTATTCATTATTTTAAAACAAACGTTTTTTTTGATTAAATTAAGCATCAATAGTGGTGTACAGACAGTGAGTTAAGTAACGGAACTGAACGTTGAACTTTGCCTTATTACCAAAACTGAGAAATAAAAATAATTCATTCACGTGGTCAGAATAGAACCCACAACCATGGCGTTTACGGACCAATTATCCAATTGGTATCGGAGCAATAGATGATTTCACATTATTATTCAAGCCCAATATCGCTGATTATGCTAAGACACGTTCTTGCTCTCATTCCCAGGCTGTAAACCAATCGGAATTTTATTTGATATTCCACTTCTTTCTAGGTTTTTTCGATGCAAGGAAATATGATGTTGATATTGTAACTTTTGTTAAGATAACAAAAATAATAATAAATCACTAAAGTAGACTAAGTATTTATGATATTTTCGGTGAAAAGGTTCAATTTTCACTGTATACCGCCCATAGCAGACTGTTGAGAATCTAGTGTTAAGACAATGCATTTCATTACTTATTTTCCGTGGAATTTGAGGCACTTTATGGTGAGTGGTGAAACACAACGCCACGACTTGCCTTGTTACCACAGAGAAAAAATGAAAATATTAAATATTTTATCCCCTTAAGTGGTGATCGAACTCACAACCAGTCACGTTCACAGTGGTCTGGTCGCCTGGTCTACGACAGACAGTCCTCTAATAAAAAAAAAATATTAAATTCAATTTTATTATTACTAACTAGATAGATTTTATAATAACAATAATTTAGAATAAAATATTATTGTCCTTGGCAATTAATTTTGCAGTGGTCTTAAATCATACACGTTATATAAAATTGTAAATCATATTTGATATCTTTACTATTTCAGAGTATTTTCAGTTTAATTTATATAGTTAACAGAAATTATTTCTAAAATTCTTATTAATTCTATCTTTTATATATTTTTATAATGAAAAATTTAAACATAGGCACCATTAAAAATAATTAACTGTCGGGGCTACCAAAAATTGGCAGACAAAAAAAAATATATATTTTTTTTATTTCAGGTCACTAGCTGTATCATTGACAATGACGTCCGGTCGCATTGGCACTTTGGTAGGGAACGTTATGTTCCCCATTTTGCTGGATATGGGATGTGCTTATCCATTCTTCACCCTGGGTGGAACTATGATATGTAAGAACTGCTATACATAACTTATTTATTTTGTAATTATATTATGTGACTCGCCCTACATCTACGACAGGCCGTCGTAGATGTAGGGACACTAAGTGTGATTGTACACGCGACAGATTGTGGGTTCGATCCCCAATCGAGGAAATGAAATATTAAAAACTTTTATTTCTTCGATCTGGTAACAAGGCAAAGCGCGGTGTTAAGTTTCACCGCTCAACACACAATAAATCAAATTCAGCAGAAAGTGGGGAACGGGACGGATTGTCTTAACACTAGGTTCCCAAGTTCCTTCTGCCTACACTGCCATGGGTGGAATACGGCTTTAAGCTTAGTGAGTGATTGAGTAAGTTATGACACCAAGGTTGTGGTTCTGGATTCGTTCTAAGCAAAAATAATACATCTATATATCTAGTACATTTATCATTTTTCTTGGACAACTCATAAAGAAATCCTAAAAGCTACATCACTATTTAATATTTTGGCTACAACATTATTTTATTAACTTTATAAATATTACATAAGTATAATAAATTGAAAGTTAAGGTAAAAGAAAATTAACTACTTTCATTATAAACTTGATACCTCAAAATTTACGTCGTTCGTCGTGGCGCAGCGGCACAAGAGTGTGACTGTAACCGACAGGTTCGGTTCGATCCCCAGTCGAGGAAATGAAATATTTAATACTTTCAATTTAAATATTTATTGTTTCATTTCTTCGCTCTGGTAATAAGGCAAAGCGCGGCGTTGAGTTCCGCCACTCAACACGCAATGCCTCAAATTCGGCGGAAAGTGGAGCGGAGTGTCATAACACTAGGTTCCGCTTCCGTTCCCTCTGCCTACCCTGCCTAGTGCGGGATACAGCGTGAAGCTGAAAAAAAAAAAGTTTGATATTTTCTACTGCACTATAGCGGTGTAAATGCATGTCTATCTAGAGGATTATCCGTCTCGTCGCAAACCAAGCGGAAATATGCGTGAAGCCGCAGGCTTTCGCTAGTAATTAAAAAAAAAATACACTGCACATCCCTCGCCCTTTAACTTTGTTTATCTACTTTCATAAAACAGGGGTGAAGGAACACGAAATACGTTTTTAGTCAACCATAGCGAAAAAATGAGACGGTTGTTATTTCAAACTTATGTATATATATATCATCAGCAACAGCACAACATCCGGTTGTTAGCTGTTTCCATATCCTCGTGCTTGGTTATAAGATGAGTTGCGGCGTTGAGTTCCGCTATTCAGACGCAATGTCTTAAAATCACATGAACGTGCGGAATAAAATGTGTGCAAGTGTAACAGGGTGGCTGTTTATGCGACAACTCTGTATTAAATTATCGCTATGATTTTTTTTATTTATTCCACTGTGGGAATTATGCTCGGCGTTGAGTTACGGAAATTCAATACTAATTTATACTATTCTTTTTGTTACAGTTGTCACTTTATTGAGTTTCATCATACCAACAAAGAAAAAATAATATTTTTTAAAAATATTGTATGTCAAAGTACTTAATTTTCTAGGCATATAAATTTATTATGTTGACCCTACTTGCCTTGCTGAACGAAAATTGTCACTGAGAAGGTGCAGATTGAAATTTTGTTCTAAAAAGTTATTTAAATATTATTATTAAATATTAATGATGTGTGTTTGTAATGTGCATTATTTTAAGTACTAAGTTTATTGATTGTAAATATCGGTTTTACATAAAGGTAAAAAATATCAGAATTTATGTACATTTGTGTTTTTTTACTTCCTTGAATTGATTATTTACGAACAGACAACAATTCATATGCAGATGAGAGTATTTTATCAATATATAATATTCTTGATCCTCACACTGATATGTGATAATACCTTACACAAAAGTTCTTTATATTATAGAAAGAATTTTTAAACTAAATTTAAATTTAAAAAATATATAATTTTTTTTAACGTAGCAGGATTTGAACCTGCGCCTGTTGAAATCCGTCTAAGCGCTCCGACCAACTAAGCGTTATACGTTCTCCTGCTACGTTAAAACTTTTTCACTGTCAACGCTTTTTAAATTTAAATTTAGTATTTTCTGTCCTAAGTGTGGAATAACACTTAAAAAAATTGTAAAAATTCGCACTTGACACGGTAGGCAGACGAAATTTGAAATTATTAAATATTTTATTTGAAAATATTAAATTTTTCATTTCCCTGAGTGGGTGTCGAAACTCGCCTGTCGCGTTTATACAGCCACACTCGTGTGCCCTTGCACCTCAATGGGCAAAAAAATATGATCTAAATCATGGTCCTCGCGCCGGCTACAGCGACTTACTGTAATCGCGATGGTCGTGAGTTCGATCCCATTCGAGGGGATGAACCATGTTATTTCTTCTTTTCAATTACAAAACAACAAAGCGAGGCGTTGATTTGCCACTGAAGATCTTTGCCACTAAATATGTTTCAAATAATAAGCGGAAAGTGAAAAAATAGTGTCTTCATACTTATAGCATACTCAGTACAAAATAATTTAAAAAGGAAAAAACAAATTGAGTAATTTCTATATAATACAACAATATGAACAATTTCATTAACAGTAGAAGTGAAGTTGCTTAAGTATGCAAAGAAGCACTTTGAAATAATACATTTTAAAACTGTCTAGGTACGAGTATATCTTGAAGTAATTGGATTTTTTGACTTCAACCTAATAGTTATTTAAATTGGAGAAATATTGTTGGGAAGTTTCATTGGTTCTCCGTTTTTCTTCTCTGTCTTAGTAGACCAGAGAATTGAGATATAATTTTCTTTCGGGTGAACATCAAAACTAAAATCACCTAATGAACATATAAATTGAAATAATAATAATTAAGAAGTGAAGATAACAGTCAATTGCGATTATATAGATAGCCATATAGATGTTTACAGCGATTAGGTAAATAAATTTTATTGAGACAATACATAGAATAGTGTTATTACCAGACTCTACCAAGACATTATCTGATAGAAATAACTACCATGATACAGCGTGAAGTCGATTAATATGGTTAAATTTGTTTTATTTAAAATGCATGATAATCGCGAAAATCAAAGATCTCGTTAGGGTTGACAAGCTTAAGCCTGCATACGCCCGTATACACTAATTTTGTATGAAACAAACTACATTTTATTTGTACAGTAAGGCCGCTTTGTGTAAAATTTCATAGCTATAGAGAGTACCCTATAGGTTTAGGTTACGCGGTGCATTTCGTACAAGATGCATTTCGATTATGCGTGAAGCTGCAGGCTTTCTTTCTTTTTTCTCAGCTTCACGCTTTATCCTGCACAACGCAGGGTAGGCAGAGGGAACTTGGGAACCTAGTGTTAAGACACTCCGTTCCACTTCCGTTCCCCACTTTCCGCCGAATTTGAGGCATTGCGTGTTGAGTGGTGAAACTCAACGCCGCAGGCTTTCCCTAGTAATTAAAAAAAAATATACTGTACACTCTTCGCCCTTTAACCTTGTTTATCTACATAAAGAGCGCAAGAGCACAACCTGTGTGACTAAACGCTATAGATTTTGGATTCAGTCCTTATAAAATAAAATATTTAATATTTTCCATTTAAATATTTCATATTCTTGTTTCTTCGCTCTGGTAACAAGGCAAGGCGCGGAATTGAGTTCCGCCACTTAACAAGCAATGTCTCAAATTCGGCGAAAAGTATGGAAAGGAACGGAATTTCTTAACACTAGGTTTCCAATTTCCCGAGTGTGTGACTAAAAATAAAAAGCAAAGTGAATTCAAAATTAAAAATAAATCACAACCTCATCTTGACAATGTGCTTGTAGTTATTAAACTGTTAATCCAATATTTATAAAATATTAGCCAATTTCGAATTAAATGTCAAAGTAAATTGAAATGAGTACTTCAATACTTTCATAAACCCAACCAACACATACCAACATATAGACAGTCAGTCAGGTGAAACTTTTAACATACCTCTTATGTCTGCGGTAAAAAACCCCTTAACGAAGTTTGTGTCCCAAGAACTTTCAAAATAACTAATATAATTCTCTCAATATGCTACAAAACGTACTGAAACTCGACCGTACTTATTTATTTATCAAAGCCAAATCCATTTAACTCTTACGTCTTTGAAATTTTACTTAAACTAACACGACATGTAACATTTTTAGTGAACTTTATTTGCCCAATTCAATTTCTTCAACTTATTGGGACATTCTTTATAATATAAAAAGAAAGTTCGTTTTTTCGCTTCAAATTGTAATTTTATGCTATGATCTTAAATTTTTGACATCCGATTGTAAAGGCAATGGTTGTGGGTTTGAATCCCATTATATAATGATTATTTTGATTTATTTTCTGTAAAAAAAATTTTTATTAATGTTTTTTTACAATGTATCTATATTTTTTTGTTGAAACCTGCCATAGCGCAGGGGCAGAAGCATGTGACAGTAAGAGCGACAAATTATATGTTCGATCCCCACTCGAGGATATTTAATATATAACATTTTTATTTCTTCGCTCTGCTAACAAAGTAAACGCGGCATTGAGTTCTACCACTTAAGAAACACCGTCTCAAAATCGGGGGAAAGAAGGAAAGGAAACGGAAACGGAAGTTGTAATGGGAAAGGAGTATTTTAACACTTAGATTTCATATCTGTATTGTTTTAAGCCATGTCATTATGGTTGTTGATTCGAATTTTAAAATTAGAATTAGAAATAAATCATTTTATACTCTACCATTAGTGGATAAAATATTTTGTTTATCCGTTCTAATAAAACAAATGCGGAGTTGAGTTCCGTCTTCTAACACGCTTTATTTCAAATTCAGATAAAAAATTGTGAATGTATTGTCTTGAATCTGAATTTCTTCTATCTACGCTGCTAAGCGCAAAACATGGTATCCTAAAAAAAGGAGACTTAAGCTAGCTGTAAAATATAAATGTATAAAAATTTATCACCTCTAATTTTATAACATTTGGCTTATTATAAAAATATTCAAATATTTCCAAAAATTCTAACGTAAAGTAACTTTAATCTTTATCATAAAAAAATAGCTTTAAGTAATCTCTGTCAATATATATATTTTACCAAGGACTTTTCTTAGCGAATGGAAAACGAGTATTTTCCTGAAATCAGTTTAAGGATTTCGATTGGAGTCTAATAGTTTCTTTTCCTCAAGTTGACAAACACTGAAGGACGCTTAATCAAATGATCATAAAGTTAATGAAAGAAGAAAGCTTTTATGTTAATTGGACTGGCAGACTGTTTTTTAGACGTCTACTTAATAGCTACCTATAGTACTGTTGAATGCCTAAATTGTTCTTTAAAAGACCTTCTTGTAATGTTATATTAAAAATCTGTTTGTCCATTTATTACTTTATTTTTACCCTCGCTTTTGTTCTATCTTTAGGAAATGGGCATGAAATAATACTGCCATTAGTGGCTTCTTCCTTCTGCTCATCAATGCTCCAGAATTGTGAGCAAAATCATTATTCATTAAGTAAAATTACTTCGAAGAGTGCAATTTCATTGAAAGCTCTTAGTATATAAATGGTTTTAAGCGTACTTCAATAGATAAGCTCATTGATGTCCTTATTTATTTTACAATTTATTCACAGAGGTGATTTTACCAGCTCAGATAATTACAACAAGTTGAATAACATGAGAGGTGTCGAGGAAAATTTTCAAAGAAACCTAGTAATTAATCTTTTAAGACGGTCTTCCGAAAATCTGTCAATTTACCAACATAAACTTGTATTGTCGATAAAATTTCGAATGAATGAACTGTAATGCCTCAGAAATGGTAAGTGTGAACGGTCCATCTAATATGGTTGATTCGTGTAACGCAATATGGAGACGTAAGCAGGAAACATAGAAGGGTAGGGTAGGGTACGCTACTTATTAAGGGATACGATAGTATGGAAGATATATTTGTCCAAATATGATCCAAAAGAAATCCTTTAGTTATTCGATATTAGATATTCCTTGTGATATTGTAGAATGAAATTTGATAATATTAATAAATTCTTGACATTATTTTGATTATTTAATAGCATATACATGAGATTGGTAATTTATTGAGTATTGTTTTTCTTCTTTATATACGAGTACATGTAGTATATTGATGTAGACAAGGCAATATTTTTAAGTCAAATTGTTAGCAACGTACACCATATAACTGTATAAAAATTGTATAAGGTAAACCTAACCGTATAGCTATTGACGTACCTTGAAGAGAACGTATAGATTAGTGGTTTGAGCGCTAAGACGGATTCCTATAGACTTGGGTTCTAATCTTGTTACATTGTAATTTTAATACGTTTTCTAAAAGAAAGGGAGAGTTTTTAGTTTATATTATTGAAAATCTACTTAGTTATTATATATTTATATTTATTTAGCTTGAAGTCTTTTCCCATATGGCAAGAAAGACAGAAGGAACTCAAGAAAGACAGAAGGAACTCAAGACATATTTTAAGAAACGCCTGTTAGCCTGATTACGTGACATTTAGCTGTTTCGAAATTTAACGCCACACATAGTCTACCGCATAAAACAATAATATTCGCTCCACGATCTATACCGCATATAGCAAAGTTGTCAGATAAAACCTAGTTATAGAAATTATAAAAGAATTCTATGAGTTCTAGATAAATCAAAATACAAATTTAAAATATGTCTGGGAAGATAAAGAAATATATATACAAGTCTTTCTATATCGTATGTCAAGAAACTTTACCCGTCGTGAAAGGAGATCTCGTCCCTCCGAGTCAGCGTAAATATATGCATCAACGTTCTATTGTTATGAATATTGAGACATCCAGTATCTATTCACTGCAAATTGGATACTTTACTCTGATATTATATTTTTGAGGCCTGTAGTGGCGCAGGTCTGTAAACAAACTGGTGACTGTAAACAAGTTGTCGATTCAATTTAAAGGAAATTAAATATTTAATATTTTAAAATAAAATATTTATTTTCATTTCTTCGCTCTGAAAACAAAGCAAAAGCGCAGCGTTGAGTTCAGCCACTCAACATACAATGCCTCCAATTCGGCGTTAAGTGGGAAACGAAAGTGGAAGGTAGTGTCTTAACACTAGGTTCCCAAGTTCCCTCTGCCTAACCTTCCAAATGCGAAATACAGCGTGAAACTGAGGTAAGGTATTTTATTTGTAAAAATAATTTACATTATAATAAAAAAAAAACACATCTTAACGCTTCATACCGAATAGAATGGTATTAACATCGGGTACTTAATATTAAAATACTCCTTTCCCCTTTATTCCTACTGATTTTCAAGAACGAGACGGCAAAACTTAAGTATTTTGACCTAAATATGATGTTTCCTCGAGAGAGGATCATGGGTTCTACAAAGATCAGTACAATTTGAAGTAATTGTGTCATTATTTAGTAAATTTATTTGAAATAACGACGCAGAACCGTCGTATAATCGACTCTTATTTTGAAAGAAGAAAATCTTTTCTTTTCTATCACTCAAAATGTGACATATATGTTTAAATTATGTTTAATATGGACATATATGGACATATTCAGCATCACGCCGTATCCTGGACGTGGCAGAGTAGGCTAAACTACCCACATTTGATTGGCGGAGCTCAACGCTTTGCCACATTACCAGAACCAAGAAATGAAAATATTAAATATTTAATTTCATCACTCGATGAAATTAAATATTTAATATTTTGATCGATATATTTTTGATATTTTCATCACTCGATTAAAATAAATATTAATATTTTGGGGGATCGAACCCACAACCTGTCGCGTTTGTGCCCCTGCTCTACGACAGACCTCATTATATGGACATATTTACTATAAAAAAGCAATAACATATTTTTTGTTACTTAAATTAATTTAGAGTCGAAATTGATTACATATCAATATTACTGTAATATTAATTGAATTCCAATGAAACTCAATTGAAGATTCAGCAAGTATCTTGCAAATAAGCTGTCTAAAGGAAGACAGCTTTCAAAGTACAAGTTATGTTATTAATCAAAGTTAGCAAAACCTAGATTTCATTTACTCAGAAGTTTAGTATTACTCATCTATCGAGATATGAAAAATTATTGATTATCTGAAGAATTTTCTTGAGATTTGTAAAAGTAATAAGTAAAAATTATATATTTTTTGGCAACATGTAAACTTACCTGTAATAGAGACTTTTTCCAGTCAATCTTCCATAGATAGATGGGAGAAAGTAGACTTTTTGTAATGTAAGTAGTTAGTGAAAGCGTTGTGCGGGGAATCACGAAGTAGAGTAGAAAATAAAACTTGGGTACTGGCAATAGGTATTGAGTGACGGAACACAAGACCGCGCTTTGTCTTGTAATGAAAGCGAAGAAATGAAATCCTTAAATATTTTTACGATATTAAAATTTTTACGATCTCCTCGAATGGGGATCGAATTCACAGTCGCTTACAGTCACACACGTCTTGTGCCCCTGCACCACGACCGGAACTCATCCTGAGTTCCGGTTATATTTATTAAAGTTTAAGAATATGAACTTAAATTTTTGTAACATCACAAAACTTGGCAATTATACATCGATTAGACGACAAATAATATTAGAGAATCATGCTGATGTGATGATGCAATGGAAAAATCGATGGTTTAACATTACTTGGTAAGCACAGACAAATTTTCAGTTTTATAAATTATTTTAAATCTGCAATATCTGAAGGCGCATTTAAGATAAACTTTTACATTAGAATGCTAAATTATCCCCTTTGTAACATATTTGGGTTCTGCTTAAAACTCATTGTATTTTCGGAAAAAAAATTCCAATGTGAAAGATATGTTTTGAATCATTTTTATCAGCCACTTTTTCTTTTCCTTACCTGTTTTATTGCATTCAGTCAACCGAACCTTATTGAATTGAAAGTGATGTACGAACTTTATATTTTTATTAGGTATGTTATATTCAAGAAATTGGATTTTGTTCATAGCGTTCTTCAAATTCTGATTTCAAAAAAGAAGTTTTGGTACAAAGGAAAAATTATAAATCAAGATGATATTTTTAAATAAAATCATTTGGTCATCAGGTCTGGATATGACTAATACGGATGGATCTTTTAACCTATTATATTACATACTGTAATAATCATTACACTTAGTAGCCATTTATTTATATTATAATATGTATCACGAAAATCTAGTGTTAAGATACTTAATCCCATTATCTATTTTTCACCGCGCTTTGCCTTGTTAACGGAGCGAAGAAACGAAAATATTAAATACCTAATTTCAAAATATTAAATATTTCACTTCTTTGAGTGGGTATCGAACCTACCATCTGTTATTTACTGTCACATTTTTGTTCCCCTACGCAACGACAAGCCTCAGCAACATTTGGGATGATATTTTAAATATCAGCCCAAAATGTGTTTATTTCTACAACACTGACGGTAGTTGGGGAAATAAGGATCCCCACTCACTATATTCTATAAAATAACAAATATACACTTGATAAAATTCATATTTGTATGTCAATGAATATAATTTTCAGCACAATATTTTAAAATATTTATTAAAATGCAATTTTAATCTTAGTGAAGCAGCAGTACACCATAAAAAGTACATAAAGCTTACCGTGTTCATAAAATATATATGCGGTTTAAAAATAGGTTCAGGCGTTTATACAAAATCATTGGGCTGTTAAGAGATAAGAAACAAAACTGACAGGTCAAATTTAAAATAGAACAAGTCGTTGTCCGCAACTGCGTTTGCATGAACATTAAAAAAATATAAATTTTTCTTTGTTCCTGTTGTTGTAAAAACAGTTTTGTATTTGTATAGCCTATCTGGCCTATCACAACGCAGGCACACAAGCGGGTGATTGTATGCACGTATTTTCATATTTTTGCTCTGGTTACAAAGCAAAGAGTTCCGCCACTAAACGCGGAGTGTTTCAAATTCAGCGGAAAATGGAGAACTGAACGGAGTGTGTTACCTCTAGTTCGTTTTCTCCACCTACGCTGCTATATGCGGAGTATAGCATTAAGCTGACAAGAAAACCAAAATATTAGGTCTTGTTTTTAAACTAACACACTATTTTTACTACTGTACTGAGACAATTTAATGATATCCGAGGGAACTTAAATTTTACGAGAAATCACTACATACATAAGTACTACATACGTACGTACGTGTAAAGCTAACTTAAATATCATATATTCTAACCACGTCTCACATAGACCAGAGTAGTTGAATAACTCTCAATCACAAATTGACTTTGCATATTCACGATTGTGGTATTCTTACTTGTAAACTGAAGTCTTTAACTTTTACAGGTAAATATATAAAATGACTTTATAAATCTTGCCTCCTGCCTTCCTACTAAGCCTACTTCACTTTGCACGATCTTTTACGTCCTCAGTGGTTAGAACATTGGCTCTCATGCCCTGCATCACGACATCCAACCAGCGCTTTCTTGGGCGTCCGGGAGGTCTCACTCCAGGGACAGACATATCAAGGCACTTGCGTCCGACATAGTTCCTAGGCCGGCGCGCAACGTGACCATACCACCTCAGGCGACGCTCTTGGAGCTTATCCGCTATGTCACGGACTCCAAGACTACCTCGAATGAATATGTTACGTATGCGGTCAGACCGCTTGACGGCGCACATCCCCCTCAGCATCTTCATTTCCGTGACATGAAGCTCCTGAGTGTGCCGAGATAGTACTGGCCAGCATTCGCTGCCGTATAAAAGAACCGGTCGAACGATGCTCTTGTATATCAGCTCCTTGAGTTTGGTTGGTATTCTGCGATCGCAGACCACACCAGTGACCTCCCGCCATTTGGCCCAGGCAGCGCTCATCCGACCATGAACGTCGTGATCGATGCCTCCAGACTCGTGCATAACGGATCCGAGGTACCTGAACTTTTCCGACTTAACGGCTGGTTCGGTACCTATATGGATAGTGCTCGAGTCCGGTCCGGTCTCCCGCAAGCCATGTACTCGGTCTTCGACACATTTAGTTTAAGACCGCCGTTCTCAAGCGTACCATTCACGCTCTAGCATCAGCCGGTTCTCTTCAATGAGTGCTATGTCATCGGCATACATCATCAGCCACGGAGGCTAGTCTTGGATATGAGCCGAGACAGTATCTAGCACTACACTGAATGAGAATGGGCTAAGAGCTAAGCCCTGGTGAACCCCTACTGTAATCTGGAAAGGTATGGTATCTCCAACAGCAGTCCTAACCATGGAAGCGGAATTGTGATACATATCTTGGATAATCTCAATATGGCCTATATTCAGGGATCCCTTTCAAACGCAATGCCCACCAGATACACTGACGAGGCACACAGTCAAAGGCATTTTGCAGATCTAAAAAAGCCACATGCAGAGCTCTCTTCTTTTCCCTGTATGCCTCCATCAAAATTCTGAGGGCAAAAATGGCGTCCATAGTACCCGATCCAGGCTGAAATCCATATTGAGACTCAGAGACAGTACACTCTCGGCGGAGCCTGATATCGATAATGCGCTCGAAGAGCTTCATGGTGTGACTCATAAGCTTAATGCCTCTATAACTACCACAATCTTGGACACTGCACTTGTAAATAGGGGTAATAAAACTAAGCCGCCACTGGTGTGGCATCTTTCCAGTGTTCAAGATATGGTTAAAAAGGTCAGTAAGTATGAGCACACCAATAGTGTCCAACGATTTCCACGCTTCGATTTCGTCGGGTCCCAACGCTTTTCCGTTCTTCATGCGTCGAAGGCAATTCCGAGTTTTGTCAAAGGTTATTGGGGCAACAAGTCCGAGGTTAGGCGGTGGGTCGTGATGAAGACTGCACGGATGCTGAGTGTTCAGCAGCTCCTGGAAATAGCTTCTCCATCTCTCCCTCACAGAAGGGTGATTACAGAGCAACGTGCCCTCGGAGTCTTTGACGCAAAGACATTTTGTGATATCTTGCGTTGCTTTATCCCAGCCACGGGCCAGTTTCTATATGAGCTTCTGCCCCTCCACAGTTTCAAGTTTATCATATAATGGTGATAAACTCTCACTGCGGGCTCTGACTACAGCTTCTTTGCTGACACGTTTTGCTACCATGTACTCCAGTCTATCTTTAGGAGAGGTGGATTTCTGCCACTTCTTAAAGTCAGCCTTCTTTTCACGAATCACCTCCTGCACCTTGTCATTCCACCATGTCTCCCTGTCGATGATATGTCCTCCCTTAGAAATGCCAAGAATTCGTCTGCCTGCCGCAATGATTGCCGACTGAGCTCGATCCCAAGCATCCTGAGCAGTCTCGGTGTTAGTCGTAAGACTTCGACTTTTTACCTCTCCCAGGAAGTCGATCTGCATCGGTCCATTCAGCAACCATCACTTGATCCGAGGCCTACGTTTCTCGGCTACTTTCTCCTTTGGAGTGACGTTAAAGTTCATGACGAGAAGACGAAGTTGGGCCGTCAAGCTTTCACCTGGAATGACCTTACAGTTAGTAACCCTGCCCATATGACACCGTCTAGTCAAGAAGTAATCAATTTGAGTTGAGTGGGACCCACTTTTGTACGTGATAAGGTGCTGAGGATTCTTTTGGAAGAATGTGTTCACAACGGCCAGATCAGACGCAATACAGGTTCTTAGAATATTTTCATCCTCTGTATTGCGAAGACCGTGTCCAAAACCACCGTGAACACGTTCATACGTCTCTGCAGCCTTACCGACGTGGACGTTTAAGTCCCCCCCATTTAGGATTACTTCGGTAGACGGTATAGCAAGTAGAACCTCTTCATACTGCTCCCAAAATGACTCCTTTTTCTCGTCGTTTTTCGGCCGTGCTACAGCCCGCCTGGGGAGCGTAGGCACTGATTAAGTTTGTGGTAACGCCCTCAATCAGTACCTTTACCCGCATCAAGCGATCGCAGCGACGGTCAACTTCGAGGAGTCCATTCTGAAGCTCTTCAGAAATCACTACCGCCACACCGGTGTACCCGGTGTATATAAGCCGGTAACCCTGTCCGATGTTACGGGACTTATTGCCCTTTCAGCGAGTTTCCTGGAGGAAAGCGCACTGGACCCGACGTCTCGTGAGTACATCTGCGAGTTCTCTGCATCGTCCGGTAAGAGAGCCAATATTTCACGTTGCAAAGTGAAGTTTCCGTCTGGTTCCTCGCGTCTTTAGCCGTGCCCGTACTTGACACGGTAGCCCTGGCCCACTTGTTGCAGGTGTAGGGCGATGTGCCTGCGAGTCGTTTATCGGTGACGCCCTAGCCATACCCAGTCTTTTTCTTATCTTTGCCATGAATGTGGCGGTTGGCGGTTTTTAAATGGAGCGACTGCCATCTGACCTCCAAAACCCCTTAATAGGGAAAAACCGCAGGAAAGAGGGATGGTATTGGTGGAAGTGGGGAAAGGATAATTAGGAGGGACACCACTTATGGACTTGATGATCTGGGGTCGCGTACCCGTATGCCAAATAACATATATCGGACAGATATATGTCAAGGACACCCTCTGGATGAATAAAATGACTTTATAAATATTACATACAATCTATATATCTCATATATTCATTAACCTGCTTATTTCATTATTTTCTCGAACTAGTGAGCCGTGCGATTCCGGCTTATAATAGGATCACCCTGGTACTGATGGTGTCGTTAGAACGACGACTAAAGTACGTGTGGGAGAATCACGCTGTCGGCAATGGCAACACGCATAGGCAGACTCGACCGGGTTGTTCCCACCCCCGGCATTTAACACTGGCGTTAAGTAGTGGGTTTGGCCAATGCGTTTTGCATTGCGTAATGCCGGGCCCCGGTGTCCATCCACCTTAAAGATGGGCCACGCTCCTTTAGCTCCTCTGAAGTTACATGGGGCCGTGGGCGACGGTCATCACTTACCATCAGGTGACCCGTACGCTCGTTTGCCGTCTTTCCCATAAAAAAAGAACTTGATTTAAATTCATTTATTTTCATTAAAACAGCATTTAATTAGTTGGTTAGAAATGTATTTGACAAATAGATAAAAAGTGACTTATTACTATTTATATGAGTTACGGTTGTTTCAACTTTGGGTTTCAAAACGGAACAATACATTTCTATTGGGAAAACAATTGGCAAAGTTACTTTTAGAGAAGTTAAGGTAAATACCGCAATTTTGAATAATCAATAACGATTTCCTTCATATTTTGTATTAGAAGAGGTAGAATAATTTAAATTATATACGTGAGATTTCAATTTTATATGTAAAAAGCTTCTTAAAATAATATTTATTAATAATAAATAGTTTTCTGAAACAAAATGAAAATGAAAATATATATTTTCACTATGTTCCAGTAAAGTAACCACAGCGTCGAGTTCCACCGAGAAGCAAAAATGAAAGGAATAGAGTCTTAATAATTAGTTATTTCTGCATATTCTTCTCTATGTGGATATAAATAACATATGTATTTTAAAATACATTTTGTTCTATCCTAAATCAAGCAGTTACTTATTGCCTCTTAAATTATTCAGTGATAAGTGTGAGAATTCAAGTAGAAGCTTTAACGGCAAATGTGGCAAAAACATAAGTTATTTAAAAGCTTACCAAGATTGGCGAGATTAATGGTACGAAATTTGTCAATATAGAGGAAAAAATCCAGATATATACATTCACGTATATATTTCATCGCATAGCAGAAAGCAGGCAGAAATAACAAAAGTTACTACACTACATCTTCCTTCCGAATGTGTAATAAGTAAAAAAAAAACTTCTTTGTAACTACTACTAATTTACGAAAACGTATAAAAGAATTAAAAGAATTTGAACCCTTCACACTGTATCCCGCACATGGCTTAAAATGGTTAAAAGCATTAAAAAAAATTTGCAATTCTGTATCTAAAAGGAGCATACGGAATGTTTATAGGACCACTTTGTTGCCAAAAATTAAGGTCCTTTTTTGCAGCTTTCGCTCTATTTTCGTATTAAACAAACTTAATTAGCAGAAAATGAAAATATTTCATCCTCTAGAATGACAATCAAAGCCAAATTAGCTAAGATGGCCGGTCGTAATAATTGAATCAATTATATACCAATAGTATACCAATAGATAAATAATACACAAAAAAATATTTAAAAGTAATAAAATATATAAATATAAATGTATATATTTATATGTATTCAAATGTACATATACGTATAAATGTATTAATAAACTTTTCATTATATAATTAATAACGTTAATTTTATTGCATTATATATCACGTAAAAAGCTTTTAAGTTTTAAAATTATTTCTTTAACAATTTTATAAACCAAGTGAATTATTCTTTTGACATCCGTTTTATTACAGGACTACAGGACGACAACGAAATGTTTTTCAACGACATATTTTTAGCTTCTCGCGTCACCCCACAAATAGTGAGGAACGCAGAGGGAACCCGGGAACTTAGTGTAAAGGTAATGTGATCCCATTGAGGCAATTTCGTTCCCTACTGTTCAGTAAATTTCATGGCATTGCGTCTTGAGTAGCAATGGAGTGAGAAGGTTGCTTAGCCTCGTTACCAGAGCGAGAAAAAGAATTAACATTGTACTTTCTCAGGATGGGTATCGAACCAACAACCGTTGCCTGTACTGCCACACTTTACTCACGGGATTTAACGTGTCTACCAGCAGGTCAGGTAAAAGGTCCGAAATGTAACATGACGAACAAAAAGAGAAAATTCTATTAAAGGTATAATAATAATAACCTTTCTCCTTTTTCCATTTATTACAAAGCATTGTATGTGAGAGGTCTGAAAATACTTTAGTAACCGCACTTCAGCTCATCTAAGTATAGAAAGTGAAGTGGAAAACCTTTTCCTATTTTTTTATCAATCGATATCAAACGTTTATATTTATATATACATATATATATATATATATATATATATATATATATATATATATATATATATATATATATATATATATATATATATATATATATGTATATATATATATATATATATATATATATATATATATATATATATATATATATATATATATATATATATATATATATATATATATATATATAATGTTAACTTTCAATGACTTAAATCTTTAAAGATAAATGAAAACAGAATATGATATTAATAATATTTAAAACCTACAAATACGATTAATTAGTGTCTTCTGTAAAAATAAAGTCCTATTGTGGCAAGCGAGGCACAAGTGTGTTAGTGTAAACATAACAGTTTGAGCCCCACTTGAGAAAATGTTAATTCCTTGCTCTGTTAAAAAGGCAAAGAGCAGCTTTTGGCACCATCAATCAACACGCAATACCACACTGAGTATCTTAACATTAGTAAGCCAAGTTCTGCTATCTCTGCCTATCCTGTCATGTTAAAAATGAGTCCCCCATTGTGAAACTGAAAATTACTGAAAATTACCACGTTTTTCTCCGCTACAATTTTTTAGAACAAAGTAGAGAGTATGTACCTGAAACAATAATAAAAAAAACAATATTATTCACAATATAAAAGGATTTATAACTATTATGATTTGTAAAAAATATAAATATGCCGTGTGGCGGCGGCTTAAGAATACAATTGCCAATACCCAATTTCTTCTCGTGGGTGTCGTAAAAAGCGACTAAGAGAACAGACCGGTAAAAAATTGCCGGGTGGGATAGTAGTAGTAGTAGGTGGGATGGGCGGATGGTATGGGCAGCAGCATTCCCCCTTATCTACACAGACCAACTGTACTGCACTCGCCAATCCGTCTGCCCAGCATGGCGAATATGGGTAAAACCCCTAAATGAGGATTGAAATAAAAAATAGGCCCCTGGTAGCCCCACTGAGTTACTGGCTCCGGTAGCGGTCATGGTAACGGTGGGGCAGGGGATGCTAAGAATCCCCGGCAGAGACACGGCTATGCGACGTGGGTCGGCCCCCCACTCGAAGGACTGACGACTTGACAAAGGTCGCAGGAAGCCGTTGGATGCAGACCGCACAGAACCGTCCGTATTGGAGGCACATTGAGGAGGCTTATGTCCAGCAGTGTATGTCGGTTGACTTATGATTATGCAACCATTGTCATCATTAAGTCAATCGACAATAAACAGCTGTAACATCATAAGTACTCAATGATTTAAAATTAAATGTGTGTGTGGACGTACGATTTCGTTAATCCCGTCCCCATAGGAAATTGATAATGTTCTTTGTTAGTACTTTTTGATACTCCCCAAGATAATGACATGGATATATTCAGCTTTCTGTGTGCTATAGTGGCCAACTTTACTGCAATAACATTTAATAGAATGCCACATCGTGCTTTTTTGGTATCAATAAAATATTTTTATTTTTTACTTTTATTTTTTTTAATTTTCTTAGCTTCACGCTGTAGCCAGAGATAATGGAACGCCAAGCGCCGAGGTCTTTTTCGCCTCGTCCAATGTTAGCATACCCTCCGGAAAATACTCATGCTTCCTACGTGATCTTTCTCGAGTACCGTAGACACTGTGTCTTAGAAGATCGACCAAGATCTTCCTCCTCTCTCACTTCACTTTTCCTTCATAAATCTTTCTTGCTATTTTTTTATCATTCAATCGCTCTTCATGCCCAAACCACCCGAACATTTTCTTCTACATTAACCTAGTGTAACTATATTTCGTTCTACATTTTCCACAACATTTTTAAGACGTAGTATGTTGATAAGCATAACTTAACGTCATGCTATGTCTAATAAAGCGGGGTTATTCTAATAATTTAAATATAACCATCTTCCGTGTACTAAATAATACCGCAGTAGGACGGCTTCTACGACGCTTTGGACGCATACAAATCAGCTTCTTTTGTCTCGGTGACAGAAAAACATGCTGATTACTGAAAAAAACAAAGCGAAATATGAATAGAAAAAATATTGAAGCTCAAAAGACTTGAAAATAAGTAAGTTATTTGCTTCAAACAACTCGGTAATGAAAGAAAAAGAAATTCATTTCGGCAATTCGATCACGGTACGACGAACTGAAGTAATGATAGGGAATATATATATATTTTAATATAAAGGTATTTCATTAAATTGTGATACAATGAAATTTGTTCGTGGAAATAGTTGCTTTTAGTGTCGTGAATGGCTGATTTTCTTTCAAAATTAAATGTTTTTATATAACAGTTCCATGGAGATTCGTTCTGATTTCACTCAGGAGTAAATAAGATTTTTCTTTATAAATTAGCTTATTTTATTAAAAAAGATTAAATCGTTAGGTTGTGGGTTCGATTCTTACTAGAGAAAGAGGAATATATAATATTATTTTTTTTTTCTTTCTCGTTCTAGTAACAAAGAAAACCATGGCGTTGAGTCCCGCTACTCAACACACAATGCCTCACATTCGATGGAAAGTGGAGAGCGGAACGGAGTGTCTTAGCACTAGGTTCACAAATTATACCTACTTTGTAATGTGCAAGATACACATATTAACTAATTTATATTAAACGTATTCTATAGTATAACAGACAAACATAATTTGGCAGATTTTAAGCCATATTATCTTGTTATATAAAGCATTTAAGCGACCTAATGTAATGTGTTCAACATTCACACCCTCCTAGGATCTACTCGTAAGTAATTACTATCGTATGCTTAATTATTTACACTACCAGTATTACTTGTCAAAGACAAAGCGCGGCGTTGGATTTCGCTAATCAACATGCAATATGTCGAAATTGGAAAATGGAATTATTATAAATGGAGAAAATGGAATATTATTTCACTGGATTTGACTTATGGAATGTTATGTCTGTACTTTTTGTGTAAAATAATTAAAAACTTTAAGGTTACGGATCATATTAATTAATATGATGTTAATTAATCAATTGGCACACGTTGGTTAAATAAGTAGCAATAAATTAAACTACATCTTGTTCATATATTTTGTTTCTGAAAAGCACTGTTTCAAAATAAAAAAAAAAATAAAGACAAATTATTCAGTCACTATATTACTTTTTTGGGTTTGTTTTTGTGAAATGTAAGAAAATGGATGTTAAATTCAATGTACATAAATATTGCAAACTCAGTCACTATCATCCTTAAAGGTTAGCGAGAAACAGCGTTAAGCTAAATAAAAGTAGAAAATCCCGAATTTTGTAAGAGTTTCGAGAAAACCTCAATCAAAGGGAACTGGGAAACTTAGTGTTAAGACACTCCGTTGTGTGTTCCGTTCTCCAATTTCCAGTGAACCAGGTTCAACCAATTTCCAGGGAGTTAAACCCTTTAATTTTTTTATATTATACCTAGATTAGCAATATCTTTAACTAACAAGAGAGAGAAAAACTGGTAAAAGACAATCAAATATTTCAAACAAGACTAGTAAAATTCGATTTTAAGTACGTGCTATTTATGTACGTAACAAATTTTATATGAAATAAAAGGTTATATCAATAAAATATATTGTAATTTAAATTATCATAATGTTATGATGAACTTTAATTTGTTTATCAAGTTACTTTAATTAGCTCCAAAAATGTAAACATTGTATTACTGGCTCAATGCGTTCATTGTTATTTATTTCGATACACATATGTACGTAAATTGCTTTATATTTATTACATGATTTCGTAGAATTCTGTAGAATACTATTTAAACACTCCGTTTTATCTCTAGAGCTAAAAGCTGATGACGGAACTAAACGCCGCATGTTGTCTTATCGGAAAGGTAAATTGAAATTGTAATATAATGGTAATTTGAAGGTGGTAGGTTCAATTCGCGTTTACTGTCAGAGATCATCATTTGGCATCTGTAGTAATAAAGTAATATCTGAAACCTTTTTTTTTTTCAGTTATATACAGTCTGAGTCAAATGCTGCGACCTAAGTTCTTTTTTCTTTTAGATATTTTTTTAGTTTAAACATAAAACATAAAAAATATATTTGACATATTTAAATTTTTTTTTAGCTTCACGCTGTATCCCGCACGAGGCAGGTTAGGCCGAGGGAATCCGGGAAGATAGTGTTAGGACACTCCGTTCCGCTTCCGTTCCCCACTTTCCGCCGAATTTGAGGCATTGCGTAACATAACGCCGTGCTTTGCCTTATTACCAAAGCGAAGAAATGAACCATTAAATATTTAAATTGAAAATATTAAATATTTCATTTCCTCGACTGGGGATCGAACCCAGAACCTGTCGGTTAAAGTCACACGCTTGTGCCGCTGCGCCACGACAGGCCATATTTAAATGAAGATCAAAATTGCTGAATGGGACTATTGCTCCATATCGTAGTTGCAGACTTAGCTTTTGTAAACTGTAAACATATTATATGTTTTATAAGTTCTATTAAAATTCAGGGGAAAAAATATTTTACTTATTCCTTCCGACAAGAAGACAAACGGCGGCGTTAAGTTCCACTAGTTAGTACACAATGCCTATTGCATGTATTAGAATATCCTATGATACCTAACTAACCTAATTATTCATGGTGAAGCGTAAAGTAAAAAATAATTAATTCGCAAATTATTATTATATTTCAGAATGACTATACAGTTTTGATGGATGACTTTTATAATAAAATAGTGTACAACAAAAGAAACAGGGCCGACAATAAGAGGGCTTAATATTTACGCAACGATAATATTCACATAACAAAGGATATGTTTGGCCTAGAATATATTACAATATGAAATAATTATAGGCAGAGTTGATAGAAAAAAATGCTTTCTCTTTTTTTTTTCAGTGTCACGCTGTATTACACACGTGGCAGGAGGCAGAGGGAACTTGGGAACCTAGTGTGCACACTCCGTTCGTTCTCCACTTAAAAACAACGTTATGGGCTTATTACGCTTTAATAATATTTTGTATTATGCTTATTTATTATTAACTTTAATAAAATTACAAAATTATAGACCAAAACAATATAATTTTTAATTATAATATTTATTTATCAACAAATGAATAAAGTGTTTTATAAATTTCAATTGTATCTAAATTATTGTATCTATCAGCCCTACCGCAAGTCCTATTTTCTGCTGAATTTAAGGTATAGTGGATTGAGTGGCGAAAGTCAACACCGCGCTTTGGCTATTTACCAGACTGAAGAAATGCACATAATAAATATTTCATTTCTTCGAGTGGAGTTTGAACACACAACCATACGCGTAAAGTCACTCGCTGTTAAACTTGTTCCACAGCAGCCATCTTTATAAAATAATTTTAATACCTCATAATTAAAGCAGAAACTTAAATAATACAATTATTTAACATTTAATTACCAAAATCACCAGAAATACTGTAGAATTTATTCTACAGCCACTATTTATTTTGTGTTGGTCAACTTTCGAAATTCCCTCATAGTTTTCTTCAGTTTTCTTCCAGCTTTAATTTACAGTGAACTGTGAGTTATATCAAAGTTAGTGAAATGTCAAACAAAAGAAGTTTGAGGTTCTTAACAATTGGTACGGTGAGTATCTCTACGCCAGCGTTATATTTTAAATGATTATTTAAAATATAACGGCGTTGGCGAAGTTTATGAAATAATTATATGAATGTTTTAACATATACCTTTTCAAAATAAATAAGTAGTTGAATAGCATAGTCTTCTATAATTATATTTTTTTTAATTATCACAAGAAATGTACTTCCGACACATAACACATAATATTTCTATATACGAGTAATAGATAGATATATCGTGTGTTGAATAGCGAAAATTTGTTTGAGGACTGTCGTGGCGCAGCGGTACATGTGTGTGACTGTAAACGACAGATTATGAGTTCGACCCCACTCAAGGAAATGACACATTTTATATTTTCAAATTAAATATTAATTGTTTTAATTTCTTCGCTCTGGCGACAAGGCAAGCGCGGCGTTGAGTTCTTTTTTTTATGAAAAGACACGGCAAACCAGCGTACTGGTCACCTGATGGTAAGTTATCACCGCCGTTCACGGCCCCATGTAGCACCAGAGGAGCTACAGGAGTGTTACCGATCTATATGGTGGATGGGCACCGGGGCCCCCGATATTACCTAATGCGAAACGCAGTGGCCGAAGCCACTACTTCACGCCGGCTTAAAATGCCGGGGGTGGAAATGATCCGGTCGAGTCTGCCCATGCGTGTTGTCATTGCTGACAACGTGACTCTACCATACGTACTTTAGTCGCCTATTACGGCACCATCAGTACCAGGGTGATCCTATTCTAAGCCGGAATAACACGGCATGGCACGGTTTAGTTCTGCCACTCAATACGCATTGTCTCAAATTCGGAGTTGCCTCAAAACGGAGTGTCTTAACACTAGCCTCCCCAGTTTCTTCTACCTACCGTACCTTGTGCGGGATACAGCGTGAAGCTGAAAAAAATTTAAGAATAGCGAAAATTAATGAATTTGGATTCGTAAATGTTTAATTTACATATATTATTAATCTGTACATAAAAATATATAAATTTTATACCGCTGAACGTTAAAACCAGTTTGATTACGTTTTCCCTTTACACTGTGTCAACAAAGACATCAGAATGGTGTCAAATTTTAAAGAAACTTTCAACAAAACAGTGCCTAATAACGTAAAAGCATCTTAACGAGCGACGTAAATGATAGACGAAATGGAATGGAGGTAATAGAAGGCACAAGTGTACGACTGTAAACGCAATGGGTGTGTGTTCAATTCCCACCTGGAAGATTTTTTTTATATTTTTATTTCTTCACTCTGACAACAAGATAAATCGTGATATTGAGTTCCCCAAAATTCAACACGCAATAGCTAGAGAATTGGGCTGAAAGTGAGGAAGATTAGGTTCCCAGGTTAACTCCGCCTGCTTTGCAAGCGCGGGATACAGTTTGAAGATATAAAAAATACTATACAATATATGGTCCCGTGACTATAACTAGTATTATTTTTTAATTACAATGCCGTATCATTTATAGAAGGGCCAATAAATTGTATTGAGTGACAATTCTTTTTGCATTATTTTCGATACGAATCAAGTGGCGTAACTCAACACCGCGGTTCTTACCAAAATGAGAAAATGAAAATAATTTAAAGGTTGTACTGCGTGAAAAATCACAAAAGCAATTAATATATGGATATTTATTTTATTATCACTATGTACATTGTACGTGTACAGATATAAACTTATGCTAAAATATTCCAATCTTGATTTATGCGCAACTCAACGCCGTGCTATTTCTCGAGGTCGGATTCAGTCAAGCGTACTATTCCATTGCGCCATTTATAAGTATGTTACTATTTTATCACGTTTGTTAAACAAAACTAATTATATATAAGTAGGTTATATTTTATTGTTTAATCGATATCGCATAAACGTTAACGGTTGAGTGTAACGCGTTTTTATGTTCTAACCTTTTTAATGTAGTTTAGATGTTTAGAAATTATAAATTATGAAGCTTTCTTGTCCTACTCTGACATATATAGGATACAGGAAAATAAAAAAAAATATTACTAGTATTTCGTTAGCTACTTGTTATTCTCCGTGTAACGTACAGCTTTGTCTTTTTACAAGTGCAAGCTATTCTCGGCTTTGATTATATATTATTTGCATACATTATAAATATAATTGTTCCTTTATAAACATACCGTCTATATGATACTTGCTTAGAAAACATATATAAAATTGAACATAGCTGGATTTGAACCCACTCCTCTTGAATACACGTCCAAGAGCAGGCGAATTGAGTAATATAAAAGTCAATTATCGTTGGTATTTATTTTAGTTTATAAAAATAATATAGCAATGAATATCATATTTCTTTATTCTTTCTTTAAACTTTAAGCTTTTAAATATTAAATATGCCGTCAACCACTAAAAGGTTTTAACCTTTTAGTTTATAATAAATAAAGTTTTCAATAAATAATAAAGTCACCGTAACTTATTAAAGAAAAACGACAGAGCTTGTTATTAAAATATACAGTACTTATTTAAATATGTATATTACTTTTAATGTACTCAGGTGCTCTTTAGGGATGAAGAGCTAACTTTAAGGCAAAACCAATCTTTTCCACTCAAACATTTTTTTCCAACTGTTTATCTTCTAAATATTATGTTATTTTTAACTGTTGAAAACTATACATTGTTATTCTCTTGGGAAAATGAAACATTAACCAAATATATTTCGTGAAAAATGAAACATTTTCCAATTATAAATATTATGAAAAAATATATATATTTCCCAGGAACTCTATCAACTATAAAGGCGTTATATGTCACTAAGGATTGTAAAATATAGCCAATATTAGCCTTATAAAGCCTAAAGACATTTGTGTTTTTTTATGAAAGGTTTTAAAAAGTTTTTTTTATTCATTTTCCACTTATTATACAAATTTGTAATTTTTCATTGAACAGTTAACTTTATTTAACCAAAGTTAGTTTTAAATATGTATGTACTTTCTATTTTATGATACAGTTTCACGCTTTATTCTACGGCTGAGAGAACCTCTGTATTACAATGCTACCGTTCTCCAATTCCGCCGAAAGAGGCATATTGTGTGGCGGAACTCAACGCCGCGTTTCCCCTCGTTAATATAGCGAAGAAATGAAAATGTTAAATACTTCACTCTCCCGAGTGGCATCATCGTCGGAACCGCATTTACCGGAGCATAAGCTCCTACGTCACGGAGACCTCAACATGTACATTAAAATATATTATTTATAATATTGTATATTATAGTATGTAAATATGGCGCAATAACTAAAATTTCATATATCAGATGACTCGTTTATAGTTAATGTATAGTTTTTATAGCTTAATTATTAACTCAGCACATACATAGTTGATAAGAATGCATGGCTTAATGGCGTTCTAAGAGGCACGTGTTTCAAATTCATTTTCAAATTTCATAATTTTCCAAATATTAAATAATTGAATAATTAATTTTAATGATAGATAATTTTGATTATAATATTTGCACTAACAAAATATATTCATATTTTTCGGCTTCACGCTGTATCATGGTAAGGTAGGCAGAGAGTAGTTGGGGTTTTGTTACCCACTTTATTAAAATTTTAGGAATTGTGTGCTGAGTGATGGAACTCAATGATGCGCTTTCCCTTGCTAGCAGAGCGACAATATGAAAATATTTAATGTTTAATTTCCTCGAGTAGGCATCGAATCCACAGCATATCACGTGTACATGGTTGTGCTCCACCGCCACGACAGGCCTCATTAATATTTATTACAATTTTAATATTCCATTATAATCTCAAAACAGCCGTCAACATATTTAATCAAAATATTCTAATACAAAAACCCAAAACACAAAAAAGACAAAATATAACCCCAAACTCATAAACAACAAACAACAAGTCCTTTAATTAGAAATATTGCCAACAGCATATACTACCTTCAGCATAACCTACCTACAGAATAACCTACCTGTACACGAACGTAGAATGTTAAAATATTCAACATTCTCAATCAAAAGGTATGCATAGCGATGACTTAAATTGAATTCATTTCGGTGCGGAACCGCCGCCATATTGCGGACGCCATTTTAATTGCTCCGTGTTGCCGCGGAACATCATCGAGGTTTTGATTGTTTGAATCGAGCCTTATGGGGAGTGGAATAAATATCATATTTGTATTTTACATATATCATATACACTTCCCTTAATAGCATTACTGATTTATTACTTATTTAAATATGTATATTTACCATTAACGTGCTCAGATGTTCTTTAAGGTTGATGAGGTAACTTAACATTGGAGAAATACAAGAAGGTGAACATTTTTGTTGTTTTTTTTAACAAATTCAAATATTCCTTCCATCAATTCTCTTCAAAATTTTCAAGTATGTTGTTTTTCTAAAGAAAATCGATTAGAAAGCATTTCCTATAAAATATTACTTTTCATCATTGTTCTTTCTAATTTCACTCCAGTTATATAAAATTTCATCACCACGCCTGACTGTAAATATCTCACGATCTGGCATAATTTTTCTTCGTTCCATACCAAAGATATGTTATAGCATAGCTTTCATATGTTTACAAAGCTACAACTAAACCTGAATTTTCTTAAATATTTTTGTTATTATTTAAAGATTTCGAAATTTTATTATTTGAAGGTTTCATCTATATAATTGAGAAGAATTTATATTTAATAAAAAATATATTTTCACATAGAATTATAATTTATATTTTAATAACTTTTCGGGTAAAATAAAAAAAAATACATTAATATTTTATTATTTTGTTTCAGCTTGAAAATGAATATCCGATGTTTTGTAAAACGTTGCATGACGAAGACTGAACTGGCTGAAAGTAGAGAATACTCGTATACATAAACATATAAATACTCCGAAAACAAAATGCTATACGTTAATCAATACAATCAATTAATGAGCGATACGTTAAAATCAGTGAATTTAATTCACAAAGCTTTAAATAACCCAGTTTAATTACTCGTGAAGCAAACACTTGAATTAACTGTATTGTAAAGATAAATTATTTTAAACATGGCTGAAATACTTATCAGATTATATGTTTTAAGTAAATACTTTACCTGTATTAACCGTTCTGTTATATTGTATTGAAATAATCAAGTAGCTAGGCAGAAAAGGTCTGCCAAGTTTTAGGTGTTGTTCAATATTTAAAAGCTCTTATAACTATTACACCAGGTAAGTCTTTTTGTAGATATCGAAATATATAGAAATGTACTATTAAATAAATGATTTATAGGTAGTTCTTTGTAGCAGAAATAACCAAGTGTAAAGACGACTACGAAGAGACTTGACGTCCATGATTTTCCATCCAAATTAAAAATACTTTGTGATAAGAAGAATGAAACAACGAAGATAACCAATCAATCCAATTATACTGTAAAGAAATAGAGTGCACCCATGTTAGTCAGAAAGGTTAACAGACACTTATTGCCTATACCCATCACAGGCCAGTCTCAATGGAAATCAAAGACAAAGTGGTCAGAATTTTGCGAAAATTGAGCCTTCAAGTAATTTTTGCACCGAACCAATATACCAATTAATTGTTGTACTAGATAGAATATAATTGAACATATTTATGATGGTAAATGAATCACAAAATGCCTGTTATTGAAACCTACGTTTATTATATTACTCCTATTTCTTTATTTTTTACATCATATATATTAATGAGCTTAAAAATGGTTGAGCTTTTTGCCACATATGTAGGTAAAAATATAAGTAAAGTTCACTGATTGTTAATCGAAAGCTCATTAATTAAACAATCAGCTTCGCACTGTATCACGAACATGGCAAGATAGATAGAGGGAACTTGGAAACCTAGTGTTAAGACATTCCCACTTTCCGATGAATTTGAGGCATTACTTGTTGAGTAGCGCAAGTTAAGGCCGCGCTTTACCTTGTAACTAGAGCAAAGAAATGAAAACATAAAATATTTAAATTGAAAGCTTAAAGTCACATACTTGTGCCCATTCGCCAGGACAAACCGAATACAAAGGCATTTAAAATATTATTTACTTTATATATATATAAACAGTAATTAATAATATAACTGATAAGCATCAAACACAGGATCTTTCAATATATATAGATTAAAGAAAACGATCTTCGACAAGATATACAATACCTAGTCTCTGGGAGTAATTAGAAAATTCGATCTCAGTTTTCAAGTTACTTAAGAATGTTTTTCTTTAGAAAACATTTATTTTACTGTTCTAATTTACTCGATAAATTATTTTTTTTATAGGCCAAATGGAAAAAAATATAAAGTGTGCGAGTAAAATGCTGACGAATGCTAAAGTTTTTCTCCGTTCTCAGATTCATGCTGTATCCCGCACATGGCAGAGTAGACAGAGGGAATTTGGGAACCTAGTCTTGAGACACTCTGTTCCACTTCCGTTTACCACTTTCCGTCGAATTTGAGACATAAATATTTAAATTGAAAATATTTCATTTCTTCAAGTGGGGATCGAACATAGAACCTGTCGGTTACAGTCACACGCTGTGCCGCAGCGCCACGACGGGCCTGTTTCAATTGGTATGTTATATAATTTATTGTTTTATTAAAGTACCTGAAACTTGACTTCAGTGCTCAGTATAGATATAGATATTGTTTTTAATATAATATTTTTATTAGAAAACGAAAAAAAATATGGAAATTAGTAACATACTAATTAATGTAAGTGTTGTAAGCGTTCAGAAATCCTTTTTTTGGATATATTTTCGCAATACAATAAAATTCCTTGAAAATAAAAAGTAAATAATAAAAAGTAAATAAATTCCTTGAAAAAAAAAATATAACGGGCGAAAAAAGTACCCTATGTTCAACCCAAAACCCTCAAGTATCAGTTTAACCAAAAGAAAGCCGAAAGTGGGAAACGGAAAGGAGTGTCTTAACACTAAATTTTCAAGTTTCTTCTACCTACACTGCCACGTGCTGAATGCAGCATGAAGCTGAAGAAACAGGATTTTTTTAAATAAGAGAGAACACAAATGAACACTAAGATCAATGTGTCTTCAACTATAACTACATTTTGCATACATTAAGATATTTTACACAAAATTTCGTATAAGTGTAATGCCATGCCATCCTTATTCCAGAGTATTACCGTCAGTTGAAATAACTTTGTAATTGGGGTGCTCTGTATAATTTTCTGTCTTTTCATTCTATAAAAGTTTTTAGGCGGAAACCGCACTTGTTTGAGGGTGCTCCAAAATTTTATAACTTAAATTTTGTTCTGAAATAATTTAATGTTTATTTTGTTTTAAAAATATTTCAGTAAGAGATTATGTGATTAAAATATATTTTAGTTTGAAAGAAATTAAGTTTACCAATTAAGCATGCAATTTTATTCATTATTTTGCTATATATTTATAAAATAAGATTTACAGATTGTGAATATATTTATGGATTAATTACAGAAGTTAAATGAATCCTGAATTATTTATTATTTAGACAGTTTCTGGACAGAGAAAGTCTATGTATTTATTTTTAATCCTTTAGTATACTAATTAATATTTAATAATATTTGAAAACAATATGGAAAAAAAAGAAACGAAAACAATTTTCATATCAGGGCAGGGCAGGTCTTATCACCACTGGTGATTTCTTCTAGGTAATACATACATATAAAGATCATAGAACGTCAGGAAAGTGGTTGACGTACAAGTGATGGACATGTTTTATTTAAACAAAAAAATGTACATAAAATTTACATCTTATATTCTTTATAATATAGTTAATAACGTTCATTAATAAAGTATAAAGATAAAAATATATAAATAAATTTAACAACTTACATAAATATTGAACGATGACATACAAACACACTTATAAAGACATACATTACTAACTTTATGTTAACATATACCACTTACAGAATTTTTTTTCGCATGTTATTAAAATTATTAAGATACAAGTAATTTAACAGTAAGGTGCACCAGCAATATATATATATATATATATATATATATATATATATATATATATATATATATATATATATATATATATATATATATATATATATATATATATATATATATATATATATATATATATATATATATATATATATATATATATATATATATATATATATATATATATATATATATATATATATATATATATATATATATATATATATAATATATATATATATATATATATATATATATATATATATATATATACATATATATATATATATATATATATATATATATATATATATTTATACAAATGACATAACTCAGCAATTCATATTAGTTCACAGTAAAACCAAATATCTGAAATCACAAAATACAATATGATATTGAGTTTGAACAACGACGCTACTCAGGGCGAGCTAATTATACAAATTTCAATTATAGGTAATTGGATTCAATTGTAATAAAGCCTTATGTTACAATTACTTTTTTAGGCAGAGGGAACTTGAGAATCTCGTGTTCTTAACACAACACTTGGTTTCGTTGTCCACTTTCCGTCGCATTTGAGACATCCCATATTGAGTGGCGTAGCTTAACGCCTTGCTCCACCACTCAACACGCAATGCCTCAAATTCGGCGGAAAGTGGGGAACGAAAGTGGAACAGAGTGTCTTAACACTATGTTCCCAAGTTCCCTCTGTCTGTGTAAGGAGTGAGTAAAGCATTATTACAAATTCGAAATAAAATATTTGTATTCTCTACTATATGAACTAAAATAAAGGTCAATATTATTTATTTTTTTACTTTTTTAAATAGTATAAGAACTATACAATGAACGATTTTTCTTGCTTAATATATTTTAAAATGGAATAGCGTTGGATTGTAAATGCGGTAATTATGAATCCAACCTCCACATTAATTATAAATAATTTAATTCATCTATTTTGATAAGGTAAAGGAGGCCTTGAATTACTTCGTGCTTCCATAATGACGTTTAAATCCCGGGTAAAAGGCAGAGTATCCTCTGCCTACTTGAAAATCAATCGTTTACTTACTTTGAATGATAGAATATGCGTTACTTTAAAGAAAATAATTTAAAGAAAACAATATAGGAAGAAATGCTCATTTAGTCGATATTTGACTAGTACTGACTCAGTTAGCTTCACGCTATATCACGCACATGTTGGGTAGACGGAGGGAACATGGGAACCTAGTGTTAAGACACTCCATTCCACTTCCGTGCCCCACTTTCCGTCAAATAAGAGGCATTACGTGTTGAGTTTAACTAACATATATAACACTATTTAGAAAAATATTATAGAACGTAGCAGGACTCAAACCGCACCTTGAAAACCTTTAGGAGACGTTTTGTTATTTTTTTTGTTTTGTATGTTACTAAATATGTTTTTTGTCTAATTGTGTTAAAAAACACTTCACTCGCTAAAGTGACGTCAAATATTTAGTACATAATCTATAAAATTTCTCTTTTAAAATGTTATAATTATTTATGACATGGATTTTAGGAGTATCTGAAAGAAATAGAAAAAAAATAAAATTTACATTATCATTTCTACACAAGAAAAAACATTTCTATTCAAGAAGCATTTAATATGCGCTTGTCAAGACTTAATAATAGTCAAGTACAAATTAACGTCTCTGAGTCTTAATTTTATTTCTATGGCAATTATTTCTTTACATTACATACATTCATCTATTTCTATATAATATCAGTGATTCTTTTCCTCCAAAAAAATTAAAACGGGCTAAAAATCGTTGCTCTACATTTCCTTATCAATACTAATTTAATTAAACGCTTTTGCGAACCAAACTTTTTTAATGAAAATAGAGTTCGATCGTGCGTCATGAATTAATGAAATGAGTATGACGTAGAGCATGTCATGGTGCAGGGGTACGAGCGTGCGACTCAAAATGTGGCAGATCCTGAGTTCAATTTTTATTTGAGGAAATAAAGTATTCAATATTTTCATTTTGCTCACTTTGGTAAGAGAGACAAAGCGCGGCGTTAAGTTCCACGACTCCACACCTAACGGCTCTAAAACTTGACAAACAGAGGACGGAAAGGGACAGAGTTCTTTGACTCTAGGCTACCATGTTACCTCTGTCTAGTAAAAGTAAAGAGAATGACGTAACGTAATATCCTCATCAAAATATGTTGCCAAGATTTTTCCACCATTAAACTTTTAGGCGGCTGTCGAATAAATCTTTTTGTTCTTAAACTTGTAACAATTGAAACAAAAGTAAATTATGGGGCCCGACCATGGGCGGGCGAATTATGAAAAATGCGAAGTTTCGCCCTAATAATTCATTATATTACATGCCTCGAGCTATGACAATTTCATTTTAGATTTTCTAACTGTCGACAATTTGCTTTTGCCAATCTTCACTTGATTTATTAGTGGAGAGAAAGAATTTATGCTACATAATTTTTCCTTTGTACATTTGAATAAATGTTTAGAGTTAAGTTTAAAGTATACGCTCGTTCGTCTACTACGATATGTTAGATTAGATCATATACATAGGTGACAATAGTGGGCTTAATGGAATGAATTATATAAAATTTATACGCAATTTTTAAAGTAAATTGTCTTGAGGCCTGAAATAGCGCAAACCCGATGAAAGATTTTGCTTTTTTTGATTTCTCGCTCTGGTAGCAAGGCAAAACCTGATGGATTCTAGACACATAATACGTAATACCCCAAATTCGGCGAAAATTGGGGAATATTCTAACACTTACATATATCTTAAGTTTCAGTTTCATACCATGCGGGATAGAGCTTGAAACTTGGAAAAAAAATCTTTTTATACTCTAAAAAAACAAATGTCACAATTTAAAAAAAGGGTCTAATTACCCATTAGGTAAGTAGATAGGCAGAGCGATGCGTGAAAATAGATTAAACAGCCATAAAACACCGTGAGACGAATGTATACGACAGTTAAAAGGATTACTTGGTTTAAAAGACCCTGTTTTTGAAGTATTGAATGTGGCCTTCGTTGAAGAAGGTATAATTTATTATAGCTGTTTAAAATATGAAGCTGTCGTACCTCAAAGGGAGAGTTGAAAGGTGATGGAGTTCGATTCCAAGTCGGGGGAGTGAGATATTTACTTTATTTTAATTGAGTTCTGTTATTTAACATGTGAGAGCTTTGCCTAGAGAGTATGGTGAAAATGGGAACGAAAGTGTGAACGGGATGTAGTAACACTATAATAAAAAACCGGATTTCATATGTCTATTTGTACATAAAAGCATCAAAGCTTAAAAAAGCTATTTTAAAGATTATTATTATAATTACGAGTAGTAAAGCTTAAGCTTTAAGCGAAGCAAGGCGGTAGGTACAGCGTCTGACTGTGGATTCGTTTCCTACAGAGAGGATAAATATATTTTTTTCGTTCTAATAACAAAACAAAACGATAATATCACTTCAAAAATAATAATAATATTATCAAATGAAATATTTAAAAAATATGTAAAATATTTAAACAATTGCTGTAACATGATATTTTTCATTAACTTTATGTTCATAAAACACTTAATGTCTAGACTCTGTCTGCCTATTTTTCGCCAAATATTGTGAAACGGCACTTGTGCGACGCAACTCAACGCCGCGCTTTATCTGATTTCGAAAGAAAGGAAATAAAAGTTATTTATACACACAGTGTCGTGTTTACAGTACTTTGCGCCTCGATGCCCACATTACCATATCATAGAGACAAAATAAAAGAAAGCCACGGCATATTCTTTTCTATGCAAACTTCTAAAATACATACAGTAGCGTGCCTCGTGTGCATTTCACAATATGATTTATAGTAAAATAGGAACACCTGTCTCGCTTATTTCTTATTTCTTACCTCCAAATATAACTTTCACTGGCTTTTGAAGCAATATTTCGATATAACATTTATAAGTAGAATATAAATCTTCTTGAGACCTATAGTGGCGCACGCATGTGGGTACTGCAAGCTACGGACTCGATTCCCACTATAGGAAATTAATTATTTAATATTTTCAATGGATTTTTCTGGTAACGAGGTAAAGCGCAGTATTAAGTTCGTCAATCAAAGCCCATTGCCTCCAGTATTTGACGAAAAGTTGGGAATGGAAGACGGGAACAGTGTCACAACACTAGGTTTCCCAGTTTCCTCTGCCTACTCTGCTTTGTGCGGGAAATACTTCTACTCTACTCAGCTTCACAGTGTTAAGACACTCCGTTCCACTTCTGTTTCCCACTAATAAATAAGTGACAAACAAATAAATCAATAAAAATAATAAGCAAGAAATAGTTTAAAATTAAAAATAATATTCATTTTAAAAGTAACAATTAACAAAAAGTTTATGGTAGTGGAACTATGCAATAACAGAATTGATGTAAAATGAAATATAAATTTAAGTTCAAATAATCTTAGAATTATTTTTGATGAAATTTTCAAATCTTTTTTTGTAGAAACATGTTTGACTTGTCATGATTGTAATTAATGATCTAGTAACGGGAAACATTGATTAAACAAACCTCTGGGAGGCTCTGACTTTTTTGTCACATTTCAAATTCATGGCTGCGTCGCTCGCTGCGATAATTAAAACAAATTATTCGTTATTCGTCGATCAATTAACAAACATACAATGCGATGTAGGTTAGCCAAGCTTCCATACAATATATTCTATGACAACATGTTTTTTCTTTAATGTAGAAAAATATTTATATTTGCGTAGGATTTGAAGCCGGAGCCATCGACTCCAATGTGCAGGTGCGTAAACTCGACAGGCTGTGGGTTCGATTTCCACTCGAGGAAGTGAAATATTTAATATCTTAACGCTAGTTAACACGGAATGCCTCATATTCGTCGGAAATGGACAACGAAATGGAGTGTTTGTGCTTAGGTTCCTATGTTCCCTTTACCTACGCTGTATAAAAAGTAAAAACAGACCCTTCCATATATTTTTACCAAAGCATTATTTTATAGCTACAATTACTGCATAGTTCTAGAACCGATTATAAAAAAGACTATTGAACCGATTATAAAAAAGACTATTTTGACAAAAACCGAAGAAATATTAGAAAGTAAACTATAAATACAACTAAATGTAATTAGCACAATGTTTGTGGTCCTTAAAATGTTAATTTGTTTTACATAAAACATTACTAAAACGAAATGTAGTGTACATTGGTGACTGTTTCTTGAGCTATGGTACTATAGACGGACACACATATTAACTGATACTCGTAGACAGGTCAAACTTTCAAAAGTGTTTTTGAAAGTCGTGTTTTTTGCCTAGGGAAATAAAATATTATAATTATATAGAAATCATTGAAATGAATTACTATTTCACTAAATTCTCAAGTTCCTACTACCTACTCTGCGATATACAGCGGGAGGCTAAAATAAAAAATAAAAAAAACTTAAATTTAAAATTACATATGATTACAGTTAAATGTATAGAAATTAAATTATTATATACATTTAATGAATACCTTTAACTGACATTCTATAAAGTATAATTTGATAGATGCCTAAAAATAATTAAATTTAATACGAGATGAAAGTTAAAACATAATTAATCTGATATATTTCATCCTAATTAGCAGTAATTTATAATATTATTTTGAAATATCAAAACGAAACAACTAAACCGTTCAATAATACAACCTTCGAACAACGTATCTATTTACCGTATAAATATGGCGACGTGAGGCTTAGTTACCCATAGGCTTACAAAGGTTATTGAATTAATAGGATTATATAAGATTACATAGCAACGGATTTAAATAGATTAACTTAGAAATGAATACCATGAAGTATAAACTAATGAGGAAATACAGCTCTTGATAGTGGCTAATTATAAAATGAAGTATCAATTGGTACGGCTACAGTGCCGTAGTAGAGGAGTAGCTGAGTTAATTATTATACGCGAGGTGATTTATTATTGTTGGGTTAGTTTTTTGATTTACGATGTATCCCGTACATGGGGAGGTAGGCAGAGACAAGTTGGGAACCTAGTGTTAAGACACGTTCTGTTCTTCACTTTCCGCTGAATTTGAGGTATTGCGTGTTGACTGGTGGAACTCAACGCTAACTAACGCTCAAAAATATATCATATTACACTTCCTCGAATGGGTATCGAACTCACAACCTGTCGTTTACAGTTGGCCGCTTGCGCTACGGTAGACCTCTGTTTTTGATTCAATTTGAAAATATTATCGATTTTATTACTACAATAACTGGTTAGAGAAAGACTGATATTGAAAATTGCTATAACTTGCCTTAAATTCTTGAGGCCTGTCATAGCGTAGAGGCACGAATGTGTGTCTGTAGATTTAACTTGTTGTGGGTTCGATATCCACTCGAGGAAATTAAATATTTAATATTTTCAATTTCTCATTTTGGTAAAAAGGCAACATGCAGCGTTGAGTTCCGCTACTCAAGACGTGATGTTTCAAATTCACGGAGAACAGTACGGAGTGTCTTAGCATTAGGTTTACATATTTATTTTGCTGTAATATACTGTCCCCCTCAATAGCCTTGCCGTGTGATTCCGGCTTAGTATAGGATCACCCTGGTACTGATGGTGTCGTAAGAGGCGAGTAGCTCCTCTGGAGTTAGACGGGGCCGTGGGCGACGGTGATCACTTACCATCAGGTGACCCGTACGCTCGTTTGCCGTCTTTTCCATAAAAAAAAAATAGCATAGATAAGGGTCAAATTTAAAAAATATGACAAAATGGGTAGAATTTTCACTCTATTTACTCTATGTTTACTACAGCATGACAGATTAAATGAAAAACAAGTAAAAAAAAAGTTTCCATTCACTATGTATTAGATAAGAATAGACCATAGGAACTATGAGCTAAGTGTATTTTTTTCAATTTCGGAAGGGATCAAAAGTCATCTTTTGCAAAATCTCAACTCATCTTATCTCTTGACCAGAGAAAACAATGCTTATACAATCTGGCATTTGTATGGCAGTTATACAAAATTAGTTCCATTATTTTTATCCTACGATGCAAAAAATACATGTTGTAAGATTGACTTATCTGTCTGTTTTTCTATCAAAAGCCTGGTTTGTTACTGTGGTTCTTAGCTATGAAAATTAGATTAACAATATAAGAACAGTGTTTTTTTTTATGATAATTCTGAGAAGACATTTATATATTTAAAAATAGGATGAAATAACGTCAAGTCTTTATAAAAAAATATTTTTTATAGCTTCACGCTATATCCCACATATAGCAAAGGCAAAGTAGCTAAAGGGAACTTGGGCACCTAGTGTCAATACTCTCCGTGCTGTTGCTTATTTTCCGTCGAATTTAAAATGAAATTATTTCTTAGCATCCAGTATATGTAAGACACTTAACAAATTACAATACGTCCGTTCCTTACACTCCGCCGAACTCTTAAGGCATTGCGTGTTAAATAACAGAAACAGACTCCATACTTTGCTTCGTTACCAAAGTGAAGTCAAAATATCAAATATTTCATCTTCTCGAGTGGAAAAGAAAACCATCGCCTGTTGACTTTACAGTCGCACCATTGTGCCACTGCTCCTAAAATAACAACCTAAAATTCAAATAATATGGAATTATTAATTTAGAAAACGTTTAAAAATTTTAACGTAGCCGGATTTCAACCCAAGCATCTGAAATTCGCTTGGACAAATGCCAAGGGACACGAGTTCAAATCCTGTTAACTTAAAGTTATTATACGTTTTCTAAATTAGTATTTTTCTTTACTTAGTGTGGATATATACTTTAAAAGAGTCAAAATAACATAAAAATGTTTATTATATATACATAGTATAGTTTCTTAAGCAGCAAGCAGTACTGTCTAAGGTCATTTAAACACACGCGGTAGATAAATCAAAACCCTTGTTACGGCTGAAGGGATCGCCGTGTCACTAACAATAATATTTCATTTTAGTAAAATAAGCTGCTTTATTAATAAACCCCTTGGTTAATGAATTGTTTCGTCTTATAGCTTTTCCGTTGTTTGGACCTTTTTGGATAATATTAATTTCCATTATTAAAAGTTTGAAATAGACACGTTAGACATGTTTGTAAATGGTGGTTTTACAACTTTCTTGAAATTATTTTTATTTAAAAAAAAAATGATTTGGCTATAATATAATAATAAGTCTTAAGTGGGTGAAGACGTGTAAAGCCGCGTTGAGCTACAGATTGTGGGTTCGACCCCCACTCGAGGAAATGCTTTGAAACTCGAGGAAAAGCTTCAAAATTCAGAAAGCGGGGAAAAGAACGGTTTGTCGCAACGCTAAGGGGCCTAGTGTCATCTGTTTACCCGGCCATGTACAAGATACGACGTGAAGCTAAGAGTGAAAATAAAAGAGAAAATTATAATTAAATAATTCTAACTCATTGAATATACATATAACTTCTGTTATAATAATAAAAAAAAAATTTACTATCATATAGAACAATTTTTAAATATTTTTTCTAAAACCTCAATTGAATACATCATCACACAAGCATTCTATTAGTAGTATATAAAAAAGTAGTATGTAAAAAAATAAATGCCAAATAAAAATAAAGTGGCTCTTGTCCGTTCCTATAAAACATTTTTCATAGACCGAGAAGTTCATGTGGAAACCAACTTATATGGCAGAGTTACTGATTTTGATTTAAAACATTTTTTTCTTTTTACTTCCCGCACATGGTAGGGCAGGCACAGGGTACCTTGGAGTCTAGTGGTTAGACACTCCGTTTCTTTCCCTATTTCCCATGAATTGTATACTAAATGGCGAAACTCAACGCCGCGTTTTGTCGTGTTAGCTGAGTGAAGAAATGAAAATTTAAAATATTTCCTAAATTAAATATTTCATTATTTCGAGTGGGGGTTAGGCATACATCAGCCCACATTTTTTTAATAAAAAAGGCTAAATTTATTTCCAAAAATATTTGACAATCATTCTTTTTATATTTTCTTTTCTAAATGAACATATTTTAATAATAAATCTAATTTTAATATCGAGTTATCGAATTTATAGAAACAAATTACTTTCTAAAGTTCCATAAAACGTTTTATTATATACGACATTCCATATTTATCTACGGAGCTTAGCTTGTAAAACATAAAAGGGTTAGGTAAGGCCGTTGTATAATTAATTTGACGTTATGAAAATGTCTTCACCTCATCCGTTATATGCTTGCATTATTAAATGCAGAGGTTTACTATAGAATAACATACTCTATAAAACATTAATATACAAGCTTTTACTTGCGGCAGTACTTGCCGTAATATTTTTTCATATCTTTATTAGAATGTAGTGATTATAAGCCTAAATATTATATTATAATTTCTATTTATTTCTTGGATACTTTTAATAAAATTTAAATTTTATATGAATATACATATATTATTTATTAAGAATAGGCCTGTCGTGGCGCAGCGGCACAAGAGTGTGACTGTAACCGACAGGTTCTGGGTTCGATCCCCAGTCGAGGAAATGAAATATTTAATATTTTTAATTTAAATATTTAATGTTTCATTTCTTCGCTCTGGTAATAAGGCAAAGCGCGGCGTTGAGTTCCGCCACTCAACACGTAATGCCTCAAATTCGGCGGAAAGTGGGGAACGGAAGTGGAACGGAGTGTCATAACACTACGTTTCACTTCCGTTCCCTCTGCCTACCCTGCCTAGTGCGGGATACAGCGTGAAGCTGAAAAAAAAGAGTATTTTTACTATAGTTATCATGTTTATTTTTCAACTTCACGCTGTACCACATATGGCAGGGTAGGCAGAGTAAACTTAGGAGCCTAGCGTTAAAACACTCTATTCCATACTTCATTTTCCGGCAAATTTGAGGCATTGCGTGGCGGAACTCAACGCCGTACTTTGCCTTGTTACCAGAGCGAAGGTATGAAAGTATGAAATATTTCACCTGAAAATATTCAATTCTTTGAGTAGCGACCGAACCCAAAACCAGTCATTTACAGTCCATACTCTTATGATTTTGGGCCGCGACGGGTCTCGGCGATCAGGTCATACAATTAAATAATATATATTAAAAGCTTTTCCAAATACATTTATTAATTTCATAGTTAAATACGTAATCTCCGCATGAATTAAATTCACCGTAATGTCACTCACAGGTGAAAGCAAGGTGGGCGACTAATGTAAAATTTAAGTAGCTGTAAAGTAAATTTATCTGGCAACATACATACATAAAGGTACCCTTAAAGCTTAGGCAGTTAAACAGAAAAGGGGTTAGGTTAGGTCGCGTTGGATAATTAATTCGACGTCATGAAAATGTCCACTTCGCCCCCATCCTCCCCAAAGACTTATTACTCGTACATTATTAAAAGCTTTTAATCGAATTGTTTTCATCATCGCATGCTGTAAATGCCTCATTAGTTAAGAGTGCGATATATTTTTTGTTATTTTTTTAGCTTCACGCTGTATCCCGCATATAATAGGGTAGGTTGAGGAAAGTAAGAAATTTATTACTAAGTTACACTATCCCCAATGGAGACATTTCCTCATTTTTTAGCTTTGGAGGCAGTATTGAGTGGTGGAACAAAACTTCGTTTCGCTTCATTTTAATTATATAAGCACAAAATAAAGTTTGAAATTAGATTTTTATTAATAAATAAAATTGCGTACTACGTTTTGACATAATTTGCATACGAAGCCGTTTTGAGATAATTTCTCATGTTTTATCGTTATCGTTGTCGTTGATTGGACAAAATGCGGTTGCCCAGCAAGACTTTAAAATAATGTACCCAAACAAGATTTGAGTTGATTTCTCATTTTATTGTTTTCGTTGTCGTTGATTGGACAAATTCCCAGCAAGACTTTAAAATTAGAAAGAAATTATTATATTTCAATATTGTAAAAAATAAAAAAGAATACGTTGTCGGACTCGAACCTGCGTCTATAAATTTTCATTAATTTTTAGGATTCCATAACTCAAAAGGAGACTCTGGAACCCTGGAAAATATTATTATATATTATACTCGTACGTATTAAAGTAAGACTTTGTCGTTTATATGTCCACACTATTTACTGCGAGATAGCGTGGATGTATCATCAAATATTCAGGTATACGGTCTATTCGAGCACAGAAAGAAATCTAGATTCTTATTCATCGCAATCAAAAGATACGAATATTTTTTCGTAGATTTTCTGTTTTTTGTATAAGTAATCCACGCCACGTAATCAAAAACTATAGGGTACTTATAGTGCTATACTTATGAAAGTTGACAAGAAGCTAGAACAATAATAGAGATAAAGAAAAAAACTGTAAAAATGATAATTACACAAGATAATAATGTAAGATGATTACACAAACTATAAAAATGATAATTACTACAAATATAAATTTGACACTATTTATTCTGTAAATAAATAGTGTCAAATTTATATTTGTAGTTTATTTCGTACAAAATGAAAGCATACGTTGGCAAACTTAAATTTGTCAACTTTATGACATACTGACTGACATAATCATAATCTCTAGTAGATTTCCTGAACACCTACAATTTTGAAATTTGGCAAAAAATTTGGAATACGAAAAATTGAAAGTAATTTTAATATTAGAAATAAAAACTTTTGCATACGTATGATTTTTGTCAATATCATACTAAATGATACCATACGGAAAACATGTCCTAAAAACGTAATTTTTTCAACGAATTGTAAGTTTCTTGTTAATCTACAAATCAAAAATTGATATAAGACCCTCGGAATCAACTCGCACTTGACCTACTTTTAAGTTTACATAATATAATTTTATAATAATATATATTTTAAAGCAAATTTATAGTATATATCTATCTTTAGTATAAAACGGGTATTAGTTGAAGTATTGTTGTAAATTTACTATAAAATGAAATAAAAAATAATAGAAATGATGAAAACAAAAAAATATATATTTTAAACAGTTTCAAATTAACAATTTATAATAAATAAGGCGTTCAATCAAATTTAATAAATTCATTTATCTAAAAGCTGTTGTATATTAAATTTAATTGCTTCGGTCCCTTTTAGAGATAGAAAAATTGTAAGCAATAAATCATGAAGAACCCCCATTTTCGCCTTCATCCAGAGTATAATACGTTGAATGGTTGCTTTGATCAATGGTTATTTAATGAAAAAAGGATAATATTGATATTGACTTTGGTTTTCCGAGAATATTTCGACCGAATACTCTACTCTACTAACATCTTCTTAAATACATCTAACATACATGTATAATTTTGTATGTTTCACCGAAAACGGTACAGTAGCTCCTGACCCTATCTAAGTAAGTACTATATAGGTAGTAAAATTTTTTACCTTTTTTGCCTATCATCATAGTTTTATTATATAAATATTGAGTGAAATGCCTAACTCGACAGTACGTATTTAGTTTTTATATAAGATTAAAAAAACAAATACTTTCCGCTGAATTTGAGGCATAGCTTGGTAGAACTCAACGCCATGCCTGATTATGAAATATTTAATTTCCTCGAGTGAGTATCGATCCCACAATGTCAAGTTTACAGTAGAACATTTGTGCCTCTCTGCCACCAGAAGCTTCAATTTTTTTTTTTTCTTTCTTTTTTTTTCAGCTTCACGCTGTATCCCGCACTAGGGTAGGCAGAGGGAAAGGAAGTGAAACCTAGTGTTATGACACTCCGTTTCACTTCCGTTCCCCACTTTCCGCCGAATTTGAGGCATTGCGTGTTGAGTGGCGGAACTCAGCACCGCGCTTTGCCTTATTACCAGAGCGAAGAAATGAAGCATTAAATATTCAAATTGAAATATTAAATATTTCATTTCCTCGACTGGGAATCGAACCCAGAACCTATCGGTTACAGTCACACTCTTGTGCCGCTGCGCCACGACAGGCCTCGAACAAATATATACAATATATTCAACAAATAAATCGAGGCGCACATTAATCGACCCTCTAATCATTTTATTCCGCAGCCCAGCCGATTGTTGACGTTGAAATATGTGAATTTTAACAGACAGGTCAATTTTAAAAGCTTGTATATTTTGGCCGAAAAATATTGCTACCAATATCCGATTGCGCAAACAGCATTTGTTAACTGGACACTTCTATTCATCAATGTGTTAAATATTGAATAATTTTGAAAATTAAGAGTTATATGCGATTACCGATGGTCGTAGTGAATTCAATCCACGTTTGAAAGAATGTTAAGTAAGAAACAAAAAAAAAAAACTTTTTATTAGAAAAGACGTCGCAGTGGTACAGGGGAGTAACGTGTGACTATAAATGTGACAATAATGAATTAAATTTATATTTAAGGAAACGCCTAATATTTTCTCTACTCGGGCTCTCCATATGCTATATTTTGTAAATTTGGCGGCAAATAGAGAAAGGAGTGTTTTAACACTAAAATAAAGTATTTAAACACTTCTTTATTGCTTAAGTGGTGAAAAGAAGTGGAACGGAGTGTCTTTACACTCGGTTCCCGGGATCCCTCTGCCTACCCTGCCTCGTGCGGGATACAGCGTGAAGCTGAGTAGTGAGTTTATTGTTTACACTCCTGTTTATTGAAAACCCCTTCATACAGCATAAAAAATATTATTATCATCAAACTATGAATCCCTTGGGAACCTAGTGTTAAGGCCAAATTTAAAGCATTCTTTGGTGAGTGGCGGAACTTGACGCCGCGCTTCGCCTTATTTCCAGAGTAAGGAAATGAAAGTTTTAAATATTAATATATTTTTTTTTACTTTGATTGAGGATCGAAACCGCAACTTGTCGTTTACAGTCACACGCTTGTGTCCGGGGCCTGTCGCTCACTATTGTTATTCATTATAAAAATACACCTATACTATTATACATGTTTGTAAGCTAGCTATGGTAAATATGTATATATTTATATATTTTTGTATCCATATACCTATATCTTACAAATAATTCAGGACAGTCAAAGAAAGAAGACAAAGACTTTTGATTCTCCGTTAAACTTAAAAAGACTGAACCTCAAAAAGACTTCAGGTCTTCAAAAAGACTTCAGGATTTCAGGTCAGACTGAACTTCAAAAAGACTTCAGGTCTAGTATAATATTATACTGAGTAGGAAAAACTAAATGCCACACTTTATTTCATTAGATTGTTATTTAGCTTAGCAATAATATTTAATCGTGGACAAATGGGAATTAAACTCAGAATCCATAATAAAAGTAATCTTTATAATTAAAGAGAGGCGTGTTGTGGCGCAGCGGCACAAGCGTGTGACTGTAAGCGACCAGTTAGTTCGATCCCCACTCGAGGGAATAAAATATTTAATATTTTCTATTTAAACATTTCAATTCTTCGCTTTGGTAACAAGGCAAACCGCGGCGTTGAGTTCCACCACTCAACACGCAATGCCTTAAATTCGACGAAAAGTGGGGAACGGAACGGAGTGTCTTAACACTAGGTTCCCATAATTTCTCTGCCTATGTGCGGGATACATAGTGTTTTTAATATAATTAAAAAATAAATATGAAAATACTATGAAATCCTCATTAATAAGTTAACTTTTTATTACGAAGTTAATTGTTCGAAAGTTCCAAACTAAATTTTAACGCAAGATTAACACTTAAATGTATTTAAGCTTCGTAAACAATAATAACGCTAGGTTAGCTGATCGATTACTCGTGATGCTTTATGTATTCAATTTATATATTATGTGTATTTCATTAGAATTAGTCAGTTGGTTGGATTTTCTAATTTTTCCTTTTTTTTTAACTTCTATTTTCTATGTATTATAACAGGGTAGACAGAGAAGTTGAGAGGCGGAACTCAACGTCGCGTTTTGCTTTGTACCAGAGCGAAGAAATGAAAACTTTAAATATTAAGTTTGAAAATATTAAATATTTCATTTCCTCGAGTGGGGATCGAACTTGTCGTTTGCAATCACGCGCGGGTGCCGCTGCGCCACGACAGGCCTCAATTTTTCATTTTCCAATAAATGTAACTATATTTGAGTAGGCTATTTATATTTTATGGATAAGCCATGGCAAAAGAGCGTACGGGTCACCTGATGGAGAGGTTTCACTATCGCCCACGACCCCATGTAAAATTATGGGAGCTACAGTTACGTTGCTATCCTTTAGGGTAGAGATAGATGCGCTACTTTTGAAGTTACTCGTCGTATTGACCTGGAAATATTGGCGCGGGAAGGCCGTCCCACAGATGTGTGGCGCATGGAACAAATTCCTACGAAACCGCATAGTAGTAGAGTGAAACGTTTCCAGATGATGTGGATGGTACTTTAATTTGTGACGTACTGTGCGGTTAGAAAATTCGGTGGCAAGTATCAAATGAAACAGTTCTTTAGGACAATGCCCGTGATAAATGCATAAAGAACGCACAGCGAGGATACGTCTTTACGCAAAGCCAAAGTATCAAGCCCCACATAAATCTTTGGGTCTCCAACGATTCAAACGACTACTTATTCTACTTTGTATGCGATAAAATGGTTCAAGCTAATATTAAGGTGCATCAGGGGTCCTGGTCCCTGGGTAACCTGGAGTTTTGGCGTGAAGTACTGTCTTGCTTTGCTGATAACCCCCAGATTTTTCAGGGCCAACTTGGCCTTGCTTTCCAGATGATCACGATACTGGCAGTCGCTCGAAAAGCTGAGGCCCAATATACTGATGCTGGGCGCGGCTTAAGGGCTAAATTATTAGACCAGAGAAAAAAATTAAGTAGAGCTATTTCAACATAAAATATTTGTTGTGATGAAGTGTCATCAAAATTGGTTTAGTAGTTTTTGAGATATGCCTTTCTGACACACACATATTATAACTAAAAAGTTTTAATGGTAGCAAAAACACAAGAAATCTATATAATACAAAACACTTCTGCTAATGAGAGTAATAACTTACGAACAACGTATAGTCTCCTTAGAGACCAGGATTTCCGGAAATAAAAATAAAAAATATTTTATGATTCTACGTTATAGGTCATTTTTTTTTATGTGATGCCTTGTGTGTTCGTTAATGCTTCACGTCGGTTCCCCTTCCGAGGAATTTCATTTACTCAGCTTCACGCTGTATCCCGCACACGACAGTGTACGTAGAGAGAACTTGGGAATCTAGTGTTTTGACACTCCGTTCTACTTCCCCACTTACAAAGCGAAAAAATGAATACATAAAATATTTTATTTCAAAATATTAAATATTTCAATTCCTCGAGCGGGCATCGAACCCACGACCAGTCGTTTACAGTCACACGTTATGTTACACGTAATTTCATTTCTTGATTTAAGTATACAAGTAATTCGCGGCGTTGATTTTTTGCCACTTAATTCGTAATGCTTGAAATTCAGCGAAAAGTGGGGAAGGGAAGGGAAGGACGTGTCTTAACATTGGAATACCAAGATTCCACGCAAACCATGTCATGTACAGGATACAGGTGAAGCAGAAAGATAAAATATTATAAATCTTAGCATCAAAACTCGCAGGATAAAATTAGTACTCATATTATATAAAACAAAGTTTTAATTTCACATTTTTATACATTTTTACACAAACTTTGTATTACACTTCGCTAATATTTAACCGTATATTCCCTTGCTTATTGCCGCGGATTGTGTTCTTGCATTATTTAATTCAATGTCACTGTTTCCTTGATAGCCGTACCAACCGCTGTGCACTGGGCTATAAATATATATACTTAATTAACCTCGTGCTGTATCCCGCTCATGGCAGGGTAGGCAGAGGGAACTAGGGAACCTAGTGTTAAGACACTCCATTCCATTTCCATTTTCCATTTTCCGCCGAATTGAGAGTCATTGCTTGTTGAGAGGCGGACCTCAACGCTGCGCTTTTCCTTGTAACCATGGTGAAGAAAATGAAACCATTAAATATTTAATTTGAAAATATTAAATATTTAATGTTCCTCATACACAAGCTTGTGCCGCTGCGCCATGACAGGCCTCAATATATATAAATGTTACGTATTTACATTTTAGCTTCAAACTGTATTCTGCACATGGCAGGCCTACCCTGCCTACAAGGAGTCTGGAAACATAGTCTTAAGACACTCCGCTCCGTTCTTCACTTTCCGACAAAATTGAATTTGACTTCATTGTTTTGTTTTTTCCAATTTGGTAGACAAGATACGGCTTTTAACTCAAAAACGACTAAACGTGAAGATGATTTTGTTCAATTCTTACAAAAATAGCCGGTATATAAAAATACCCTTATAAGGTATACGTAAACAAAGCTGCAGCAACAACTAATATACATATGAAAATAAAAGCTTTACAATAACCGTATTTACTTATGATTGTTAAAAAGTATTGACGAGCTAAATCTATTTGTTTTTTAATATCAATATTTATTTAGTCAGTTTTTATTTGCTAAAAATCAAAATAAATTTACATAATATATTAGAATTATAATATTTTGTGTATTCGGCATTTCGCTTAGCTTTACGCTTTTCACCATTTAACGGTGTAGGCAGAGCAAATTGTATGGAGTAATAAATTACGCCGTTTTTCTCTTTCGATATAAAGCTCTACACCGTGTTGTCCTAAACAAAGAGGAGAAATAAGACTTATTTAATATAATCTCATCTTCGAGTATATATTGAAAGCACAACCATTGCATTTAAGGTCGAACTATGGCATTATAAATTCATTAATTTAAAAGTTGTATTTAACAAAATATATCTTGTCTAGAGAAGTAAATATTAATCTAACATTGGGCACTATATCGGTTTGGCACTTAATTACTTTACACTTAATTCGTTAATTAAACAGACTTTAACCCACTTTTCAAATGATTGCAGACGTCATATACAGCACAAGGTGGTATCTATTATTGATGGTATATTTCTTATATGGTATATTAATGCTAGATATTTCATGCCTACCATAGGCATGAAATATCTAGTATTAATATACAGGGATCTAAGAATAAGTCGTTCTTCTCCAATTGAGAATTAAACCAATTGTCACATTGGAATCAAACATTCACGGCGCTATGTTTTTATTTCATTTCTACAGAACCACTATTGTTATTTATACTTTTGTTATCTAAATTTACATTCAATAATAGTATTAGAAATACAAATAATATAGGTACAAAAAAATGAATGTGTACAGTCAATCATCAATTCTCCTACACTGTATTTTGAGCTATTAAAAATGTATAGTATTGAGCCTATTGACTATCGAACCAGTCATTTCTATTATAGATTTTTATCCAACTAGGTCACTGTTTCATTTTATTTTTACACTTCATGTGAATTCTATTCTATTCTACATATATCTACGTTCACTTCAAGATGTCGCTTTCTTCGATTTGTTTTGTGATACTGACGTTGAATCAAAATAATAAACAAAGCTGTTGTGTTAATGTTTTTTTTTTTTTGATAAAATGAATACGTTATTTGTTGCAAATTTTTTTAGGGATTTCCTGAAATTAGTTTCTTCGTTTATTCGTATTGCTTATTTTTAGATCGCATCAATAGAGAAAGCAAAAGATCATTAGCGAGTACGTACTTCTTGTGTATGTTTGTACTCGTACGTATCTGTTCGTTCCACTATTCTTATGTCTTTTATTTTTGTTTTCAAATGTCTGTGTGGCCGTAGTAGAAGACAACAGTAAAATATCTAGGCTTACTTTTCTAAGATGGTTGCCTCAAAATAAGGATAACGATCGAATAAACTTATTATTTTTTATTAAGTTTTAAGTTGTACAAGCGTCGGACTGTAATTATGTCAAGTTGTGGGTTCGATTCCAAGTGGAAAAAACTTACTCTCCGTATATATATATATATATATATATATATATATATATATATATATATATATATATATATATATATATATATATATGTATATATATATATATATATATATATATATATATATATATATATATATATATATATATATATATATATATATATATATATATAATGCAAGTAAAATAATTTTACGTTCTACGTCATTTCTAATATAGATCCTCTCAGTCAGTAGAAGCAAGAACAAGTTGATAATTGAGTTTACAACTACAACTTGTTGTGCGTCGCTTTCTAAATCTAATGAGATTACTTTATCAAAATCGTGTATTACTAGTTTAATTTACTCAACAATTCTGCATAACTAATGTAATTTGCGTAAATTGTGTATGTATTTCGATCGATTCATCAACTGCGGTACATACATAGATGGGAGAGTCAATACTTTTCTGTATAAGCTGTACATTATATCTTCGCCGAATTTCTATAGATTGTTTTATTTTGAACATATACGATATTCTTGATCTGAATAACGGTTTCTTGAAGCAAACCGACTAACAACCTCATTATTTGATTTATTTTCTCTTCTTTTTAAATAATTTATTTAAAAAGCGCCCCGAATAATATTCCTAAATTGAATTGCCTGCCGTGGTGTAAGAGCATAATCGTGCGAGACTGTAAACGTAACAGATTGTGAGTGCAATCCCCAGTTCAAGCCCAAAGCAAAATAAAATATTTAATATTTTCATTTCCTCGCTCTGGTAACGAGGCAAAGCCTGGTGGTTAAGTACAGGTACTTAATACGAACTATCTCTACAATTTGGCAGAAAATGGTGAACGGACCTCACTAGGTTCCTAAAAAAGACAAAATATTCCCAACGATTATAATTATTAACATCACTGTACTTAGATAGTACTTATTAGTTTTCATTGCTGTGACTTTAGTTTACAACTATAACGACTAAATGCGGAAAATTCACGAAAGAATAAACTACGAGCCATATATTTCCTTTCAACATTAGTCATGTAGAAAGCTTTATATAAACAATACTCAGTTAATTCGTGTGTAACCTTCAAGGTAAAATAGATAGCGAAACGGGTACAAATTAAAAAATAGGTCGCGCCGCCTTTTGATGCTTTCTACTTGGCTTCTGATGCGCCCTAGTTAATGATTCGCGGCTTGCAAAGAACAACTAATATGAAAGAGAGTTCCATCACAATGAATTTTAATTTAGATCCATTCAGTTCTATTTAGTTTTAAACGTGATTGTAAGTTCGATTACCTTTCTGGAGAATAGGTTATGTTTTCCTATCTTTCGGGATAAGATATAAAGGGACGTTGAATTGGACCACTCGATTAAACGTTTCTAACATTGAGCGGAAAGTGGGCAACGGAATATTTTTGCAAAATCCATTCACATCCGAAAAGTGATTTTTCAAAATCAATAGTATTCAAAACTACCTCAACCGGGAACTCGAACATTTTCCAAATACTTCGATTGAGTTATCTTAGCAGGTTTCTCTCGAGAATAACTAATGCATGTTGTAGTTTCGTAGAAGTCTAAAGTTCTAGTCTCTGACACAAGGGAAGATAAACGTTTGGTTAACATAGGTATATTGGTTCTGAGTTTATAGTATGTAGAAAGTTTAAGTAACATCTTCACGCACGAAATGCATTTTGTATGACAAGCGGATCAAATCTAAAATAGATTGTTTATTAATAATTAATTCTTCAAATGGAGGAGAATTATATATTTAGAACCACTCAAAACGAAATGCGTCATAAATTCAGCAGAAAGTGGGGAAGGAAGTATTCTAATGAGAAAGGGGTGTCTTAACACTAGGTTCCCAGGTTCCCTTAGCCTACAGGTATGTATAAATCTTGTGAAATTAGAAAAAAGATTTAATGATATTTATACGAAAGATAATTTATTTGTACAACTAAAATATGTTACTTCCTGACTGGTAGATAAAGGCCTTCCGTTTATTCACTTAACCTTATGGTCCTAAATAGCCATTAACGTATGTATAGCTAAAATCATCCTATTTTTGAGTGAGTATGAGGTAAGTAGCGCTAGATGTGAAACCTAACACCGAGCTTTTTCTAATAAGTTTTTGATTTCAATCAAGAGAAAATCATATAGATTTCAATTGCACCTCAAAACCTCAAATTTTAATAAATTAACAAATAAACGTTAACAGCTATAACAAAAAAAATCGTTTTATATTTGTTTTTAACGTTCATGTATGATTTATAGTTCAAATATTTTTCATAATAGCTCAAAAATAAAAATGAAAAATTAATAACACTGAAAACCGTAGTCTTTTTTAACATATAAAAAAGATTATTATTCAATAAAAATAAACTATACTTTTTTTTTTTGCTTGAATGTTTTTATAAAAATTTGCAAGACTAATAAAATTTCAGCCTTGTTATTTATTTCTCGTTATTTTCGCTGGACTATATTTTCATTTAAATAAACCTTGTTAGCGTCTATTATAGGTTAATCAGGATTGCGGTGGTGTCGTTAATTAAGATTTTTTATACAATGTGAATACTGCAAAGCTTTTAACACTTGAGGCTTTGAATTGATTTATATTTGGATAATTATAGCTTCACCTTCTGTATTCCGCTTAATACAGTGGCAGTGGGAACCTGGGAACCTAGTGCAAAGACATTCCATTCCTCGTTAAGACACTTCCGTTCCCCAGTATCCGCCAAATTCTGGAGGCATTGCGTGTGAAATGACGGAAATCAACGCCGCGTTTTCTTGCCTGGTTTCTGGAGAAAAGAAATGAAATGAATATAAAGTACTTTTTTCGCACAAGTGGACATCGAGTCCACAATAGTCGCTTTTAAAGTCACATGCTAGTACCCATGCTAGAAAAATAGCGTATTCGATGGTGGAACTTAATATCGCGTCATACTTAACCTTGAGGCCTGTCGTGGCGCAGCAGCACAAGCGTGTGACTGTAACCGACAGGTTCTTGGTTCGATCCCCAGTCTAGAAAATGAAATATTTAATATTTTCATTTTAAATATTTATTGTTTCATTCCTTGGCTCTGGTAATAATCTGGCAAAGCGCGGCATTGAGTTCCGCCACTCAACACGCAATGCCTCAAATTAGGCGGAAAGTGGAGAACGGAAGTGGAACGGAGTGTCTTTACACTAGGTTCCCGGGTTCCCTCTGCCTACCCTGCCTCGTGCGGGATACAGCGTGAAGCTGAGAATGAGAGAGAGAGAATCTAACGTTACCTATACAAATACTTTTTAAGAATTATTCCCTATTAGGAAAGAAAACTAATTTAGAATCCGAACCGAACGAAACGAAAATAAGAGCCGTAAAAAAAAATTAATAGTTGTTGGGTGCATATCCCAATGAGACTAAAAAAGGAAAGATCTAAATACCTTTCAAGCAAAAATGTCCTCCGAGAAATAATCTGAGTGATGAAAGCACAAAATTTATTGAAAAAATAAGCAAAATGTAAGTTAAATTTAATATAAATAAAACTTAATATAGATCAAAAAAACTAAAACAAAATTAACTCCAAAATAAAATACACGAGAGAAAAAACTTAGTACAATTTCAAAGGCAATAGCAGTCTTGGTGAGGCGACATCAAGGGCCGAAGTTTGTAAACTAAAGCAATACGAACTGAAGTGACGGAATTGAGAGATTTTAGCAATTGATGGAATGACAAATAATTTATTGTTGAACGATCTTTTGTCATACTTTGCTCCTTTTCTGTTGTACCAAGTGTTTTTTTATGAAAACAAAAATTATAAAACTTTTTATTTTTCTATTATTTTGAGCTAGTGTTTTTCTTGTGAATGGAGATAGGAGATATTGAGAAAAGCGTGCATGAGTAAGCACTGTACCTTATGCTATAATACAAAAATGTTTTTTGTTTTTCACACCGTTAAGAGAGGCCCTTTTAGGATTATTTATTTTTCCGTGTATTTTTGTTTCCGTCTGTCAAGACCCTTGTTTTATAAATTGTACTTGCCGTCAGTGGTCATATTGGTTCGGTGTACTTGATGGGTGAATCTGGCTCGCACTTGTGTATAGCGTAGTGTAGCGCTCCATTGAAGAATCCAGGTCGCCTTATTTCTTATAGTCATATTTATTTCCTTTAATTATATTACGAAGGAGATCACGGCATTGAATTCCGCCACTTCACGCAGCGCAATGTCTCGAAAAATTTGGGAAAAGTGGGAAACGAAATCATATTTATCGGGATTGGAGTGTCTTAACACTAACTACCTGCCTACTCTGTTTTGTACAGTTTAATTTTTCCTTAATTTATTATCTTTTCGCCAACTAAATATTTAAATAACTATTTTATATTCATCTATCATGAGCATAATAATTTTCAATTGAAATATTTAATTTCTTCCGCCACTCGACACGCAATGTTGCAAATTTAGCGGAAAGTGGAGAACGGGACGGAGTGTCTTAACGCTAGGTCCAAAGTTCCCTCATTTCCCAGCTGAAAAAAAAACTATACTTTATTTATAGACGTTGCAAAACAGCCTTCCGTATACAATCGAAACCTTCTGTTTATATCACCGAGTCACTATCATTGGAATGTTTCCAAGCTCATTTATTTTTACTTGGAATTTCCTCCGTGTATTATTGCAGCTTAATTTCTAACTGTCGGGCAATTATTTTAACATTTATTACGCTTTCAGGGACACTGTACATATTAAAAACGGATTGTAATCAACTTTTGTTTTTAGTTTTATATTTAAAAGAAAAGCTTCACGGCGTGTCGAGGCCATTCGCGGCGTAGGGGCACAAGTGTGCGACTGTAAGCATAATAGGTTGCGGTTTCTGTCCCTACTCGAAGAACTGACATATTTAATAATTATTTTATTCACTACGATAACACTGCAAAGCGCGGCGTCGAGTTCCACTACTCAAAACGCAATGCCTCAAACATGTAAGGCAAAACGTATATAATCTGTCTCCTTCCATGTGCCTAATATAGCGTAAAGCTAAAATAAAAAAGATACGTTTCACTTTTTTTTTTCTTTTTATATAATATATACAGGATAGACAAAAGCCATGTAGTGTTAACATATTCCTTTCTATAATTTTCGTTGACTTTTCGTAGCATTATGCGTTGAGTAGCGGAATTTAACGCCGCGCTGAGTTTTTAAGAGAAGAAAACGATTATGAAACAAATACGATTACTTTTTGAAAGAAAACTTAATTTTTGTATATCGGCTCGGACATCACGAAGCGTGACGTAAGTAACACCTCTACTAAAAACTTAAATTCGGGTGGAGAACGGTTACCGTAGTGTTTTTGTATAATGCCTTAATACAATCTACTTATAAACCTAATTTAAGTAAGATATGAAAGTTTTACTATGTTTTAAAGTGTTATTCCACACTTAGGACAGAAAATACTAAACTTAAATTTAAAAAGCGTATAAAAATTTTGAACGATGCAGGATTTGAACCCGCGCCTCTGGAATACCGTTCCAGCGCTCTGACCAACTAAGCCATTCGTTCTCACCGAGCTCCGTCGAAATTCTTATACGCTTGTTACAACTTATTTTTGTTGTTAGCATCTCTGTAGGGAGATTTTTACAAATTTCCGCTGCCCAAAGACAACTCGTAAGAATTATCGTTTGGCAAGAGAGAATACTATTTATTTTAATATTTTTACTATGTTTTAAAGTGTTATTCCACACTTAGGACAGAAAATACTAAACTTAAATTTAAAAAGCGTATAAAAATTTTGAACGAAGCAGGATTTGAACCCGCGCCTCTGGTAAACCGTTCCAACGCTCTGACCAACTAAGCCATTCGTTCTCACCAAGCTCCGTCGAAATTCTTATACGCTTGTTACAACTTATTTATGTTGTTAGCATCTCTGTAGGGAGATTTTTACAAATTTCCGCTACCCAAAGACAACTCGTAAGAATTATCGTTTGGCAAGAGAGAATACTATTTATTTTAATATTTTTACTATGTTTTAAAGTGTTATTCCACACTTAGGACAGAAATACTAAACTTAAATTTAAAAAGCGTATAAAAATTTTGAACGAAGCAGGATTTGAACCCGCGCCTCTGGAATACCGTACCAGCGCTCTGACCAACTAAGCCATTCGTTCTCACCAAGCTCCGTCGAAATTCTTATACGCTTGTTACAACTTATTTTTGATGCTAACAACAAAAATAAGTTGTAACAAGCGTATAAGAATTTCGACGGAGCTCGGTGAGAACGAATGGCTTAGTTGGTCAGAGCGCTGGAACGGTATTCCAGAGGCGCGGGTTCAAATCCTGCTTCGTTCAAAATTTTTATACGCTTTTTAAATTTAAATTTAGTATTTTCTGTCCTAAGTGTGGAATAACACTTTAAAACATAGTAAAAATATTAAAATAAACAGTATTCTCTCTTGCCAAACGATAATTCTTACGAGTTGTCTTTGGGTAGCGGAAATTTGTAAAAATCTCCCTACAGAGATGCTAACAACAAAAATAAGTTGTAACAAGCGTATAAGAATTTCGACGGAGCTCGGTGAGAACGAATGGCTTAGTTGGTCAGAGCGCTGGAACGGTATTCCAGAGGCGCGGGTTCAAATCCTGCTTCGTTCAAAATTTTTATACGCTTTTTAAATTTAAGTTTAGTATTTTCTGTCCTAAGTGTGGAATAACACTTTAAAACATAGTAAAAATATTAAAATAAATAGTATTCTCTCTTGCCAAACGATAATTCTTACGAGTTGTCTTTGGGTAGCGGAAATTTGTAAAAATCTCCCTACAGAGATGCTAACAACAAAAATAAGTTGTAACAAGCGTATAAGAATTTCGACGGAGCTCGGTGAGAACGAATGGCTTAGTTGGTCAGAGCGCTGGAACGGTATTCCAGAGGCGCGGGTTCAAATCCTGCTTCGTTCAAAATTTTTATACGCTTTTTAAATTTAAGTTTAGTATTTTCTGTCCTAAGTGTGGAATAACACTTTAAAACATAGTAAAAATATTAAAATAAATAGTATTCTCTCTTGCCAAACGATAATTCTTACGAGTTGTCTTTGGGTAGCGGAAATTTGTAAAAATCTCCCTACAGAGATGCTAACAACAAAAATAAGTTGTAACAAGCGTATAAGAATTTCGACGGAGCTCGGTGAGAACGAATGGCTTAGTTGGTCAGAGCGCTGGAACGGTATTCCAGAGGCGCGGGTTCAAATCCTGCTTCGTTCAAAATTTTTATACGCTTTTTAAATTTAAGTTTAGTATTTTCTGTCCTAAGTGTGGAATAACACTTTAAAACATAGTAAAAATATTAAAATAAATAGTATTCTCTCTTGCCAAACGATAATTCTTACGAGTTGTCTTTGGGTAGCGGAAATTTGTAAAAATCTCCCTACAGAGATGCTAACAACAAAAATAAGTTGTAACAAGCGTATAAGAATTTCGACGGAGCTCGGTGAGAACGAATGGCTTAGTTGGTCAGAGCGCTGGAACGGTATTCCAGAGGCGCGGGTTCAAATCCTGCTTCGTTCAAAATTTTTATACGCTTTTTAAATTTAAGTTTAGTATTTTCTGTCCTAAGTGTGGAATAACACTTTAAAACATAGTAAAAATATTAAAATAAATAGTATTCTCTCTTGCCAAACGATAATTCTTACGAGTTGTCTTTGGGTAGCGGAAATTTGTAAAAATCTCCCTACAGAGATGCTAACAACAAAAATAAGTTGTAACAAGCGTATAAGAATTTCGACGGAGCTCGGTGAGAACGAATGGCTTAGTTGGTCAGAGCGCTGGAACGGTATTCCAGAGGCGCGGGTTCAAATCCTGCTTCGTTCAAAATTTTTATACGCTTTTTAAATTTAAGTTTAGTATTTTCTGTCCTAAGTGTGGAATAACACTTTAAAACATAGTAAAAATATTAAAATAAATAGTATTCTCTCTTGCCAAACGATAATTCTTACGAGTTGTCTTTGGGTAGCGGAAATTTGTAAAAATCTCCCTACAGAGATGCTAACAACAAAAATAAGTTGTAACAAGCGTATAAGAATTTCGACGGAGCTCGGTGAGAACGAATGGCTTAGTTGGTCAGAGCGCTGGAACGGTATTCCAGAGGCGCGGGTTCAAATCCTGCTTCGTTCAAAATTTTTATACGCTTTTTAAATTTAAGTTTAGTATTTTCTGTCCTAAGTGTGGAATAACACTTTAAAACATAGTAAAAATATTAAAATAAATAGTATTCTCTCTTGCCAAACGATAATTCTTACGAGTTGTCTTTGGGTAGCGGAAATTTGTAAAAATCTCCCTACAGAGATGCTAACAACAAAAATAAGTTGTAACAAGCGTATAAGAATTTCGACGGAGCTCGGTGAGAACGAATGGCTTAGTTGGTCAGAGCGCTGGAACGGTATTCCAGAGGCGCGGGTTCAAATCCTGCTTCGTTCAAAATTTTTATACGCTTTTTAAATTTAAGTTTAGTATTTTCTGTCCTAAGTGTGGAATAACACTTTAAAACATAGTAAAAATATTAAAATAAATAGTATTCTCTCTTGCCAAACGATAATTCTTACGAGTTGTCTTTGGGTAGCGGAAATTTGTAAAAATCTCCCTACAGAGATGCTAACAACAAAAATAAGTTGTAACAAGCGTATAAGAATTTCGACGGAGCTCGGTGAGAACGAATGGCTTAGTTGGTCAGAGCGCTGGAACGGTATTCCAGAGGCGCGGGTTCAAATCCTGCTTCGTTCAAAATTTTTATACGCTTTTTAAATTTAAGTTTAGTATTTTCTGTCCTAAGTGTGGAATAACACTTTAAAACATAGTAAAAATATTAAAATAAATAGTATTCTCTCTTGCCAAACGATAATTCTTACGAGTTGTCTTTGGGTAGCGGAAATTTGTAAAAATCTCCCTACAGAGATGCTAACAACAAAAATAAGTTGTAACAAGCGTATAAGAATTTCGACGGAGCTCGGTGAGAACGAATGGCTTAGTTGGTCAGAGCGCTGGAACGGTATTCCAGAGGCGCGGGTTCAAATCCTGCTTCGTTCAAAATTTTTATACGCTTTTTAAATTTAAGTTTAGTATTTTCTGTCCTAAGTGTGGAATAACACTTTAAAACATAGTAAAAATATTAAAATAAATAGTATTCTCTCTTGCCAAACGATAATTCTTACGAGTTGTCTTTGGGTAGCGGAAATTTGTAAAAATCTCCCTACAGAGATGCTAACAACAAAAATAAGTTGTAACAAGCGTATAAGAATTTCGACGGAGCTCGGTGAGAACGAATGGCTTAGTTGGTCAGAGCGCTGGAACGGTATTCCAGAGGCGCGGGTTCAAATCCTGCTTCGTTCAAAATTTTCGTTGACTTTTCGTACCTTATTTAAGTAAGATATGAAAGTTGAAAAAAAAAGGTAATACTACGTGTTTATAATACTTAGTTATTATAAATTAAAAAAAAAAAAAAACATTTTACTTTACAGGAAAAGGATAGCGGAGTAACCTAACTCCCCGCACTATTGAAGATACCGAAGTGCTTGTGAAATTCATTCACTCGCGTTTCAAAAGAAATTTATCGACTTTCAAGAACTATTCCATTTGAAAACACTTTTAGAAACTAAATATTGCATATTGGCTGACTTGTAGAGGCAATTTAGTATTCGACATTGAGAAATTTCTCAGTGAATTGCTTTAGACAAGGCAAAGGTGTAAAATTTGAAATGTACAGTTAAGAATTTCAACTATGGGCAAGTAGGGATGAGATGCATTCACGCTTTGTAATCCATGTTCGTTGAATAGATGGGATATATAGTTGAAATGTCAAAGATATTCATGATGCAAATATAATTTATGTTAGGAATATTTTTATGTTTTATATTTTATGTTTTTAATTTTTATTTATTTTTAATGTTTTATAAGTATAATAACTATTCGTATGGTTCTTTGATTATGGCGTTCCGAGCGTGCCAGTTGAGCACATATCACTTCGCCAATGTCACGTTGAATGGAGAAGGCACGAAGGAGGTTGTACGGTAGAAGAAATAATATTACATATTTGGAGAATGCATATAAAAAAAAAGAAGAACTAATTAAAACTTGCCTTCACCTATAACAATAAAAAACATATATATTAAAATAAATTTATATATTAAGTACACACACAATAACAATTATGGCCTATCGTGGCGTAAGGGCACTAGCATGTGGTTGAGGGCTCGATCTTCACACGAGGTACAAGATATGCGGGAGAGTCACGCTGTCAGCAGTTTCAGCACGCATGGGCAGACTCGACCGGATTATATACCATCCCGGCGTTTAAAACCGACATTAAGTAGCGGCTTTGGCCACTGCGTTTCGCATTAGGTAACGCCGGGGAATCAAAGATAGCTGGATGCAGTATCATTTAAGACGGCTCGTATCGTGAGAAGCTTACTTACGAGTCCTAGCCACCAATGGCTTGGATACTTTTCAAACTATTAATTTTTTAATAAGAATACATATTAATATATGTGAGGTATTACAATTTTGACAATTTAAACATGACTTTACATTTACATATACTACAAAGAGGCATGGTCTTGCAAATTCACATTGTAACTACAAGGTACTCGTGCGGGCAAAGGCTGTCAAACTATAACGTTTTGCTTAATTTAATCCGAAATAGATTTCGTAGAGCAAGTTATAATTTAATGCATACAGAACTTTAGGTAGGATAGTTCAAGGCAGTTGGGAGATACGGTCTAGAATACAATGAGGTACCTGCTTTCTGAAATATACTCTTACGTGTATGTACTTGATATTGAATCTATAGTGGCGCAATGGGGCAGCTATTTGATTTTAAAAATATCGGTAGTTGGATCGATTTCCATTATTTTCATTTATTAGAGGTAATGTTTTTTTCAAATATAGTAATAAGACATACCACAGCGTTAAGTTCCACTTCTAAAAATTGACTTTAAATGGTTTTAGTAATAGGTTCACTCTGGTTACCATTCTGTAAGCTGGATACTGTGTGAAACGAAAAAGAATTTCTTCCACACAAAAGCGATGATGTTCGATATACATTTTTATAGGCAAAGTCTTGTGAAAATTGTAGTTCAATAATAGTTAGAAAAATCTATAAACTTGAAAGAGTATAAGGGTAAGAAAAATCAATCGTCACGTACGCAGGTAGAGGGGTGTCGAGATCGGTTTTATTGGAAACACGCTAGTTCTACGTGTATTTGTTGTTATGACACCATATTATTATTTAAGGTCAATACTTATAAGCAATTTAACAAGATATTTTCTTGATTCTTATTTCTGATTGTAGTTGGGTTGATATCAAGTACTGTTAAATACAAGTGCGGCGTTTAGCTCCGCCTACGCCCTAATTCGAAACATTGTTAGACAGTGTCAGACAAATGACAAGCCCAACGTTGTTAACTAGAGAGCATAGTGCTAAGTCACCCCGTTACCTGCAAGACACTTCCATTTCACATATTCCGCTTAAATTTCAGGCATTGCGTGTTGAGTGTAGCGAAGAAGAAATTAAAATATTTTTCTCGAGTGGGAAGCCAACCCACAACCTCCACGAACCTTAGTATTAACGAAAATAATATTAGTATTGATACTATTAATGTGATTAAATGCAATATGTACTTTTTTACTCACAGTATACTATAAATATATTCAACAAAGAAAATAAGATCGGATTTTTACCTATAATTTGATCCCTTCTTGTTATTAGTACTTTTCATTTAATTAAAAAAGGTCTGTATTATCTGTAACTATTTTATTAAATCTATAGCCTTTTCTGATCAAACATTCTCTAACAAAGTCATTCGATCTTACTCTTTATATATAAAAGAAATATGAACGACAATTTTTAACGAAATCAAATAATTTATATAAAAATACACTTTCTCTTCACGCTGTATCCCGCACATGGCAGGGTAGGCAGAGGGAACTTGGGAACCTAGTGTTAAGACACTGCGTTTTACTTATGTTCCCCACTTTCAACACTGTCATAGTCTAACTAACATAAACTTTATGTTATGAAATTTAAATTTTATTGAACGTGTCGAAGCTCGCTTCACTTAAAAGTTGAATTGACAATTAAAAGTTAAAAATCACTTTATATAAGTATAGTGATAAATAATGTTATATTCTATGACTCTTTATGATACAATATAAACTATGTACATTATTTCATTTTCTTTTTATTGAATGATAACGTTTCGATTAGAACAAAGTGTCAAGACACAATTGTCTGCCTTTTCTTATAAACGATAAGGACTTTCCCTTACTGTAATCGTAAATTGATAGTTTTAAACATTATTAACAAGTCTATTAGATCAATTGATTTCCGCCAAAAACAACAATGGTTTTGGGAAAAAAAATAACATATACGAGTGTCTACACAATTCCCTTTCTACCCTACATATAGTAGTAGCCATAAGACTACAAAAGAATACACAAGACAAATTAATTTAATTATCCACTGAATTTAACCAAAGACTTAAATTAAAACGTTGCAGTGGCATAAGAGTGTGACTGTAAAAGCGACAAGTAGTGGATCGATCTCCACTCGAAAAATTAAATATTTAATATGTTGAAATGATATATTTAATAATTTCTTCGCTTTAGTAATAAGGCAAAGCGTGGCGTTGAGTTCCGCCACTTAACACGTAATGCCTCAAATTGGGCAGGAAGTAGAGAACGGAATGGAGTGTCTTATTACTAGGTTCCCAGGTTCTCTCTTATATTACCTATCGTACCATATTAGGAATACAGCATGAAGCTGCCTAAATAAAGTTAAAAAGCACTTCCTCATGAAGAATAAGTTTTTTAGTTTTAGTTGAGAAATTACGTGTGGTTAGAACTAAAGGCTATACTTAGTCTTTGAATATATACATATATCGGGGCTGATGATCTACTGTAGTATTAATTGTTCCCACTTTCCACTCAATTTTCATTAAGTGTTGAGTGGCGCAACTCAACGTTGTAGTTTAATTATCATCATTACACTGATGTGGAATTGTGTATTTGATTCATAAATCACGTTTCCAGTGAAATAGAAAAAAAATCAACATTTTCCCAATTGCGTTCTTTATAAAAAAAAAAAACACAATTATGAAGTTCTCTGTGAGTGTGAAAAAATTATTCATCAGCAAATGTTTTGATTTCATTTTATTTATGATTGCTTTTTTATAATTTGTGTAAATAAAAAAAATATTTGTTATTGGTAAATATCGTTATAACGCTCCATATTAATATATTCTTGCTTTGATACCGAGGCAAAGGACTGCTTCGATTTCCGCAATTTAAAACTAAAAGTGGTATACGGAAGTACCTCGAGGAAGTTGGAGGGTTTTAACACTGAGTCCTTAGGTTCCTTCTGCATATCCGGTTATGTTCGGGATACAGTATGAAGGTCAATTGAAAATAACGGCTAAATTTTAACATGGTTAATGACCTGCAAGGTAGATTGGGAAATTTAACTATTTTTACAATACCTAATTAAAAAAATATAAAACAAAATCCTGTGATTAGGTCGCTTATACAAAGTTTTACAAAAAAATAACCAAAACTATTAATATTAATATATAAATCATAAATATTAATTTTAAAGGCCAAATATTATTTTTTAAGGCCTGCGGTGGCGAAGCGATTCAAGGCTGTTCGATCCCACTAGAAAAAAGCCAAAGAAGACCCACCCAAAAGAAATATTTAATTTTTGAACACAACACTAGATTTCTCATGGCTATACATTACTGACATGTGCGGGATACACCGTGACGATGACAAAAAAAAATGTTCTGAAAATCCTTTCATCATTTATTAAGCAAAGCGTTTTTTTTTTCAGTTTTATTTATACAAGAACAGTTGTAAAAACGGAGCGCCTTAATTTCCGGTCTCTGCGTGCCTCTTTCGAGAATAAGTATATTTCTATGTTTTTTGGCTCGAACCTCAAAAATTAAAATCCTCCAGTGTCCTTATAGGATTACTTTCTAGTCTACACAAGTGGTCTTTTATATTGAGATCACGTGTATTATTAGCTTCACGCTGTATCCCGCACGAGGTAGGGTAGGCAGAGGGAACCCGGGAACCTAGTGTTAAGACACTCCGTTCCCCACTTTCCGCCGAATTTGAGGCATTGCGTGTTGAATTGCGGAACTGAACGCCGCGCTTTGCCTTATTAGCGAAAAAATGAAACATTTAATATTTAAATTGAAAATATTAAATATTTCATTTCCTCGAGTGGAGATCGAACCCAGAACCTGTCGGTTACAGTCACACGCTCGTGCCGCTGCGCCACGACAGGCCTCTAAGATCACGTGTAGTTATCAATTTGAAATAAAAATAAAATATTAAGGTCCTTTGGAGGAGAAAACAATCAAGCCCTGACGTAATCAAAACATATGAACAGTTATGGATCGTTTTTGGTGTATTATATATCAATATGGTACTGCCCGTGGACACGAAGTGAGTTTCTGGTAGACTTATAGCATAAATTTAGGAAAAAATTGAAAAGTGAAAATTTATGATATTTCATACATATTTATATTTGTAGTTCATTTACTTACTGACTTAACTCAAACTTTAATTTAAAGACTTATGTCGGTAAAGTGGTCGTTGCCCAAAAGCGATAAGGGTGTGACTGTATACGCGATGCTGAAAATGACATATTTAATATTCTTATTATTAATATTTTTATTTTAATATTTTCCTCGCTCTAATTTGGTCAAAGCATGGCGTTAAGTTTCATCAATCGCAAAAAGGGCAACACGAAACACTTCAATAAATCGATGAAAAGTGGGAAACTGAATTGTCCTTATACTAAACAGAGCGTCTTAATACAAAAATCTTGGGTCGTTCTGACTTGCTATGTAACCTTTATGCTGCTAGAAAAATTGCTCTCCCGATTCATTAGAGAATGGATATATTTTAACTCAGCTTCACGCTTTATCCCGCACATTGCAGGAAATGCAGTGGGAACTTGGGAACCTAGTGTTAAGACACTTCGTTCCGTTCCCGATATATTAAAATTTGCAAATGTATATTTTTTATTGATACATGCATTAGTATGCATCCATAAAAGTATAAGTATAACACTAGATATAATTAAAGAATACTTCCATATAGTAACATGGCAAGAGACACTGTAGACTCTTCAATATACATACTCGCCGTCTCAAGTATGTATGTCTTCAGTATCCTGCCTTTGATCATGTAGCTCTACAGTGTTAAGAATGTAGCTGAGATTTTTCTGATATGATTCAATAATAAAGATAAAAAAATGTATTCTATCATTTTAATCATTTTTAAAACATGAAATAATTAAAATATTTGTTGATATTTTATTTTTAATATTGTATTTATTATGGTAGGCAGAGTAATTCTAGTGGTAAGACACTCGGTTCTCTACTTTCCGCGTTAATTCAAGATATTGCGTACTTTTTTATAATGGATAGTGGTTAGGATTTTATGAAAAATAAAGTTTATTTAACTATTCATGTATATCTTAAACATTCACAATAATTGAGATGTTCATAAAGATTTTTTTGTTATTTTATTAATATATCCTTATTGCTCAGTCGGTTAAATCACACTGTCTTATTTAATATAGAAAAAAAAAATAATAAACTAGGAAACCCCTAAAAGAGGTTGACGTACAAAAGTAATATATTAGAAGTGTTCAACCTGACATCCAAGGGCATTATGTCACGAAAACTTTATGAATAAGCAAAGATGTAAGCATAAAAGATTCGAAAAAGTATCTTTTTGTATACAAAATTACACGAGACATAGTATAATATGGTAAATTCTTTTTCGTTTTTTTCCTATTTACACCATAGTTTGAAGGCGTTATGGCATAGCGGCATACGACTATTGCGAGTTCGATTCTTTTCGATTGAGGGAATGCGGCAGTATTTCCAGGTCGATACCAGAAAATGCGCGTGCGTTTACCTCTGTCTTGAGGCTGGCAATGCACCTGTAATTCCCCTGGTGTTTCATGAGCCGTGGTCGACGTTGGTCACTTACCATCAGTTGACCCGTACGCTCGTTTGCCTTGTCTTTTCCATAAAAAAAGTTATTTTCAAATCCAGTCTTTAATACTTATAGAAAATATGGCATTGAGTTCCACATCCTACTTCACATTGTTTCCTTCATTTCCTTGCTGTATAATAAATATAACCCGAAGCTAAAATAAATAAAAATAATTAGTTGTGTAAGAAGATAAAAAGGATTTAGTTAATATTACTCCTTTCCCAACTTACAAAAAGATTGCCCACTTTTCTTAAAGATTATGTATTATATATTATGTAAAACAAATTCACAAGTGCTAAATTTATCATTATTCTTCCTTTGCCTACGTAAGGCTTACATTTGGTTAAGGCTTTTCCGAAAAACGTTAAAACAATAATGATATTTTTGATATACAAATTATAAAGTTATTTTTTCATAGTCTCGATTGTGGATCGAACCCACAGCCTGTCGCGTTTATAGTTACTGTGTTTGTTTATACTGATTATGCAACTGCGCCACAACATGTCTTTTATACTTATTCTGCTTAACTAATAATTATACTCAGCTTCACGCTGTATCCCGCACATGGCAGGGTAGGCAGAGGGAACTTGTGAACCTAGTGTTAAGGCACTCCGTTCTACTTGCGTTCCCCACTTTCTGCCGAATTTGAGGCTCAACGCCGCGTTTTGTCTTGTAACAGAGCGAAGAAACGAAAACATTAATAATTTCAATTGAAAATGTTAAATATTTCATTTCTTCGAGTGGGGATCGAACCCAGAACCTGTCGGTTGCAGTCACTCAGTCAGCTTGTGGCACTGCGCCACGACGGGCCTCAACTAATAAATATACTATTTAAAATATAAATAATTTTACGTTTCAATAAATTTTAGCAAGTGGAATCTAGTACACTAATAAATACACATTTGGCTCTTATATCGCGCACCTACTGCGTTGCTATGAATTATAGGGCGAACCAAAACCGACTTGAAAAACGATTTGGCTTCAATAACCTATTACTAAGAGCATTTGTGGCGTTCACCATACAAATTGTGACGTTGAAAAATGTTAAGCTCAATAAATAAAAGACGCCTTTAAGGCGCAGTTGAAGTATATATTATAATACTCACATAGATTAAGAAAAGTACAATTGTAAATAAAAAATATATAAGAAATGAATGGTTTTATAAATAAGCTAGCATATTTATATTTATATAATATATAGCAAATTAAGCAAAAATCTCTCTTTGTGCTTGCATACTCTGTTATTAATTATTACAAAAAATATATAAAAAAAATTGACATATACATACGAGTATATAAAAAAATATAACGCTACAATAAACAACTAGTTCTCCTATTAATTCTTATCACACTATAAATCGCCAACAGTAAAAAGTTAACAATAAAATACTATAGTACTTCCGTTACACAATGCCTTTATGAAGATCAAGCTAAGTATATTTACTATGTAAACTTTGTTAAATATGTAACTATGAGTATAGAGGTACTTGAAAGGCACTCACGAGGTGGATAGATCAATAGTTACATACATATTCAATATTACGTAGGAACTTCTAAGTTTAGCAGTTTGAGGCACGTCGTAACGCAGTACAAGTATACGTCTGTGTATTTGTTAGTCTTATACTTATCACTCAGCTTCACGCTGTATCCCGCAAATATAGTAGGCAGAAGGAACTTGGGAACTTAGTGTTAAAACACTCCGTTTGTTCCACACTTTCCGTCGAATTTGAGGCATTGTGTGTTTAGTGGTGGAACTCAACGCCGCGTTTTGCCTTTTTACTAGAGCGAAGAAATGAAAATATTAAATATAAATATTTTCATTTCTTCGCTAATAATTCTTCGAGTGGGAATGGAACTCACAATCTGTCGGTTACAGTCACACCCTTGTGCCGCTGCGCCACGGCAGGCCACACTTATCATACTTCAAATTTAGCAAAAATTGGGAAAGGAAAGGGAACGTCTTAACACTAGGTTTCCAAGTTCCCTCTGCGTAGTCTACCCTAAGCAGGATACGGCGTTAAGCTGAAAAATAAAAATATTTATTACCTACAAGTGCCTCTCCGTATATTTTAAATCGTAAATCGAAAAAAAAAATAGCTTTTACTCCTTATTGTAAGAATTTCCATACTGTAGATTATCCTCTCCTATGTCGTGCATCTTAAAATTTGAACTGTTAAGTTCAGTAGCTTTTACTGTGTGCGCTATGTCAGCTTATAATAGAAATGTTTTATATAACATACCAATTTGGTTAGATATATAGCATAATTTTAATTTCGCGTGTTTTATTAGGTAAGACGTCAAGTTCGACAACTGAACACAAAATATACCGAATTTGAGAGGAAAACGGAATTAGCTTTTAGATTCTGCAAACTAAGCAGATAGTACTTATACTCAGAAACTACGTTCCATAATTACCGAGACATTGCACGTTGAATTGCGTAGCTCAACGCTGCATTTTGTCTGGATACAGAGATCTGATATAAAAAGAAACGAGACCTGTAATATGACGGGAATCAAACGCGCAATTATAGATATTAAATTATTATCATTAAGATATTAAAGCAATATCTTGGTCATAGAAATTAATGAAACTTCTAACATTGTTGTGCTCCCTCAATAAAATAGTTAACCTAAAGGTTGGCAACAAAATTACTTCTTCCTGTCTTAGCCAACTGTAATTTTAGTTTACTCTGACGTCTAAAGCACCTTTCTAAGTTAAATTGGGCTAAAGTGTATATAGAATTTATTATAAAGTACTACGTGACTCGTCTTCTCTGTAGAGACTGGTACAGTATGAGAATATTTAAAATATATTTTACTATATACAAAGTGTGGTATAAGCCAGAGGGATTTGTGCTGTGATGGGTAAGAATCTTGTAGACAGATTGCTTAATTTGATTATACGTTTATTTTCCAATGTCAATCATGCAAGCTTATATATTTACTAGCTTTTATCTGTAGTTTCGCTCATATTATCATATTAAAATATACAAAGTCTTATATCTATTTCATTTTTTTTAGCTTCACGCTGTATCCCGCACGAGGCAGGTTAGGCAGAGGGAACCCGGGAACCTAGTGTTAAGACACTCCGTTGTGTGGCGGAATTCAACGCCGCGCTTTGCCTTATTACCAGAGCGAATAAATGAAATATTAAATAATTAAATCAAAAATACTAAATATTTCATTTCCTCGACTGTGGATCGAACCCAGAACCTGTCGGTTGCAGTCACACGCTTGTGCCGTTGCGCCACGTTTCTATTTCATTGTAATATTGATTTAATATATTTCTTTTATCTCACGCTCTGTCTGAAACATGGTAAGATAGACAGAGGGAACTTGTGACCTTAGCGTAGTCTCTGTCACTACCAGAGAAAAAAAATAAAAGTTTTAAATATTTCATTTCCTCTAGTGGAGCCGAATCCGCAACCGTTTATAATACGTTTATATACGTTTATAATCATTTGATCATACTTTTATGACCCTACATTATTTATCGTAAAGTTTTATATGCTTTGCATTGTTTTTCAATTTAAAACAATAATTTGTAAAAAAAATATTGAATAATGATAACTCTTAAAGTATATATTTTTACATTATAATTTAAATATACTCTTAGAAAAGTCAACAAATAAAATATATGTAACTACCAATTCAATGTCAATAGATAGTAGGTATACTTTTTTTCAGACTAACCCAGGACAATCTGAAACTTTTCCACATATTGAATTGAAACTTTCACAAAAAACATCATATAGCACTCGTAAATTTATATTAATAAAAATATCAAAACTTTGGGCTATTGTAATAAGAAACCAAGTGTACACAACTTCACGCTGTATCCCGCACATGGCAAGGTAGACAGAGGGGGCTTGGGAACCTAGTGTTAAGACATTCCGTTCCGTTCCCGTTATAACAAAAACAATTAAAGCAATAGTACACCACATTTAAAACACGGAACTGCCGCTAGTCATATAGTAGAGAAATTGAATATGAAAGTTAAATAAGCTCCGAAGATTATTATCGTATTGAAATTCTTTATAAAGATCACGAGCGTAATAGGATTTGAATCCACGTCTCTTGAATAAGCTCTCTCATCGCTATATCTAACTAATATATACGGAACAGTTATGTTTCGTTCGAAATATTATTACTCCAATTCAAGGAAAATCGTAAAGTTTTGATTATTTATAAAAAAAGAAATCCTATGAATGTGTTTCTTATTTAATGCAGAATCCAATTTTCTAGGATTAATGATATTGTCTTCCAGCAATCTATGCCCCTAAAAAATAGGAAAGTAGATTTTTATCCCGTTCTCCGCTTATCCACGCAATTAACACGCAATGTCTCTGATTCGGACAGAAAGCTGAAAACAAAGTGATTTACTTTTAGGTCAACTTGCTGCGCGTAAAGAAAGGATAAAGACAATCGGCTTTTCACATTTATTTACACTTGGAATGTAACATTTAATTTTTAATAACTCATAAAATAGTTAAAAAATATAAATTTAGTACAAAAGTCTACTAAATTAAAGATAACTTAGGGCGTGTCCTTGAAACAAACTTCATAGATTTTAACTTAAAAGGCCACCTTTACTAGATCCATTATAGCTTAAAGTTCTAAAGAAATTATTAATTTACATTTTAATCGTTAGTAAGTGATTTATGTCTTAGAAATATTTTTGTCAGAATATGGTTTTTAATTACGCTGTACATAAGGCATGTAAAATGACTAGAAAACAGAACATGACGTCAAATTCCAGACATTGCGTGGCGAAACTCAACACTGTAGTATATCTTAAGAGAGCAGAGACATGACAATATTTGTTCACCCGAATGAGGATTGAACTGACTTTAAGAAATTAACTTTCTAATTTATTTTAACCCGATTTTTTAGATAAAAACATATTTCTAGAGATAAAAACGGAACTTTTGTTGGATCACTTTATTGTACATTTGTCCGTCTGTGAAGACAATAATGTAAATTTAGGTCTTTAATCACTTGGAGCACTGAAGAATTCAAGCTTCTGAATCAACTCAATCAAAAGTTCTCAGCTTCACGCTGTATCTCGCACGAGGCAGGGTAGGCAGAGGGAACCCGGAAACCTAGTGTCAACACTCCGTTTTACTTCCGTTCCCCACTTCCCACCGAATTTGAGGCATTGCGTGTTGAGTGGCGGAACTCAACGCCGCGCTTTGACTTATTATCAGAGCGAAGAAAATGAAACATTAAATATTTCAATATGGTCCGAGTCACAAGTGATCGGTTTTTTTAATATTACTTACTAATTTCAAAATGTTAACCACACTTAGAAAAGAAAAATACTTTTTTAGAAAATATATCAAAATTTGAACGTAGCAGGATTCGAAGCCGCGCCATGAATTGTTTCCAATTTCGCTACTATTAAAGGTTTTCTCAATAAGTATATTATATAAATTTGCTATAAATTTATAAAAAGAAAGTAACACAAATGCGCAAGTCATACAGTATTTAGTGACCTGTTCATAAAAGTTACACTCAAAGCTTTATTTTTTAAAACGCGAAAGCTCTTATTTAACTGCAAATGAGTATAAAAGAACAAATATAAAAAAGTTATGTTCGTTTCAAATTTTAGTAAACGGTCAAATTTTGGAAACGTATTTAATTAAATAATAATAAATATAGATCCTAAAAGAAAGCTGCGTTGCGTTGAGTTACTCTATACGTAATCTGGTGAATTTGTGTGACAAGATGAGAATAGAATGTCTATAGACAACAAAAAGCGTGAAATAAATTTTGTAAATGTACAATATATGTAGATGATGGTTACTAATTAACGCTAATTTAGTACAAAATAATAATTAATAAAATTGACTAGTCAATGTTTCTTTTTTCAGCTTTCCCGCAAAAGACAGAGTATGCAGAGGGAATTTGAGCATAATGTTATAAGACTCAGTTCCCTTTCCCACTTTCAGAATTTAAGACATTGTAAGCCGCATTTTGCTTTGTTATATGAGCGAAGAAATAGAAATATTAAATATTTCATTTCTTCAAGTAGGAAACGAACCCACATCCCGTTGCATTAACTGTCACACGCACACGTGCCTCTGCCACGACAGGCGTCAATGTAGTAGTGAAATAAAACAATATATAATTATAATTAAATTTTATAGCTAGACATGTTTTAAAAATGTCCATTAGAGCTTAACAACGATTCTTTATAACCGAAGAACGATAAATTTGATCGTTATTCGATTCGTTACCAAATGAACACGCGTAACATTTAACTGTGTCTAAGGGAAAGTTTATTAAGCCTATTTTTATTTACTGTTTTATGAAGGAAGGGAAGAGCACAGTAATATATTCACGACTTTTTTTATAACAACGTATTAAGATTTATTCTTTTGAAGGCTTCCTTACTTTTGTCCGCCAAAGTTCTTATTTGGTTTTTAACATCAGAAGTCTTTGTAAATTATATGCAAATGTGGTATTTTTAATGTATGTCTAGCTTTCTTTTCAAATTTTTCTTCCTATATTATGAAAAATTTTCGTGTGAACAAAAAAAAATATTTTTTCTTGCAAACTATTGTTTTTTGTTTAATGCATTCTTCTTATCATTACTAATAAGATGCAAATGTTCTCATTTTTTTAAACTGTATCTAAACGAAACATTGTGTTAGTTTGCGTTTTTAACGATTTTAAAATTCAAATAATATACTTTTTAAAGAAACACAACCAATTTAAAACCAAAAATATTATAAATGATGCCACAATTACAATATTTTTTCGAAAAACACAATTAAAAAGGTTAATAATTACCATTATTTCCCACCATTAAACAGGAACCTGGGTAATATCCTCAACACTGCCACTTAACATATTAGTTCACACGAAAAGTAACACTCAAAATCACATCAAAATAAACACAGCCACAATATCGAACGGCGTAGAGGCGTAGAGGCGGTACGGCTATCGCTACGTAACTGCCGCTACGGCGCTACGAAGTCACTCGAATTTTGCCGACAGCTCGCGAACGGTAAGGGAGGGGGGACAAACGAATTTTGCACAGTGTTTCATATTTTATATCGGTCGGATAACGCTAAGTAGGTTTTTTAGAGGTTAAAGCTAGCTTCAGTTGTACTAAGTTTATCTATTCAATAGATGATTTCATTATATAGAGTTTACTATAGTATTACATCAGTATGAGAGCTGTCGTGGCACAATTCTGGGTGTTAACACCACAGGCAGTAGATTCGATCGGTATTTAATGAAATATATATATTTAATATTAAACTTTCTCTCTGGTTACAAGGTAAAGCGAGGCGGAAAGTGGACAACGGAATTGTTCTAAAAGAAACGGAGTGTTATACTTGGATCTTAAGTTACCTTTATCTATCCTGTCAAGTTCGGAAGACATCGAAGCTAAAAAAAAATAATATAGCTTTCTGACTGCAAACGTAATGGCTGTGGGTTAGTTTACCTTCGTTCTGGTAACAAGAGCAACATGGTTTAAGGTTTGTCTCTGAAATTGGACGGAAAGTGAGGAACATCTGTCTTTAGATTAGGTTCAATATGCCTATTCTCCTATTTAGTAATTTACGACGGTATACTTACTCAGGTTTATGCTATATACTGCACATGGTAGGGTAGGCAGAGGGTTCTTAGTAAGTTCTTGGTTCTGTCACCCACTTTCCGCCAAACTTGGAGCATCGTGTGTTGAATAGCGAAAGTCTGCCGCGCTTTGCCTTGTTACCAGAGTGGATATTATATTTAAATTTATGATATATGAATATGTGTTTTAAGATGAAGTGATAAATTCTAAAATCTACCTCATCATGCAATGGCTCTAGACAATACGTATAAAAGTTCAGTTCAGTTATAGCTTGTTTTTTTTGGGTATGCTCTTATATTTTGTTCATGTTTTCCTACTTTTTCTCGAAAAGGGTAAACAGAGGAAAATTTATATTAAGACATTACGTTCCCCATTTATCGAAAAAATACAAAACTTTGCGTATTCACCGAGAGCTTAACGCCACGCTTTGCGAGTTAAAGTAAAGACAAGCTAAGATTGGCTGTAAATTATTAACAATTAACATTATAATTTGATTAACAATTTAGTTTCTTAAGCCCATAAGCTTACTCTATACAGACTCGTATATGAACTAAGAGAGCTTTAATGTATGATTTGTGAACGTATATACAGTTTGAATAGCTGAGCGTTTCAATTATTGTAATAATTGGAATTAGGAATGATATGAACTTAATTATACATATATATTTCTATTTTCTTAGTAAAATGATTGGTTGGATAAGAAAAATAATAATAAAAGAAATGATTTTTAGTAGAATAGTGGCGTTGAGTTCCGCACACAACTCAATTTAAATCGAATTTGTTAAAAAACGGACAACGGAAAATGTTGCCATTGGGTTTCTCTTTTTCAACTTTTGAAAGTCTTGTTATAATTTATAAATTACCTATTTACATTTTTAGATGAGATATCAATATTTAAATATTTTGTATTAGAATTTATTTTAAATAAAATCACAATTACGTTATATCACAGACAATTTCTTATTATGACTAAAATAAATATAGCGAGACATTATGAAGACGGTGTTAATATTTAAGCAATGTATTCATATATACCCATTAGTTCAGTGGACCGTGTCTCTAACTGTACGTGTTGTGGTTGTAGATTCAATTTCCTATTTAATACAAAGAACATATTTATATTATTTTCATTTGCATGCTCTGGTAAGGCAAAATGTAGTTTCTCATTTCTATCGGATCTCTCTAAGATAGTTTTATCTTTTATTCGTCAGTATTTTTGTCATCCTAGCACCCCACTGTTAGTTCGACAGTTATAGTTCAATTCCCACCCAAACGAGAGTGCGAGGAAAATAAGAGTTATGATTTTTTTTTCATAATGACGAATCGCGGAGTTGAACTCCGCCATACAACAGGAAATGTCTTGGAAAATGGTCGGTAAGTCGGGAACAGAGTGTCTTGACATTAGGTTCGCTTTGCTCACTTTGCTTTACGGAACACATACAATTATTTTTTTTTCGTTTTCGTTTTATTATGTTATCTCAAAAACTTTAAGTTCAAATAACATCTTAAATCCACAGCGGTTTATGAAATCCAATCCACCGTGAACATTAGTATCCATTACACATGCATTTCAAATATTCATAGACTTGATTATAAACTTAGGGCGTGTAAGGGAATTAGTTCAGGCATCTAATATATATTGGCAATTTGCAAGCTTTATTAATCTCGAAACGGCATTGTCATAGAACAATTTGTAAAATCATATGTTAAATATGTAAAATCTATACTAATATTATAAAAACGAAGTAAAAATCAAGTAATTGGGTGATAGCGATAGTCTCAGGAACTACAGCTTCAAATTGAAAAATATTTTTTGAAAAATATTAAACAAATCATATTACATCATTTTAATCGATTATATTATATATAACCCACTGAACATAAGTCAGATTCTGGTACTTAAATTATGATTGTGGTATCCTTACCATCCTTTGCTTCGATTATATTTCTTCTCAGCTTTACTCTGTATCCGGAGGCAGGAGAAACTTGGGAACCTAGTGTAAATATTAAATATTGCATTTCATTGGATCGGGGTCGATGTCATAACCTGTCGCGCTTACAGTCGCAAGCTTATGCCTCTGAGTCATAACAAGCCCCCAAGGGTCTAATTTATAAATAAATATAAATAATTAATCATTAAAAAAAATAATTACAGAATAATTTACAAAATCATAAGTTTTTAAAGGAAAATATTTTAAATATTAAAAGTATAAGGATACTTTTATATTTAAAATATTTTCTTTTAAAAATATCATCATTCAAAAATATAGTTTATAGGTTGTCAATACTTTATTATGTAATCAAAATATTATTTCCTACTTTTTATTTTATTTAGTGTTTGCTTGTATATATATAACTACGTTGTTCATTGTTGTTATTTATTGAAGTTTGTTTTTTTATTAATTTTATTATATATTAAAAAATATCTTAAGCAAAAGGTTAATTTCTATAATAAAAAAGGTAATGCATTTAAAACCTTTTATGTATCATACTATTAAAACCTTTACCTCTATTTAAATTATAAAAGTATAATGTTATATTTTTTCTTATTTAAACTGATATTTACACTATATAGTTTTTGTATTTACATGTTCCCATAAATGGAAGAAAATTCAAAGGTTAACTTAGATTCACGGCATGCGTATCCCGCACTAGGCGTGGTAGGCAGAAGGAACTTGGGAACCTATTATTTTTTTTTTTTATGGAAGAGACGGCAAAAGAGCTTACGGGTCACCTGATGGTAAGTGATCACCGTCGCCCACGGCCCCGTGTAACTCCAGGAGAGCTACAGGAGCGTTGCCGTCTTTTAAGGTAGATGGGCACCGGGGCCCGGCATTACCTTATGCGAAACGCAGTGGCCAAAGCCACTACTTAACGCCGGTCTTAAATGCAGGGGGTTGCGTATTGAGTGGCAGAACTCAGCGCCGCTCTTTACATTGTTACTATAGCGAATTATTGAGAATATTAAATATTTAATTTTCTTAAGTCGGATCAAACCCACAATCCTGTTTAGAGTCACATTAACACTTAAGCCCTTGCGCCAGAACAGGTTATATTATTAATAATATCCTCTAATTACAATATGAAGAAAAAGAAATACGTTGAAATGTAACTTTTCTACGATGTGCCGGCATAAGAACTATTGGTGGTAAAAGGTTATTGCTAGGCAAATTATACGTCATCCTTTCTGATGTAAATCAGTGTAACCTCAAGTTACCTCATTAATTGAGTCATATGTGATAAATTAATTTTTTTTATTAAAATTAAAGTATTTTTAAATAGATCCAGTTATCATAGTTTTGTTTAAAGTGCTTAATTAAACACTAAAATTAAAAAAGAAGATTTTTTTTATTTTCGTTTAGTTTTCTCCAAAGTAAAAATGATATTTTCAATTTAAATATTTAATGTTTCATTTCATCGCTCTGGTAATAAGGCAAAGTGTGGCGTTGAATTCCGCCAATCAACACGCAATGCCTCAAATTCGGCGGAAAGTGGGGAACGGAGTGTCTTAACACTAGGTTCCCGGGTTCCCTATGCCTACCTCGTGCGGGATACAGCGTGAAGCTAAAATTATTATATAATATTTATCCAAATCCTCCCAAATTTTATAACCGAAAACATATTCGTACACTGAAAAGAAATTATATTTTGTATGATCATAAAAAGAATGAATGAAACGGTGCCGTCGTTTGTGCGTCATTGTCAGGGACGTTTACATTTTTATAGCGCAATAAAAATTCGAGTTCAATTAGCTCTAATGAATTGCTCGATGTAAAAATACAATGAGAAAATCGACTTATAAGAATTAGGTTAAACCTATGATCTGATTTTTATTCCGTTTATAAATTAAGGTTAGTATAGCTTAGCTTCAAGTCGTAATCCCGTTTATAATATATATATATACTACTACTATATTATATATATATATATATATATATATATATATATATATATATATATATATATATATATATATATATATATATATAATATAGTAAAAATAGTGCAAACGACAGGTATGTCTTTTTATATATATATACATATATAAAAAGACACCTGTCGTTTGCACTACGATAGGCAACAAATAATTATTTACATAATATTTACGATATAAATCTTTATAGTAAAAGATTTGTTACCTTGTTCTTTATAAAGAAGAAGAACAGTAAAATGTTTTAGTTAACGGGCATACAAAGCAGGCAAAAGTTTTGTATATTATTAAATAAAAGCCGTAACTTCGTCAGTAGAGGCATTAAACTACTAAAGTTTCTTTACAACCATTGCATATAAGAAACTTCGTAGAGGTTCTTAAAATCTTTTGTAGATCGTCATGTTGCATATACTTGTTGGTCATTTTGGGACGGTCGTGAATATAATTCCAACTTGAGAAAATATATTTTCTACCAGAATTCGGGTGATAGTTCAAAATATTAAAATTATTTCTTTTATTTCCGATGTAGATTGTCACTCAACAGATTGTCGGTTAAATAAAAAAAACAATCATATGTAAGGTCTTAAATTTGGGCGGAAAGTGTGGAATGGAGTGTTTTGACTTAAAATTATATCTGACTACTTTAAATGCGGGTACATAAATTATTACTATTAATTCACTGGAATAATTTTGTTGTTTAATAAATTAATAAAATTATATATTTTTATTTTGTCGACATATTTTAATCCACATTGTACTATAATCCATATTTTTTAAAGCATTTTATTTTTGATAGTTTTGTTAAAAACGTATCATATACATTGTGTGCGCGCAAACAGCGATTTAAAAAAAATCACGACAACCGGGTCGTTCTCAGTTTGCCGAATTTAGCGGCTTGTGGTGACCTTGACCATACCGACACATGATATACATATATACACACACATGTACACATTATTATTCATATATACAGATTCGCATGTTTTTCTGTACAGTAAGGTAGGCAAAACAAAATCCGTTTATCACTTTTTTCTCAATTACCTATCTTATACATCAATAAACATAAAATCATTTTTTTTAAGTTGTATAAAATTCAATTTTTTAGGTTCTATAAATGTGCGTATTCGCGTATGCAGTAGAGAATGGTACGGAGTGTCTTAACACTAGATTCCAAGGTGTCCTCTGCCTACTTTGCCATATGCGGGATACAGCATGAAGATAAAAAAACGTATACGTAAACGTATACTTAGGCTGTAAAATATGAAACGAAACACGAAGACAGGAGAACAAATATCAATAGAGCCAATGAGAAATATCTCAATATGGAAATAACTATATATTTTTATGTACGCCTTGATGGCGTACATTCAATATTGTTGAGACTAAACAAACTTTTCACGTCACAAAAACAACTCAAAGCAAGCCTTTGTACCCATTTTGTACCTTATTACATTAAATTAGAGTATGTTTTTCATTGAAAACAATCGAAACATAGATCTTTTTAGTATTAACTTTTCAGCCGCAATATTTTTTGAAAGTTGTTTCAAACAAACATTGTACCGTTCGTAGTTTACAAGCCTCGACTATTAGTAATATCAGCGTGTAGAAATTAAAAATGTAGCAAAATTATATTTTACTTTCTGTTTAAGTTCGCTTTAATTTAATGGTAAATGTTATATTACGTACACCTTTGTAGTTTTACCAGATGAAAGATATTGTTGTAAAAAAGCTCAAAGTAGCTAGAAAATATATTTCATATTTCCCGCTTTATCTCACATATGGCAGGGTAGACAAAGAAAATTTTCCGTTCAGAGAGAAAGTTTTCGGTTCCCAACCGAATCGGGAAAACTTGGAAATGTTAAGACGGTCCGGTCCGTTACTCACTTTCCGTCAAAATGGCGGAAAGTGGGGAACGGACTTACTTGAGTGTTGAGTAGCGGAACTTAATGCCATGATTTGTCTTGTTACCAGAGCGAAATAATGAATATATTAAATATTTAATTGGAAAATATTATTAACTATTAAAATTATATATTTTAATTTATTAATATATTATTATTATTAATATTTAATTTTCTCAAGTGGGGACCAACAACCTATCGCATTAAAACTGGTGTAAAACCGCTATAAACTAAAATTCAGTCGTATGCTTTTTTCCGAAGCATACTCAGAGCTTATTTTTTTATAATCTTCTTTCTTCACTGTCTGGCAAACACTGTCTGTACTACTACACAATTAAATGATAAAACTGAACGCTGCTTTTTACCTACCAGAGCAGGTACATCGAACAGTGTACATCCTGTGGCATTGCACCACACTGTTTAATTTCCATATCAACAAGTATTGTAATACATATACGATAAATTGATATAATCAGATAGTATGTCTATTCTTTAAAAAACATCTTTAAATCTAGATTTTATTTTCTAACTCAACTTTTTATTTGAAGTTTTCACTTAATTCTTAGCTTATAGTCTCTAAATATCTCTTACTACGCTTACTAACTACAATTTTCAAAACCATGCCTATCACACCGGAGAAAAGGAGAGTGAGAAGTTAAAAACCAGTGTCGAGTAAAAAAGAGTATGATTATAAATTTACTGTACATATATGTACAAACATATTAAAAAATACGTGCCGTTAAAGTGTGTGACTGTATCACGACAGGTTAAGGATAAATTCAAATTCAAATTCAAATTCAAATATTTTTATTCAAAATAAGATGTTACAAGCTTCTTTTTTTGAACGTCAAACAATTTATCACCAGTTCAGAAACTCAGCGGGACATGTCTTTTTTTTTCAATCAAATTTTACATCATATAATCAATTATGTGACAATTATACATTTGAAATATCCTGGAGCGAGCATTTTATTCCCTAGGCGTGTTATCATTTATGAAATCGTTAATTTGGTAATAACCTTTAACACACAAACGTTTTTTCACAACTTTTTTAAATTGTGAAATAGAAAATTTTCGGACGTTTTCTGGGATCCTATAGTAAAAGCGTACACCCTGACCCATAAAAGAATTACGGACTCGATTCAATCGAGTTACAGGTGCACTAAGATTAAACTTATTTCTAGTATTAATATTATGTATATCCCTTATCTTGGTAAATTCATTAATATTTTTCTTAACATACATAATATTTTTAAAAATGTATTGCGATGCAACGGTCATTATATTGATTTCTTTAAATTTTTCCCTTAAAGAATCTTTAGGGCCTAATTTATAGATTGCAAAATACGATCCCCATTCAAGAAAATGAACTATTATTATTTTCATTTCTTCGTTCTGGCAACAAGGCAAAACGTGGCTTTGAGTTCCACCACTCAACACTCTATACCTCTATTGGGCGGAAAGTGAAGTGAAGTTAGTAGAATTTCCCTATGCTTACCCTACCAGAGTAAAGTTAATAAAAATAAAAATCTTAACAACGATAAAAAATAAAACCTATAGCCATTAACACAGTTAGAAATTCCAATTGACAGACGTAACAGTTTCTCTCTGGCAGCGAATAATTGAAGCGTTCAAAAACTCGGATACAATAAAAATGAAAAGTTAAAGTAACGAAAGTGAATCGTAGCGGTGATATCGATTCGTGTTGCCAAAGTTCTCTTCAAAAGTCACCACTTTTTTGACAGATTTTTTGATTTCTGGCAACTCAACACCAAATGTATTAAAAAAAATTAACAACACAACACCAGCTTTTTGGTTGCATACGGGAAACAGCGTAAAGCTGAACCATAGATAAACTTATTTTTGACCTAATATTTTAGGCTGAGAAATCGCAAAGACATAAAACCCTACTCTTTGATTGTAATATGAAAAATGAAAAGTAAGATCTTTTTCTTATAAATATATTATACAACTGATTTTGTTATAGAAAATATATTTTAAGGTGATATATGTACATATTTTAACGAACAGACCGAAAGGGATGGTTCTGGTCAAAATATAAGAAAATACAACTCATTTCCTTTCTAATTAAAAAGCATAAAATTATATAAAGCGAAAAACATCCTGGTAATAAGGATTCAATACACGAACTGTTCTATGGAAGAAATTTTAGAATTTTCCCAGACGCAAGCGCTGCGTCAGCACTTAGCCGTTACTGTCAACACCAATAAAAATTTAAAGAACCGCGTAATTGCTAAAGCTGAGTGCTAACTCAGAATATTTACAGCACAATTTGGCAACAAAGAGAATATTATTATAGAATAGCTTATGTGAGCTACGAGGTTATGTTGGTTATGCTGTAGTTTGATTTAATGCTAGCCTGCAAGAGGAAACTGTATATGTTGCCATATTTACAAATTACGATACAAAGCTATAAACTTTATACTTTAAACAGGAAGTTGTTTATCTCATTTTAAAGTAGATTTAATATTTTTTTTGTTGAGCTAAAAGTTAAATTAAAAAGATAAACTATAAAGATAAGCAGGGAAATAAGAATATTGCATATTTAATTCCCACGAGTGGAAAATAAGTCTACAATCCCATTACAGTCGCATGCTTGTGCTCCTGTGCCATGACGCCAATTTTCATAATTTGCATTTTTTAAAATAGAAAATTTCAAATATAAATCCACTTTGGTTCCGATTGCCTTTAATATGATATAAAAATATCAATGAAAATTATGAACACATTACGTATGAGATCGTTAAAGTGCATAGGTAACAATAGTTCATACTTTGATTAAAGTTATTTGAGTTATTTGAGTAAATATTAGGCTTCTTGTTCCTCCTATAGCAAACGTTAATTTAAGTTGTAAGAAAGTAATATAATTTTTATACACAGTTCCTTGTAATTGATATTTATTACCACTTTTGTTGCAAATATTTTTATGAAATAATCTTTATAGCTTGTTTACCTTTTTGCCGAGAGATGGATTGTGGCGACGGCTGTTTCGACTCTGTTTTAGCTCAAGTTTGAGTCTTAGTATGAACGGTTTAGACTGCTTTAGTTGTATAATTTTCACAAGTGGGAATTGAACCCGTCACCTACACATGTAATGAAACACTGCTTTGCTCAGTACGACACACTCTACATTTGATATAAATTCACATTGATTTTTTTTTTATTTTTGACGTCAAAATGTATTCTAAATTTCAAAAACGCTGGCTGCACACTCGAAGAATTGTCACGTTTCGTCTGAGCCGAGCGTGAAGTGAGAACACGATTCTAACGATAGAGAGGCACGATTGGCCACGAAGTAAATTGTTTCGACAAGAATTTCCTCAGAAGAATCAGTATTTTTTTGACGGTATCACATAAAATTATCTTTCGTTTAAACAGATTTTACATACATCCAGTTTTTTAACCAGTTTTGTAACCAGAAAATAAAGAAATACCAGTATATTACTAAAAAATCATAAATATTTTTTTTTTTAAATGCAGGTCGAACTAAAAACTTGTCAATATATTTAATACTTTATATATTTTGTTTTTGCTTTGTACAATCATACAGTTCTACAATTGATCCGGAAATTATCAACGGATTACGCATTAATAATTGTAAAAATTATTATTGGAAGTAAATATTTGCTACAAATATTTAAAGTAAATCACAGTTATAATATAGCTCTCAATTAAAATACTATCAAAGTTAATAAAAAATAACATCATAAGTTTCAATATTCCATTTTTTCTGTTGGACTTTCTGGCACGCATTGAATCAAACGTAATATCCGTACTGAAAAACTTCGCAGCCGCCATCACACTATTCAGGTCATTGGATCCGTACAAAATGGCCGGTTCTTTTCTAACGAGCGAGTTTTACTTAGCACAATTTTATGAAAACATTGTTTTTTGTGGAAGATAATGTTTTTTTGTAATTATTCTTGGATTAGAATTTTATTTTTTGGTTTCGATCCCTTATAAGGAAAAAATTGAATTAATGTCACTTACTAAACTTAAATTTAAATTTAAAAAGCGTATAAAAATTTTGAACGAAGCAGGATTTGAACCCGCGCCTCTGGAATACCGTTCCAGTTCAGTTTCCAGAGGCGCGGGTTCAAATCCTGCTTCGTTCAAAATTTTTATACGCTTTTTAAATTTAAGTTTAGTATTTTCTGTCCTAAGTGTGGAAGAACACTTTAAAAAACATAGTAAAAATATTAATGTCACTTGTTGCCTGTTTGTCCGTCAATTCTGTTAATATCGAGGTCACGTGGCTTAGCTTAAATTTATGTTAAATGTTCAGTCTATATTAATAAACATTCTACAAGCTCCTTAGAACACAGCAAAAACCAAAGATTCAAGAACGTTTGCATTGTTTTGCTGCCTTTTTATAAAATTTGGCGCGTTATCAAATACTCAGGGATACTTTTTGTGGGCCTACAGTTATAAAATTATAAATGATTTTGTTTTGATGAGCAAATAAAAATATTTTTCTTGATGTGTTTCATTTTACTTACTTACTTAGCTTCACGCTATATCCCTAGCGGGGTAGGCAGAGAGAACGGAGCGCCAAACGCTACGGTCTCGGCATACCTCTTTCGCTTCGTCCACTGTCATCAACCTCTTCATATCTTCATACATGCCCTCCTGGGGGTCCTCATGCTTTTTACGTGAGCTTCCTCCAGTATTGTCCATATTGTGTTTTAGAAGGTCAACCAAGGTCTCCCCCTCCCTCTCTTACCACTCACTATTCCTTCATAAATCTTTTTTAACATTCTTTCTTCACTCATTCACTCGACGTGCCCAAACCACCTGAGCACGTTCTTCTTCATTCTCACTGTGACATCCACGCTAGTACCTGCCATTCTGTGTATTTCTTCATTGGATATGCGATCAGATAAACTGACTCCGCATATCCGATGAAGAGATCGCATATAGTTTTTATGGGTATTTAATATAGACTTACAGATAAAACAATATATAAAACCTAGCATACTTATAAAGATATATATTTATATATATACCTATATATATTTGTAGATAAGTTGGAAGATGAAGCTGATGATGCTGAGATATGTATTTTTACTCAGCTTCACGCTGTATCCCGCATATGGCAGGGTAGGCAGAGGGAACTTGGAAGCCTAGTGTTAAGACCATCCATTCCACTTCCGTTCCTCACTTTCCGCCAAACTTGAGGTATTGTGATTTAAGCGTATTAATTCAAATTGAAAACTTTAAATCTTTAATTTCCTCGAGTGGGGATCGAACCCACAACCTATCGGTTACAGTCACACGCTTGCGACTTCGCGCCACGACAGGCCTCAAGTTATTTATTATATTAATAAAAAAGTCACAATGCAAAAAAATATAACAGATAGTGCAATACGTACTTAAAATAAAACATAGAAATCAGTCCAAATAAAAGATGTTACAGTATCTGAGAAAATTCTATGACCTAAATATTGGTAGGAAAAAAGATCTGCGAGAGACAAACTAGAATGCCAGCTAACTAATAAAACAATAAAATAAAAAATGCTTAACAATGCAAGTACCTTTATTCTTATTGATACGAGTATGTTACGAGTAAGTTATTTTATATATTACTACTACACACAAATTACTTAATACTTATGCTGTCTAATGATGCAGGATACACGCTGTAAGACAATTAATTATATATATATATATATATATATATATATATATATATATATATATATATATATATATATATATATATATATATATATATATATATATATATATATATATATATATATATATATATATATATATATATATATATATATATATATATATATATATATATATATATATATATATATATATATATATATATATATATATATATATATATATATATATATATATGTACAATACACCCTGTATCCCACACACGGCAGGATAGACAGGGAATTTGGGAACCTAGTGTTAACACTCCGTTGAATTCCCCACAAATGGTGAAACTCAACGCCCCATTTTATATATGTGTATTTCACTATAGTAGAACACGAGATATTCATGAAGCGTTAATAATTATTATCATATCGAAAAAAATAAACATTTTAAATAATTCATCTCAAGTGGGGTCGAACCCTTAACCTGGCATGTTACAGTAGCACGCTTCCTGCACCATTACATGCCTTCTCCATGTATTGCTCGATTTTATATATAAGTAAGAAGCGATTTATTTTCTAAACCTACTGAGTTGTTGTTTACAGTAGTAGCCAGAGGGAATTAATATTAATTTACTATTCCCACGCTCTGCCACAATTATGAGGCATAGTATTTTGAGTGGCAAATCTCAAAAGCGCCATCCTTATTTTGTCTTGTTACCAGAGCGAGCATATGAAAACTCCTCTGTATAAGAGTTAAAGCAAAACTGACAACAAAAAAACTAGTAGAAGAAATATACCCGCTAAGGCATAATTTACCCACAGTTTTAAAGTGTATATTATGTTTTAAAGGGAGCTTAGTAAATGTTTTAAAGGGTACTTAGTTATTTAATTATAAAATTTTCTTAAATAGTTATTTTAAATAAATAGAAAAATATGAAAAAATGGACATTATTGTTAAGTAAAACAGATTTTTACTAATATATCCGGACGCTTAGCACAGTATCGGGCTTAAATTCACTTTTAAAAAAAGAGAAACTACCATTCCACAGTGTGGATGATCCTTGCCTTGCTTGCGACCAAATTCTAGAACTTAAAAAAAACCAGTCAAATACGATTCGGACTTGCTCATCTAAGTTTTTGTACCAATTTTAGAATTGTATCGGGTATTGAGAAGTCCAGATTGGAAAAGTTGACAAATAAAACACCTTCGGCGTATGCTCTTATTTTATGTAAACTACTAATATTGTTTTGTATTGTTGTTTTTATGAAATGCATATAAATTTACACCTTTTGAATTTTTTATTGCTCTAAAGGACCTTTAAAAGGAAAGAGTCTTAAATATTGGATATTAATGTCACCTTTTTACCGTGTGATTTAGGCTTAGAATAGGATCACCCTGGTACTGATGGTGTCGTAAGAGGCGACTAGTTATGCCGAGCCGCGGCGCTTATTCACCATAAAAAGTCCAGATTAGAAAAGTTGACAAATAAAACACCTTCGGCGTATGCTCTCGTTTTGTGCAAAATATACTACTAATATTGTTTTGTATTGTTGTTTTTATCAAATGCATATAAATTTATACCTTTTGAATTTTTCAGTCTTCTAAAGAACCTTTAAAAGGAAGGAGTCTTAAATATTAATTGGACATTAATTTTACCTTTTTACCGTGTGATTTCGGCTTAGAATAGGACCACCCTGGTACTGATAGTGATCGTAAGAGGTGACTATAGTGCGTGTGGGAGAGTCACGTTGTCAACAATTACAACACGCATGCCCATGCGTCTGCCCAGACTCGACCGGATTATTACCGTCCCCGGCATTGAAAACCGGCGCTAAGTAGCTCACTGCGAAACGTTTCACATTGGGTTATGCCGGGCCGCGGCGCTTATCCACCATAAAGACCGGCAATGCTCATGCACCTCCTTTGGAGTTACTCCTTTAGAGTTGGCCGTGGGCGACGGTGATCACTTACCACCAGGTGATCTGTACACTTGTCCATAAAAAAAATCATCTTTCGCTTTGACAGACAGAGAGAGGTCTTTCCATAATGGTTCTGATTTAGCCTTTTAAAGTACCAAATCCTAAAAAGCGGTTAATAATTCAAAGTTCCTTCCCGAAAAATATTTTTTTGGCAAAAAACCTAGTTTTATTTCTATAATTGTTAAGTCAAATATTATAAAGGTCAAATAGGTGAAATATTTTGTACCCACTTAACCTGCTTGCATAATTTACTTGCAGCGAAAATTCGAAGGAAAAGCTCCGCTGTACTCGCTAATAGCGTTTAGCTTGTGTACCAATTTTATGTCGCGGTAAAATTTGAGAAGGGTTTTTGTAATTTTTATGAAAGAAATTTATGTTTTTAATAATTTATGTAATTAAGATTGAAGTTGAAAGCTTTTCTTTATATATTTATTTATTTCAGAGATCTAACACATTAGGTTAAGTGGTATAAATTATAAGTATCCATCCATTACATTTGGGATTACGGTACAGTTTTGCAATTGTAAACGCGATTGCACAATTAGTCGCAAGGTGGCTAGTCTATGGTTCGATTCCACTCAAGACCACAAAATATTTAATATTTTCATTTTAATCTTTCTGACACCGTAATACTGTTGCAAATAACTAAAACTAATTAATAATATTTTTTAAAGCCAATGAAATTATGAAAATAAAATATTTTAATATAAGAAAGCCAAAAAATAAGCTTGCCTCTCTCTCTCTCAGCTTCACGCTGTATCCCGCACGAGGCAGGGTAGGCAGAGGGAACCCGGGAACCTAGTGTAAAGACACTCCGTTCCACTTCTGTTCCCCATTTTCCGCCGAATTTGAGGCATTGCGTGTTGAGTGGCGGAACTCAACGCCGCGCTTTGCCTTATTACCAGAGCGAAGAGTTGAAACATTAAATATTTAAATTGAAAATATTAAATATTTCATTTCCTCGACTGGGGATCGAACCCAGAACCTGTCGGTTACAGTCACATGCGTGTGCCACTGCGCCACGACAGATCTCAATAAGCTTGCCTCAAAAATATATATTATCTTAATTGCACCGCTTAACACGCAAATTCTCGTTTGCAAGAATCTATATAACTATATATATATATTTTTTTTTTTTTTTTTTTTTTTTTTTTTTTTTTTTTTTTTTTTTTTTTTTTTTTTTATGGAAAAGACAAGGCAAACGAGCGTACGGGTCACCTGATGGTGAGTGATCACCGTCGCCCACGGCCCCGTGTAACACCAGGGGAGCTACAAGGGCGTTGCCGGCCTTTAAGGTGGAGGTAGACGCGCTTTTTGAAGGTACCCATGTCGTATCGACCTGGAAATACTGCCGCGGGTAGGTCGTTCCACAGATGTGTGGCGCGTGGAAGAAAATTCCTACGAAACCGCACAGTAGTCGAATGCCACGTGTCCAGATGATGTGGATGGTACTTTAGTTTGTGACGTACTGTGCGGTTGGAAAATTCGGCGGCAGGTATCAAGTCAAACAGTTCTCCAGAACACTCCCCGTGATAAATGCGGTAGAGAACGCACAGGGAGGATACGTCTCTACGCAAAGCCAAAGTATCAAGCCCCACACAGATCACTGGGTTCCCAACGATTCGAACGGCTCTACGTTGTATGCGATCAAATGGTTCAAGCTGATACTGGGGTGCACCAGCCCAAAGGTGAGAACAGTATTCCATATGAGGCCGCACCTGGGCCCTATACAGGGCTAAACGGTGTTTTGGCGTGAAATACTGTCTCGCTCTGCTGATGACCCCCAGTTTCTTCGAGGCCAACTTGGCCTTGCTTTCCAGATGATCGCGATACTGGCAGTCGTTCGAAAAGCTGAGACCCAATATACTGATACAGGGCGCGGCTTTAAGGGGAGTGTTCTCGAAAACTGGTGATACGACAAATGGGGTTTTTTTAGCGGTTAACGCGCAGACTTGTGTCTTCTGGGGGTTGAAGTGAACAAGGTTCTTATATATACTACGATCTATTTTTCAATAAGCTATCTTATTGAAATATATGCCAACTATGTCAAGTTGATATTAAATTACTCATACATTTTTAATATCCAATACATAATATCCTAGTCAGGAAACACAACAGGGACAATAACAGGACATAATTAATAAATAATAATTTCTTAGCTGTGCCCTGTTGCTAGTATGTATTTGTGTATTTCATCATAACTAAATAATCATAAAACGTTACAAATTACTAAAGTTACTATTATTTTGATATCTTTGCCTTTAAATTATTGGATTTTCTAGAGATCATTTTCAGTTAGCTTAGAGGCCAGTCGTAGCGCTGGGGCATTTGCATGTGATTGTTAATGACAGGTTGTGAGTTTGATCCCCACACGTACAATAGAAATATTTAATATTATTAACGTAGAATAATTTAAAATGATATGGTAGCTTTCTGTTCATTCGACAGCTAAAAAATGTATTTGAATAAATAATATGTGAAAATAGATTAAAGTAGAGTTGAGTAGAGATAAGAATTTAAATTTGTGAACTACTGTTGCTTTAAAGATTGTGTTCAGAATCTTAATAGCTGAAATTAGCTATTAATCCGCAATACAAAAATAAAAGAAAAAAATATATGTTAGTTATAGGTGAATAAAATGATTAAAAAATATATTTTTTATGAATTAATATAAAGGTAATTGACAACGGCATTTCGTTTGAAGTTTAATTTAGCTTCACGCTGTATCCCACACATGGCAGTGTAGACACTCCATTCCACTTTTGTGCCCTACTTTTTGTCGTTTTATCGTTCGCATTTGTGATAACTTGCAATATTTGGCTGGAGCAGTAAAGAAGAGATGAGTTAGTGGCCCAAGGACTGCTCCAAGTCCAACAATATTAGTATATTTTATATTTGTTCTTAATAAAGTTGTAAATAACTGAAAGCAATAACTATGCAAGCAGCACAGGACCAGCCTAGATACCCTTGAGAGAGGTCTATCTCTAGCAAAGACGTAAGAACAGCTGTGAGAATAAAATTCATAAAATTATTTTTACTCACGTCATTAAAAGGGAAAGATAACAGATTATGTTTTACCACAAAAAGTAATCACTCAAGAAAACTTACAAAATATATAAGTTACTACACTCCAATAATAGTTTTTCCAATTTATATGTAAAGCAACTGTTTGTTGAACTACTTGGGGTAGTTTTAAAACTTCACAGTGGAATTTTCAAGTAGCGAAGTAGAATGGCATCGTTTCTATTTATTTAATAGAAAAGTCTATTAAAGTCTAATGTTCTAAAAGTATAATGTTAATAGCGATAAAAGTGCACAGATTGTTAACTTTTTCTGACATTTTGAAAAAGAATATACATATTTTCTTTCCACGGCGATTGGTCTTCGTATAGATATGAAAAACAAACAAATATTGTATAAAAGTAGTGTTCATTTTTGTTTTTGTTCTACTTTTTTATTTCAGAGACTTCAAGCTTTAATATACATAAGGCAAAGTATCATAGGGAGAATTTTATGGAAATAGACTCCATTCCTTAATTTCTGCCCAAAATATCGATTTATTGCGTGAAAATTGGAGGAAAGCAATACCGCATTCTGTCTTGTTACTAAAAAAATATAATAAAATACATAAAATATTTATTTAAGCAACAAAATGTAAAATCACCAAAATTGTACTAGATGTGGATCGAATAATAATATATTAAATTAAATCTTAATATTCCTTGAAAACGTTGTCTCTACCACCCTCCACGATGCGTACGATCCATAAAAAAATATTTCGAAAACATTTTGTCGAAATTATAATGTTTTTCCTAAATAAAAAGAAAAAAGACAACCCCAAAATATTTTTGTATCTAAACCAGTTATGAAACATCAACTATGGAAAAACATTTTTTAACTTGTTAACGCGATTGTCAAAGGATTGTTACGGGAGCGAGAGGCATTTTTATTTTTGACACTGAATTTTTTATTGTTCTAAAATCCAATATTTTCCACCGATTCCTTTGATGGTGTTTTAGAAAAATCATTTTTATTCTCGATACTGATTCTCGGCTATTGTTTGATTCGTTAGCTTTCTTTTTTATACTCGGAAATGTTTAATGATTACAATTGCTAAATATAAATATATTTATCGACTTATAATTATGTATAATTTGATAACAATAATTAATGAGAATCTTAATTGTTGTACATTTTAAATTAATTATGAATTTATCTATTTATTTCTATGAAGCCGTTACGACTGTAAATTCGACAGACTGCGCGTTCAATTTGTGCTCGAGGAGGTTTTGAGAGAGTTATTTTATGCCCTGGTAACGACGTAAAGCAAGACGTTAATTTCCGACACTAAACCCTCAGTGCCTCTAGAAATTGGTGAAAAATATGGAATAGAAGTGGCTTAATGGGAACAGAATATGTTAAGACAAGGTTAACATGTATTCTCTGCCTATACTGCTACGTCTAATGTCAACTTATACTTATGAAAAATTTGACAACTAGTTTCTTCTTAGTTTTTCACATTATAATTTGCTATTAAAACTAAATTTATACATAGATATCTTAATTGATATTGCCTCTGTTATATTTTCATACATTTCAGCTTCCAATTTGATACGTATTTAGTTTTTGAGTCGAGGTATGCACATATTGAATTTGCTTGATCTGGGCCAATGATTGATGTATTCTACTTCCCAACTCACTGTACCTGTTGAACAAAATGTGATAAAATAACAATATATCACTAACATTTTTTGTTTGTCGTATGAAATTGCCAAAGTTACACATTTATTAAACGTAAAAAAGCCAAAGCTTTTCGTTGGGCACAAGCGTGCTATAGGATGTGGGTTTGATTCCTAGTCAAGAAAATGCACTGTTTAATATTTTCATTTCTTCTCATTCTCAGGTAAAAAAGCATAGCGCAGTGCTGAATTCCGCCACTCAACACACAATGCCTTAACTTTAGTGGAAACTTGGCAACGGAATGTCTTAACAATAGGTTCCCAAGTCCAGTGTGCCTACCCTGCCATGTGAGGGATACAGCTTAAAGCTGACTTAATATGATTTGTTAAACAAAAAAAAAACAAAAAATCAAATATACAACATGTGAGCTAAAGCCGGTCATTACAAATTTATATGACTCGCTAAAATACGAGGGCCTATTACGAGGCTGTTCACACTCGTAAATATCGAGTCCTGCTGGACCAAAATTAATGTGATTAGGTTATGAAAGTGCTTGTGTGGCTTTTATTTCCACAGCTTGACGTTAAATGTGGAGGAACATTTTCATTCATTAAGTTGACAAAGTTAATTAATTTAAAAAAAAATCTTATGTATGTACTTATGTCTATTGTGTAATAAATCCATGTTAATAAAATAAAATTGAACAGGATAAATAATGTCAACGTTATTTTTATAATTAATTTTAAATAAATTTTCGTTAAATTTTGTTGTGTTAGTGTTCTCTAACTAATTTTTAGCTTTACGCTCTATCCCGCACATGGCGGGATAGGCAGAGGAACCTGGGAACTTAGTGTTAAAATATTCCGTTCCGTTTTCCAATTACCACCGGATTTGATAAATTATGTGTTGTGGCGGAACTTGCCTTGTCTTTGCCTTGTTAATAAAGCGAAGAAATGAAAATACGAATTATTACATTAGAAATCGTTAAATATTTCAGTTCTTCGGGTGCAGATCGAACCCACAACTTGTCGCGTTTACAGTTACTGTGTTGTCACCTGTACACGCTTGTTGCACTTACGCCACAAAAGGCCTCTAAGAGAATATATCTTCCTATTTTGTCGGGAAACGTACAGTTATGACGCAAAGCTTACAATTTGTTTATACCAAACATATAAAAATGCACCATTATAAAATTTACGAAAAAAAATGTTTAAATTGAAACTCTGGCGAAAATAAATATTTAATTGACATAATATTTTAAATTTATGTATGGATAATATTTTATATGCGTCTAAGACATAAAAATGCACCATTATAAAATTTACTGGCGAAAATAAATATTTAATTGACATAATATGTTAAATTTATGTATATCGTCTTGAAAAATTGGTTACTGAAAACAACCTTTGAACTCCGTCACGTTGTCTGAAAACAAAAGTTGAACTCTGTCACCTCTCAATGTAGTATATCAATATAAGGTTTTTTTTTTTTTTTTTTTTTTCAGCTTCACGCTGTATCCCGCATTAGGCAGGGTAGGCAGAGGGAACGGAAGTGAAACCTAGTGTTATGACACTCCGTTCCACTTCCGTTCCCCACTTTCCGCCGAATTTGAGGCATTGCGTGTTGAGTGGCGGAACTCAACGCCGCGCTTTGCCTTATTACCAGAGCGAAGAAATGAAACATTAAATATTTAAATTGAAAATATTAAATATTTCATTTCCTCGACTGGGGATCGAACCCAGAACCTGTCGGTTACAGTCACACTCTTGTGCCGCTGCGCCACGACAGGCCTCTATAAGGTTTTTTACTATAGAAAAAAAAATATGAACATACAAATAATATGAGTATCTAGAAGACTACTTTCAATGAACATAACGGTTCTGTACACACTAATAAAAAAATAGCTAGATGTAGCTTATCCCACCACTGTGGGTGTTTTCAATTTAGCCGTCATTGGTCTTGCGTTAGTTACGACTGATCGGTTACGACAAGTTTGTATGCGTTGAGGATGATTACTTTGCATTCAGTTTCATATTAGATTCTTTCAAAGAATAAAATCTCTTATATTTTTTGCCTTATTTAAAGCGATCCTCTAGATGTAGAAAAAAAATATTAGGAAATAACAATAGTCTCATTTTTAATACGTTAAAATTAAAGTATTTTAAAAAATCTACAGAGCTGCTATCAACATACATACATAAGTTGTAACAAATAGTAGTAATAAGAATTTCAACGTACCTAAATGAGGACGTATGGCTTAGTTGATCAGATCCCTTGGACATTTTTTTTTATAAATTGAAAGTTTGAAAACTGAAAATTTTTGAAAAATAAAAAAAATGAAAACAGAAGGTTTTCTAAATAAGTAAAATGATTGAGCTAATTTTATACTTGACGTGTATACACAAGCATTTGCTGTGATTCACGCGAAAAATGTGTCCCCTCTGCCCTACCAATACCGTAATACCGATATTTGTACTTAGATCTGAACACGGGCTCAATTTAATAATATTCTAATCTTTCTCTATTTGATAATAATGAGAACGAAAACGTTCAAATAATTTGAGTGAAAGCACTTTAAGAATACCATTATAGATAAGTTGAGTAGTAGTCATGTCAAGATAACCTCTTTCTGAAAAAATCGGTTTAAATCAAAAAAGACAATGCTTACACTACAGATAAATTATTGACAAATAATATATTTCATAATAATAATAATTATTATTATTAATATTTATTGCCACAAAAATTTGCATTTGAAAGAATATGCATGAGATGGTTTTCTGAAATCCAATTATAAATTATAGCAAAAGGTGTAACTCAGCTAATGATGCTTGAGTTTTGACTCTCAAGCATCGCATTTAAACAAATTTAACTCAACTTAATGCTGTATCTCTAGCGGGCTAGCCTGAGAGAACGGGGCACCAAAAGCTACGGTCTTGGCATACCTATTTCGCTTCATGTACTGTCAACCCCCTCTTCATATATGCCCTCCGGGGCATCATTTTGCATAACCTTCCTTCAGTATCGTAAATACATACTTTGTTTTATAAGGTCAACAGCGGTCTCTCCCTACCTCTATGGTAGGGCAGAGTTACAAATAAATAAATACACTTGGACATTGTTTTGTTACACAAAAGCTATTAGTTCCATAAAATTCTTAATGAACAGGAAATGATTAAAATTTATCCAATAAAAGTTAACTGAACAGTAATGTGTGTTTCAAAGTTAATTCACACCGCAAAACTGTATTTGGCAGGTGTCACTTTTGGCTTCATGCTCATTTATGCAATGGCAATACCTCTATATAACCTGTGTGTATATGTATGTATAAACACTAGTGTCACGCTTGCAACTTAACTTCGGTTATTAGTATCTCATTATATCTCATCTATTAAGCCTCAAGTTACATCTTGTATTTAGAATACGAAACTAAGATTTCACAGCATTCCTCGTTTTCTTCACTGTCGCTTTTTTTTCTTACCTGAGAAGATCGAACCCACAACCACCACCTTTAAATCTATTTTTTACGGATAATAACACAAAAATATGCTTTTTGCGATATAACGTTATAAATCATTAATTTTCTCGGCCTTGCTCTAATATAAAATGCATGTATAATTCATAAAATTGCATTTAAAGCTGATGCATGCAGTTGTAAGCGTATATCTGTAGGAAGTGAATTTGTTTTGCTCTATTTACAAAAATATAACTGAAATTGTCTTTAATTAAAATCTGTGTGTGTATCTTATATAAATCAATTATTCAATGTAAATATTAAGAATAAAAATATATATACGTTTAGATACTTATGTACAATAGAACAATGTATCGAACGTCTGTGGGTGGAGTGAGACCATCCGGGCGCCCAAGAAATCGCTGGTTGGATGTGGTGATGCAGAACCACCGAGGATGTCGTCGTGCAAAATGAAGTAGATTCAGTAATTCGGCAGGCCCTGATATGAAACGTCGTAATTAATTGTAGTATTTTCTTCATCGGAAGATGATACGATGCCATAAGAGAATAATAGCATCATGGTAAAAATCTTATCTCCTTACATGAGACTCTAAAGGCACAAAACGTTGTTTAGCCAGAAAAGCCTCAGCCTGATATATGGCCCTACCATTGACTACCTCTTAAATAACATTTTTTTTTAATAACAAAATACATATCATTTTCCTTTATCACCCAGTTTTCCTGGAAAAGTTTAATTATAACTAATATTAATATGTAAATTGGAATACAAAAATAAGGTCTAAAAATGTACTCGACATGAATGTTACTCATTCCATTCATGATACGAGGGTATCTAATTCTCTACAAATCATAAATCTTAACATAATACTGTTATAATTAAGAATTTAATATAACAGCTTTTCTACATAATTGGGGATGATAAGAAAATCTCAACGTATCTTGAGAACGAGGAAAATGACACGTTTCAAAATTGATTCTTCTGTTATTTCCTTTATTACGTGATGCTTAAATATTATGAAAGTATTTTTCTGAATTCATTATGGAATAATGAGACCTGTCGTGTCGCAGCGGTACAAGCGTGTGACTGTAACCGATAGGTTCTGTGTTCGATCCCCGGTCGAGGAAATGAAATATTCAATATTTTCAATTTAAATATTTAATATTTCATTTCTTGGCTCTGGTAATAAGGCAAAGCGCGGCGTTGAGTTCCGCCACTCAACACACAATGCCTCAAATTCGGCTTAAAGTGGGGAACGGAAGTGGAACGGAGTGTCTTTACACTAGGTTCCTGGGTTCCCTCTACCAACCCTGCCTCGTGCGGGATACAGCGTGAAGCTAAAAAAAAAAAATTATGGAATGATGACGGAGTGTCTGAAAGTCAAATGTATACTCATAGACTCGATTCTCGCTGAAAATAATATTTATGTTAAAATAAATGTATTCATATTAGAAAAATATCTACATTTCTACTGTAGTATTAGAAAAACTGAACAAGTAATACCTATATCTTGTGTATTGTAGTAGTAGACATGTAAGTCATATAATATGCATATTATTCTCCAGTATTTTTTTAAAATTTCACTAATTTATTATAAAAATGACGAAATTGCAATTATTTTAAATATACAGAATCGCAGTTCAACTGTCTGTCTTCTGAAATAATTTTAAAAAGCTTCTGAAATAGGTACGTCATTGTCATAGCATATGAACAATATTAATTATCAATTTTTCATTAATTATATATATTTTTACAAGTTTATGTTTTATATTCCATAAAAGAGGACTGTCATGGCTCAGTGGCACAACTTACCCGTGACTTAAAAAGTAACAAGTTGTGAAAATGTCAATATTTATTATTTCAATTGAAAAAAATTATGTTGTCATTTCTTCGCTCTGGTTAAGATACAATGCTTAGAATTCGGTGGAAAGTGGAGAATAAGTGTCTTAACACTAAGTTTCAAAGTTCCCACTGCCTACCTTGCCATGTGCAGGATACAGCGTGAAGCTGAGAGCTATGAGTCAAATGAAATGAACTACTGTATATAGAAATTCAATGTCCAAATATATTTTTCAACATAACATTCTCTGTCCAAGTCCAGATGCTTAATAATCTTCACGAAAAAAGCCTAGACATCAGATTACTTTCATGATATCAGATAATAACGTACATTTCATTTGTTACATGTCACAGTCATTTTTAGAAAGGTCATCTATCACTAACTGTCGCTTAGTGATAGAGTGAAATAATATACTAAAAGCAATATATCTTGTATTTATTTTTATCTTATATCATTTTATTTGTAAGTTGTATTTTTGTATTTCTGGGCTTTTTTTCAGCTTCACGTTAAATCCCGCTCCGCTCTTCCCGGGTAGGCAGAGAGAATTTGGGAACCTAATGTTGAAAACCGTGCAGCGTTGAGTTCCGCCTCTTAACATGCAGTGCCTCAAATTTGGCGGAAAGTGAGAAACGAAAGTGGAATGGAGTGTCTTAACACTATTGCGTTTATTACATAAAATAGAAAATTATTCTTTCTCAGATCACTGTCTACACTATGAATCTAACCTGTTTACATCACTGAACTATCTAACTTCAAGAGTTTCGTATGTACATTGTCTGTCAGCCATTCAGCATGGAAAAGTGTAATTGTAAAAGTGGGAAACGGAAGTGGAACAGAGTGTCTTAACACTAGATTCCCAAGTTCTGCCTACCCTGCCATGTGCGTGAAGCAAAGCGTGATTGTATGTTAATATATGTTATTATGCCCTAGAAAAACAATTAGAAAATGGCAATAAGTTTTCACCACTTGCATATATTAGCAAACAAATCATTAAGAAAGATACAAAAACAGTATTTGACAAAAAATCTATCTATCATGATTTTGAAACTACTTGACGGATTTCATTGAATTAGTTTTACTTAAAAAATATAAAATTGTTACTTACGAGAATTAAATCTACTACATTATATTGTATTGCTCCACTTCAATATACTTATGCATGTCGTGGTGAAGGAGCACATAAGTGGATAGTTGAGAATGGAATTATCTTAATAGCTACAGGTACCACTAGGTTCCCAGGTTCCCTTTGGCTACATATTTGCAGATGATGCAGAGTGTAGCTAAGAAATTAAAATAAATAAATAACTAAAAAATGTTTTTTTTATGCTTAACGCTTTGCAGGGGGAACGTAATTCTAAGTAACTCCTTTTCCTACTTTTCGCCGCGCTTCTTCTTATTACGAGAAACATAAACAAAATTCATTTCTTTGAGTTAGAATTGAACTCACATCGTTCATATTTTATTAATATATTTTGCCGTACAAAACTTGAAATACACTACAAACAAAATATTTCAAGGAGTTGCGACGTCAAAAATGATTATCGTTTAAGTAGCGTAAGTCTGAGCTTATTATAACTTTTCAAAGATAACCGCAATACAATGGAGAAGTAATATTGTGTTTGTACAGAAAATTGATAATATTCTATATTATATTTGATTTTTTATGCCGTCATGGTGCAGCGGTCTGACTTTAAACACGATGGTTGCAGGTTCGACTCCCACTCTAGGAAATGTATTTTTTTTATTGTCCAACTGATTTGGCTTCTACTATTTAACCTATTACCTATATTAATCCTGTGTCAATAAAAGAACACAGAAAAAAGTAATTGTTGTCATCCTGACGAGCAACATATTCAATAAGAAACTGCTCATTTCAGTTCGTTTAGGAGTTACAGCGCCACAGACAACCCTATGGAAAGATAGGCCAAACTTTAAACACTTTTTTTGCGTGCTGAGCTTAAGAACGTATAAATCTGTTTATTCCGCAGTATACAATGTACTTCAATAATTTTACATCTTAAACATAAATTATATCAAAAATGTTTTTTTGTTATTATTTATATTACTTAACTTTTCTTACAATTCACGCGGCGTTAAGTTCTGCCACTCAGCACGCTATACCGCAATGTCGGTACGAAGTGGGGAACGGAACGGAGTGTCTTAACTCTACGTTCTCAAGTTGCCTCTGCCTATCCTGCCATCTGCGAGATTCAAAAAGTGGCTGAAATTACATGAAGAGCGACGAAGCTAAACGCCGAGCACCGTTCTACAGAATGTTAACCATATAATACATATATCAACTTCATAATATATCTTCTTCCATAAATCATGAATACCAACAACAAAATATCTTGCGTACAGACAAAAAATCATAAAAATCTATTAACAGTATAGCTATGTAGGTTTTAACAAAGTACAGTAAAGTCTCACTGTCGAAGTTTTAGTTTATTTCCTAGGCAGCCAGAAAGTTTAGTAAAAAAGCTGTAGTTAAAGCAATGTCACGATAGATCTTTCTAAGGCCAGAGCTTTGATTATTATAAGGTTGGGCGGACACGCTATGTTACTAAGACGATTTGGTAACTTAAATTACAATGTATATTGTGGAAATTAAACTACTGAAGGCAATATCTGAACTTTGAACAGTTGAAAATTTTAAATGTTTATTGTTGCAGAAGTTAAAGTCTTCGTAGTACATTAGTGTAGGTGATCTTTTGAGGTTGTGGATTCGATCCTTATACGCAAAAACGATATATTATTTAGTTATTCTGTGCTCTGATGAGAGTATATCTCGAAATAATCGATATCTTAAAAAAATATATAAAATGAGGAACGGAGGGTCTTATCACTAGGTCACTAGTTTACCTGAAGCATATAGCCCCAGCTATAGAAAATATTTTATTTTTATTTATATTACAATTAAAGATTATTCTTTAACAAATTCATGCATGTATCTTACAAGATATTGCCCGCGCGACCTCATCACCCCGTCTCTTAGCCGCTGTAGTGGTTGCTGGTTGCTCAAGCTGGGCCTCACCTGGGCAACCAAGGGTCTCACCCGGCTAGGCTTACTTTCTACAAGGACATTAACACCAATACGCGCCTATATTAACAGACACCGATAGAAACCAACGGCAAGAGCTTACCTAGCCTTGCCCCCCATCTGCCCCTAAGGGTTCAGAGAGAGAGAAGAACACTCGAGTAACAGAATATTATGTTTGCATTCTATGCGCTATCTTAACAAGAATAAGCCATTTTAAATCCACAAATAAAGGGCAAAAAAGACATAAAAGTTGTCTGCGCACGAAGGAAGCTTCTACTATTTTGCTATATAAATAGAACACATAAACATACATACATATTATATAAAACCGCGTAATGTATTTCGCGTCCAAGCCGACAAGTGTGAACAGCGCAATTTGGTTCAAGCAGAATGTAATTAAGTCGGATTTATGAACATATTAGACACAGTTATGCTATGTACTGGTCAGTATTAGTGGCGGAATGGGCGATAGCTCGATAGTTAGGTGTTTATTTATTTCTTGATATTAATATTATGTTTTATTTCGATGGTAATGTATGAAAATAATAATATATAAAACTCTTCTTTTAGACGAAACTACTGAACTTAGAAAGTAGAAGTGTTATATGCTTATCTAAGATTAAGAACTTTAGGGAAGCTAATTAAAAAGGATTTCTGGAAATTTTCACCACTGGAATTTAAAGAAATTTCCATTTTTCGTCTTAATGAGACCAGCCGTGGCGCAGTTGCATAGACGTGTGACTACAAAAATAACATTCGAGTTCGATCCCCACTGGAGGAAATATTATCATTCCTTCGTTGTGGTGTCGAGGCGAAATGCGGCGTTGATTTCCGCTTCACTTACGCAATATCTGTACTACTTACTCTCCTCCCAACCGACCCGACCGACAGGTCACACATACATACATATATACATTGTGGGCTCACATATATACATTGTGGGCTCTGAAGAAATGAAGAAAAACAGCCTACATTTTAGGCAAACATCAAAAGAACAGCCAAAGTATTCATTGGACGTAGAAAATTTGGAAGTAATACTAAAAAAGTTACACCCAAGGTTTCCCCGGAAATAAGAAACAACTTTATTCCAAAATAATATTAATAGTATATCATATATAGTGCCCTTTTGTAACATTTCTTACAATAAAAAAGAATGAAACAAATGAATTTGTTCATAAGGCATAGTACGGTGTTGAGTTCCGCCACTCAACACCCAATGTTTCAAATTCGGCGGAAAATGGGGAACGGAAATGGAACGGAGTTTCTTAACACTAGGTTCCCGGGTTCCCTCTGCCTACCCTGCCTCGTGCGGGGTACAGCGTGAAGCTGAATAAATTTTCTTTATGAAATTCACAGGGTGATCAGTAAGTTATGTTTATAAAATCCGTTCTTTTTCATAAAGAAAATGAAGTCAAACGCAAATCTGATTTAAAATTATAAAGTCCTGTGCTTTTGTTTAACCTTTTTAATATTTTATATAATAAAAAATCTTATAAGATTTCAGTATTCATATGAGTACCGGTAATACCTATCGTGGCGAAGGGTTACTAGCTTTTGGCTGTAAAGGAGGTAGGCTGTGAGTTCAGTTACTGCTCGAGGTAATGAAATATTATTATTTTAATACCTTTCTTGTAACGAGGCAAAGCGCATCGTAATAAAGTGAAACTTAAAACTATTCCACAAGATTCCTATTTTATGTCCGAATTTGGAAAGTTCAATGGTAGAAAATCGGATATTGAATGGTGAAGCTTAATGCTATACATCTTTGCAAACAGGACACTGAAATTGTGTTACTATAGCTTATAGCTATGTTGGGAGATCAAAGCCACTACCATGGAGTAATATTTTTCTTGCTTCATGCTGTATCCCGCACATGGGAAATTAACTTAGTGACAAAATATACCGTCTCATTCTCCACTTTCCGCCAAAATTGATGCATTACGTGTTGAATAGCGGAACTCAACGACGCGTTTTCTCTCATTACGAGAGCAAAGAAATTATAAATAATAAATATTTAATTTAAAATATTCTTCTATGATTACTACAAGCACCTTTAAATAGTTGAATCAACATAAAGCTAACCGTGAAGTCAGTTCTGCTGAGCGAAGCTGCAAAGCCATTCAAACTTTATTCTTTTTAATCGATGTTAAAACTTTATACTACAGAAACTAGTCACTGTACACTGTATTAACTACATTTTGTCCTTTTATATATACATTTTTGTCCTATCTTAATAAATATTCGTATATAGGTTTTTCTTGTTAATATACTATTTTTACAGTTATCAAGTTTTAATTGTCTTTCCGTTACCGTAGATATTTATTTTTGGTAAGTCGTGGGTATAAACGTTACGTTAGTGTCTTCTCGTATTTTCCTTAGCATCTATATGTCCAATATCCACTTTCATACTTAGCTAGTAGCTTAACCTAAAATACATGCCGTGAGTCAAAATGATTCACTCACAAAGTGTTTAATATCTATTTATCAAACCATTTTATACATCGCATCGTATATCCGCACCGTCTCTGTATACTATTACATACTCTAAATAGTTGCTATATCGAGAATGATAATTTTATTTCTGTTTATTTATATTTTGTTTTTTATTAAAATTGTTATAAAATGATAATTAGTGATTAGAAATGGATTTTGTCTTCCGAAAAATAAATACTCAACTTAAGTTTTAATATGTATTTTTTTTTTTATTTATTTTATTTATTTATTTATATACACATTATTGTACACCACAAATAAAAATACAAACTAATTTTTACAGTAAAAATGTTTATTTTTTACATTCTGTGAAGCACAAAAGGCGGTCTTATCGCTAATTAGCGATTTCTTCTTCTTTTTAATCAAAATAATACAATCTATTTTACACCTTAAAGACATTTACAAATATACGTTAATCTAATATATTGCAATATTAAATAATATTTTTTTAATTGAATAAAATGAAGTGTGAGTCAGATCGACCACCACGATCCACGTTGTATAATCAGGTGACTTGAGATACGTTATGTATCTAGGGTTAAACTACGCATCGTCTGTAACTCAGTAAAGACCATATTTTTTTTTAATTTTAAAATATTTTTAAAAAGTAAATTTAAATTAAATAAAATTTCAATTATAAATCAGTGTTAATACAGCAAATTGAATATATTTCGATACGTTCGTTCACCCCGTTTTACGATGTTAACGAGACTCAATCGCAGGTGTAAGGAATTTATTATATGCCCTCTACTGATCTTTTATTGTTAGGACGCCGATTTACATTACTTTAACGGTTTTAATGTGACAGTGAATTTATATATGCTTGTTAACTGAAAATTATTGTTAATTTGATTTAGAGTGCAATAGAAATAAGAGTTGTACTCAGAAATATTAAAATTAAAAAAATAAACACTATTTATAGCTCTAACTGAAGAAACTCATCAGAAAATCATCTAAAGTTTTATTAAATATATTACATATACATTTTTCAACATTATATTATAATGTTCATAGACTTTTAGCCAAACTATCAGGAAACACGTTGCCTAGTATTTTTGATTTCATGTTTAATATAATACAGCAGAAATAAATATATAAGTATATTAAATTGTATCTGCTTGAATATGAGTAAAAGGCTTGTTGAGTAGCGGAGATCTACGTCGTACTTTATATAAGAGTGTAAATGTGAAGTAAGTAGGTATATTTTAAGTGTATTTCACGGGTCTTACTCTCGTATAATTAAAGCGTACGCTAGTCGTACGTAGTCCCGCATGGAACTACATATATTTACTTATATTAGTCAACGTATGAATGAATGACTAAATCGAAAGAACAAATGTATGAAGAATAAACTTAGGAACTCAAAAAAAGAGACAGCCAAAAAGGGGAGATGGAAATAAATAATTTTTCTGGCTGGGAATCGAACCAGAACCATCATGTTCCATTATTCTGTGCACACTATTCATTTTGTAACCAGTTTTTTTACTACTGAAATAAAAATGCTAATATTATACGATAAAATAATATAAGCTTTTATATAACATTTTAGAATGTTCATAAATCAAACAGCACAAATAGCTAGAGCTAGAGGTTCGCGAATTTGTTGATTACGCAATATCGAACTAAGGTAGCTCCATGAATAGTCAATTGCCATTCCTTCCTAAACTACGTGTACTATGAATATAGTTTATATACTAGATCGTGACTGTGACTTTGTATTTTAATATTTAAATATATATATATATATATATATATATATATAATATATATATATATATATATATATATATATATATATATATATATATATATATATATATATATATATATATATATTATATATATATATGTATGTATGTATGGTGTAGTAGGGACACATAGCATTTTTAGAATATTGGTTTATGCAAACTTAGCATATTTAAATTAGGATTTGCAGCTTTACCATGCTTTCCAGACTTGATTGAACTCAATAAGTCAAACAAGCTAGTTACTTCAATACTAATACTATGCTACAAGTGTGAAGCACAACTGTGAATATACGAAACACTTTTCCACGCTAAATTTACTTTTCTAAGCGGATCAAGTTACGAAAATAGAAGACATGTTAATGCAGAATCCTATTTTGCATAGCGCAACCAGAATCTGCCCGATATCTGCATTGCATAAAGTATCTAGCGTAACAGTTGAGATATTTAGCTGTTTTTGTAAACATTTTAAGCAAATTACTTCATGGATAAAGCTAACTAACTTAAGTGTACATTTGTTCTATCTCTTGACAAATTTTATATCCTTTAAGCGCTTTGAGGCCTGTCGAGGCGCAGGGGCACAGCATGTGACCGTAATCGCGACAAGTTGTGGGTTCAATGACCACTTGAGGAAATTTAATTAAATATTTAATGTTTTTATTTCTTCGCTCTAGAAATAAGTCAAAGCACAGCGTTGAGTTCCGCCAATTCAAATTCAAATTCAAATTCAATCAAACAAAATGTTTCGGAACGGAGTGTCTTAATATAAGGTTCCCAAGTTCTCTTTGCCCACCTTACCATGTGTGGGGTACAAGCGTGGAGCTAAGAGAGTAGGTAAAATTTAACGTTAGTAAAAGAAAAAAAATACCCATAAAGTACTTTCTTCAGCAGTCTAATAGTTAATAAATAACACCGTAACACGTATCGACAGATCTGATCTTAAATTTAATCAAACATTTGGCTGCAGATCACGAACAACCTTTATGTCTCGCGTTTCTCTTGTCTTATGTAAATGACACTCCTTGTTTCACATGTGAATCTTTTCTATGTCATTTGCTGTTACCTTTTACGGTAACGGAGCTTGAAAGAAGTAAATGGTTGAAAGTTGTTACTGATGTGATTTAATTTTGTTGAAATTTCATCAATTTGACCTGTAGGTTTTGTTGTTAGAGATAATTTAAAAAGGTGTGAGTACGTTGATAGTTCATTGTACTTCATTGAAGAATTGATATGTTGATTAGATTTTTAGATTGTAATTAGATAAACAGTATATTATAAATATTTAATTTCTAGTAACATTGATTTAAAAAATGTATTTATTTAAACATTAGTAGTTATTTTAGTCGAGCCAAGAACTTTGAGGCCTGTTGTGGCGTGCCCAACAAGCGTGTGATAGTAAATGTAAGGTTGTAGATTCGATTCCTACTCGAGGAAAAGAAATAATGAATATATTTAATTAAAATATTTCATATGTTTATCCTTGCTCTGGAAACAAGGCAAAACACGGCGTTGAATCCCGCCACTTAAGACTCAATACTTCAAATTCGGCGGAAAGTGGGGAGCGGAACGAAGTAACTTAACATTAGTTTTCAAGTGCCCTGTGGCTGCCCTGCTACGTTCAAACATGATGAGAGTGGAACGAAAGGAGTTTTTTAGGTTACAAAGATAACATAAAATATTTCATTTAATAGCTTAAAAGAGTTAGCAGAGTAGACAGACCATTGCAAGATATTGCCTGATTAGCGGCAAAATTTGACGTCTCATTTTGTATTATTTTAATAAGACACTAATTTGTTCCTCTCAAGCGGTAATTAAGTCTAGTCTCCCAGTATTACTAAATCTCCCAAAACCGGTGATTATATATAATCAAACACTTGGATACTGCAAGACTATCTGCGAGACTTTTAGAGTTTGCGTTACTTAAAGTTTCTCTCAGCTTCACGCTGTATCCCGCACGAGGCAAGGTAGGCAGAGGGAACCCGGGAACCTATTGTTAAGGCACTCCGACTTTACGTCACTCAGTTTATAAAATGGAAAACTTAAATACAGCAGCCAGTGCTGTGGAAGCAGCTCGAAAAATTAACGATGTGCAGGGTGATCGTATCGCGAAAGATAACACATTGCTACACAGTTCCAGTTTTGGTTCCAACGGTTTTATCCTGGAAATTTCGACCTGCAGAACAACTCCCGTGGACGGTCGGAAACCTATATTAATAACGAAGAATTAAAGGCTTTTATCGAAACCATTGCAAGGCATGTGAGTTATGAGTTATCTGTTCTCCCATTGTTAGTTTTTGTTGGAGCCGCGCCTTAAAATTTATTTGTTCTCAGTTTCGTTTCTGCTTATCAACAAGACGGTAACACTTCTTAAGTATGATGAATGCAGCAGGCAATGATCACTGCCGCAGTCGGCACTTGGGTATGTGTTGTAGTTCATTACACACGACTTCCACCTTCTCGGAACTGCAATGTAGTCAATTTGGTTCCTATTACTGTTTCCTGATTCCTTCTTGATGTTTCCAGAGACGGCGAGAGTATGTTGGCTGCACAAGACTGTGGCTATCGGTCTCCTCTATCATTCCTCATTCCTCGTCCAATGCGTCCTACAACTCCTCTCAGATGTATGAGTATTGTACTCTGTATATCCTACTTTGGCATTAATTATACTGTACCTCCAACTTTAGCATAAAGTATATTTTACATCCAATTTTGGTATTAACTGATTATAGAAAGCTTCGATGCTGGCTTTACTATAACTACTTGTGGATGCGTAGACCTGTACAATATTTATGCAGCATGGTTTAGTGTTGAGTTTTAAGGTGATTATTCGCTCGTGAACAGCCGCTAGCTATTCTGACAAGAATCACTAGAGTGAGATGACAGTTGGGTCGGAAAAGATGTTATTACCATTCTCCCATTGCTCCCCCTTGTAAGTGATAAACCTGTTGAATTAATGAATGAAGTAAATCGACAAACGCGCGTCGACTGCTTCTTTCCTTCCTACCTGCACAATAATGAAAGGTTTTTAAATCGAATCATTAATTGTGGTGAAAAATATATTCCACACGAGAATCAGAAATGCTCATTGCAATGGTCAGACCTTACCTAGCCCACCAAATCTTACACTAAACGAAAACACAGAAAAAATACTTGTAAATGCTTGGTAGACTTGTACCGGTGTCTTTCAATACCGTTTTCTAAAATAAGATCGAGTGAATATGGCAAAAGTCTTTTGACAACAATAGAACAGAAGAGCTAGCTGCTAAACAATTGAGGCTGGTCAATCACTCCACGACACAGCTCCTTCACGACAGTGCTAGTCCACACACTGCACAACAGATGCTTACAAAATTAAAACAGCTTGTATTGTAATGTCTAACACATCCACTGTACTCCCCGGGCCGTTGTCCAACAAATTACCATTTTTAATTTAGATAAATTCTTGCAAGAAAAAAAAATCTCATCTCGATGGGGTGGTCCAAACTTTCAATTTGACTCTGTAACCTGCACATGAAGGGTACACAGAGGAAACTTGAGAACCTAATGTTAAGACACTCCGTTCCGTTCCCAACTTTCCGCCAAATTCGAGACATTGCGTGTTGAGTTGTAAAATTAAATGCCACGCTTTGGCTTCTTACTAGAGTGAAAAAATGAAACATTAAGCATTTAATTTGAAAATAAATATTTCATTTCTTTGAAAGAGGATCGAACCCACAATCTACTGTTTATATGCTTGTGCAGATAACCTCTTTAACTCCCAATATTTACGAAGAAGAATGTGATAATACATAATTTAAATACAATAATATCGACAATAGAATGTTAGAACGCTTTGAGAACCTGTTTGTTGTCTCAATACACAAACTGTTCTCTCCCAGATATATACGCTCTACTCACTTCATAATACATGTGTCACATTAACAGCTATGCTATATTTACATGTGAACATAAAGAATTTTAGTTTAGTTAAATAATAAATTATAACGATTACACTTAGAAATCGGGTCAGATGCGATTACTTTCTATTTGCCAAGTTAAGTTTTGGGACGTACGCAGTTATTTTTTATAAATATATTATATAATTACAATACTTTTTATGTCTTGTACATATTAATATAAAATACCGTTAAGATATTTTTTGTTATTGTAGATCCAGAGGAAACAATTTTGGTTTCGATTACATTGACGATTTTAAACAAAATTTTGACATAAAAAGAACGAATCAATGGCTTAAAACAGCTGTATTGCTTAAAACAACTGTGTGTGTCTTCTATATTATCTCTCTACTATATATCTATTTATATGATAATTTCTTTAAAAAATGATAAATTAATTTTCTTGATAAGAAAAAATACAAATTAATTAATTAGTAATTTGGAGTTGCCATCATGATCAGGGAAAACTAAAATGTTCCGCTAATAAATATTACTTGGAGTGAAAATAGACTTATAACCATTAATATCAAAATGAACCTGGGGAATTAGTGTTAAGATACTCCGATTCACACTTAGAAATCCGATCCCACTTTCCCACCAATTCTATAACCTTTGCGTGTTGACTGGTGGAGTTAAACGCCGCGCTTTGCCTCGTTACCAGAGGAATGACAATAATGTAGATATATTTTATAATCTTAATGGAAGTTGTAACCACAAACGTCACATTTACAGTTGCACGCAGTAACGTCTGTACTACGACGACCTGTATAATAAATTTAAGCTAATAACTTGCTACAATACTGAAATCAGTGGATAGAATTCTTATTCTGTATCGTACACAACGTGAACGGTTTTTAAACGATGCGGATTCTACAATATCTTGCTGCATTAAATTTTATTACCGGAAAAATATTTTTAAATTGCCATTGTAGCGTAATAGGACAACATCTGGCTGTAAATGTAGGTTCGATCATCATATTGGGAACAATAATATTAAAATTATCTTAATTTCTCCACTTTGGTTTGCTCGTAAATTAAGCAGAGCAGGCAGAAAGAGAGAAATGAATTGTTTTAACACTTGGTTGCCAATAAGCGTGAAGCTGTTTATTTTTTGTTTAAAAATTTATTTGTAATATTAAATATTTACTATTTATATATTTAATTTCTTCATTTCTTCGCTCTGGTGAAAAGGCAAGTAGCGGTGTTGAGTTCCGCCACTCAACTCTCTGCCTACGCTGCCGTAACCACGATACAGTGTGAAGCTGAGTGAGTAAAATTTACTTCGATTAACCTTTGCCTTTGGGTAGGAAAGTTCATTTATTTTGCGATCCTTATTTGAAATTTGTCGGAAAAATCGAAAAACGCAAGTATTCTTTTCAGTACCGCCCCTGAATTAATTAAAAATCTTACAGAAAAATATGTACTAATAAATATATTTTGGCGTTAAATCCACAAATTAAGAACAATTATATTGTGATAATACAAAAGGATAACATAATTGAGCTATATTATCCAACAGTAAGACTGTAAAAGCTATTTATCTTTACAACATCGTTTATTATACACCGAATCGTGTGTTAAGACACTCCGTTCCACTTCCGTTCCCCAATTTCCGCCGAATTTGAGGCATTGCGTATTGAGTGGCGGAACTCAACGCCGGACTACCACAGCGAAGAAATGAAACAATAAATATTTAAATTGAAAATATTAAATATTTCTTTTCCTCCACTGGAAATCGAACCTGTCGGTTACAGTCACAGTCTTGTGCAGCTGCGCCACGACAGGCATATATCTATATATATATATATATATATATATATATATATATATATATATATATATATATATATATATATATATATATATATATATATATATATATATATATATATATATATATATATATATATATATATATATATATATATATATATATATATATATATATATATATATATATATATATATATATATATATATATATATATATATATATATATATATATATGTATATATATATATATATATATATATATATATATATATATATATATATATATATATATATATATATATATATATAAAAAAAAAAGACTAAAATAATACTAACCTACTAAGCGCCACCAACAAGATACAAAATAAAAGTAAATAACTAACAAATGAAAAACAAAAACCAATCAACTTTAACATCTATTTACATGCTTAAGACGATCTGAGTTTTGTTTTTAATATTGATTTAATTTTGCCGGTAATATTAAATCAATATTAAAAACAAAAAAATGTTTAAAAACAAAAAATGTTTTTAATATTGATTTAATTTTACTACCTACCTCAGTGTTAATTTTAAAAAGAGAAACTTATAAGCATTTTCAGTACTAGCGTGGACCTGTAAACGCATCAGGTATAGATTTCTAGGATTTTTTTTTTATTTACTTGCTCTGGTAACGAGGTAAAACTGAGCAAGTCACCAGAATTTGGTGAAAAGCGTAAGCGTAGCGTAAGTGTAGAGCATCTGAGCGTCTATAGGCGCAATCTCAAGATAAAGGAATGATTATACTCGTATATAAGTAATGTTCATTTTCCCGTGCTGACTGCTGATATTTAAGGTCATGCCTCTCAAAATTAAACGGTAAGCAGATAACGGTATGTTGTAACACTGAGTTCCTTTTCTCTATGTACTCTACGACGCCGAAAAGCGTGATGATTCTTTGCTTTTTATAATACAAACTAAAAACATGTTACATTTGTTATAATGAAATAGAAAAAAACTTAAAAAAAAATCGTGTAAAAACAAATAATTTTAACCCGAAATTGTTCATTCGAATATATCTCATTAGAAACGAAAATAATTACCATGCTCGTATGTCACGGTGCCCGAAGTGTCTATTAGAATATTAAAAATTCAAGACTGAAATATGTAAGCAACTTGTATGATACATACCCTAACATACAAAAAAAATATGTTTACCCCGAGGTTAGTTATGAAGGGGACTTTCTATTTTCGACCATAAATTTTAAATATTAAGATACATTGCGTTAAGTCTTAAAACCCATTTATCCTGAACAACGTAAAATCTACGCTACACATATAAAATACCTCGTTTTTAACTCACGTAGAATGCTTTAGAGCTCGCTTAGACCGGATCTTCGTACGGGGGCCGTTGTGCCTTGAAAAAAGTAGGTACGGAAATGTGAGCGAAATCTTTTTAAAAATTTCATACTTTTTTAATAAAACAAAAGTTGTTCTTAAAATTGAGGATATCTATTATGGGGCAGCGGTATAGTATTTGACTGTAAAGGTTGCGGTTATAGGTTTGATTCCCACTTGAGTGATTCCATTTTATCTCGCTTTAATAACAGTAGATAGCGCGGCGTTGAGTTCCATTACTTAATAATTAACATGTATATTCGTTTACAAATAGAGACATAGTTTCTTCTAATTATGTTGAAACATATATCTTATCGCATAAATTATGGTGGTTAATACATTTCATTCTCCACGATCCCAAAAAAAATATTTTCTTAAATTTGCGTGGTTAGTGGCCGAACTAACCACGCGCGCCGCCCTTCTCCTGGCAGAAAGAGCAAAAGAATTAATGAACACAACAATCGCGTGACTCTATGTCACTGAATCACGACAGCCTTTTCTATAATAAAATAACATATAAACATTTACTTTTATAAAAATCGAACCTGCACCTGTCCCAAGCACAAAATATTCATATTCATCGCTTTACATTCCTCGCACCTTTTAGTATCTCGTTTTAAAGTGGATGAATTATACGTAGGTGTACGCCGTAAAAGGATTTCAAGCATACCTAAGATCTATGATGAAAACGTGGTGCGCTTTCGAGACTAGCTTTTAGAACATTGTAGGATAACATTGTCGGGGAAATTTATAATTCCAACTTACTTTTAGTGAAACGTATAATGTAATTGGTTATTTCAGTTATACTGTTGTATTTTTATCATGCAATTTATTTTGACTTTTTAAATTTGTAACGTTTGAAATTTATTGTTTTATGTTTTTTTACCATAATTATTATTTATATCTCGCAGGATTCAGGCAGTATCCCGGAAATAGAAGGACAGACAGCCAGGGAACCTGGGAACCTAGTATATTAAAACCCCGTTCCTGTTACGATACTTCCGTTCGATTCTTGAAGCATTGCGTGTTGAATGGTAGAGTATTAACTCGCTACTGGATCGCAGAAATTAAAATATAAAATATTTAATTTCTCTAAGTAGGAAACAAATTCACAACCGAACCGAACCGCATTAATAGTCACGCCAGTGACCATACACCACGACTGCCATTAAAAATAATTATTATTGTATATTTATTGAGCTCTGCCTCTACAAATTGTGGTTAAAGCTTGCCGAAACATGAAGGACTGTACACTGTTTTTTGGTGCATCTCTCCTACAGTTAGGGAAGGTAGAGGGAACCCAGGGGTAAAACTCCGTTTCCCGCTTAACACTATTGAGTGCCCCAGCTCAACGTCGCATTTTGTCATGTTACCAGAGTTTACCAGTTTCACACTCCATCCGGCACATATCAGGTAGAGAGAACTTGGAAATTTTGTGTTAAGACACTCCGTTCCGTATACTACTTTCTGCCAAATTTGCGTTAAGTGGCGGAACTCAACGCCACGCTTTGCCTTGATAAACGAAAATGAAAATATTAGTTATTTAAATTGAAAATAGTAAATATCTCATTTTCGTAGAGATCAAGCCCACACAACAACCTGTCGCGTTAACAGTCAAAAGCTTGTGCTACGTTTCTGTCCCTGCACCACAATATGCCGCACTAAATACATTTAAGTAATATTAAATAAATAAATATAGAAATAACTACACAGTTACTTATTTTTTTAAGGAAATATTTATAAGTAAATATTACTAACAAATGAAATATTATAGTTTGCATACTGTGCCTAGCCAAGAGGTTTCAGTGCCATTTTAGTAAGAATTATTTAAAAAATGAAATTTGCTTTTGTAAGGCAGTGAAAAGCGTCTTACTTTTAACTTCATTTACGTTTTCACGCTCTGGTAAAGACACAAAGTGCGGCGTTAAGTTACGTCACCCAACATACAATGTCTCGAAAATTGGGCGAAACGTAAAGTCATAAAAAGTGTCATAAAAAGGTTCCCTTACACTAAGCAAGATTAAATATGAAGCTAAAATAATATATCGACTTGAACCGACAATCATGTTTTTTACAGCAAAATACTGACTACTGTGCTACGACTGCTTCTTTATATAACTAACATTTCAATAAAAGTTCTTTCTATTCCACAGTAATAAACAACTCTATAATATTAAAACATCTATATACTTTGTATATAAAGATTTAAATATAAGGAAAGTTGTTGTAAAAAACATAAACTACGCTTAAAAGGCCTCTCTACGTAACGACCCCCTCATTAGGAGAAGGCTCTACGAACACTAATGGGTTAACACTCTTACTTTACGATACTTTAGAAACAAAGTCATTAAAAAAACTTCATTTAAAGATTTAAAATTATATAGAAATACTTAATTTCTGTGAATTAATTTAGTATCATAGAAATTATAGTAAAAGTAAAGACCGATTAAGTGCGAGCTGGTTAGACGTTTCTGTGCCAATTTCAGGATTGTCCATCGACTAGAAGTACTCTGATAAAAAATCACAAACTTATTTTTTTAGGAATATCTACTCATTTGGTACGAAATTAAGTAAAATTATAAGTTTGTAATAGTATGTACTGGAAGTCCCAATTTAAGTTAAATTTAGTAGACCTATAATAAAAAAAAATAGAAAATAGATACTCTATAGGTTTAATCACGCGTTGAACTTCACACAAAATACATCAAAATCGATGTATGACTGCGTGTATTTTTTGACTGTGTTGACTTAGAAAGGTGATTTTTACTGTGCTCCAAGGGATTAGAACATTTGATATTGATTTCAGCTCGATACCTTTAAGCAGTGTTTTTATAGACGGACAACAGAGGGATGCTATAAGGGTTCCTTTTTTACCTTTTATTATATATTGAACACTAAAAAATATTTATTGATTTCATGTTTATAAAACGATGCTGTTTCAGAACAACATACAGACAAAGCACGGACGAAACTATTTGACTAGGAAAATTAAATCTAGGCATGTTATGGAGTTAGTGGAATACTTGGAGAGGATTTTTCTAAATTTTTGCGGTATCAGCAAAGCAACAGGATTTTTAATTTTATGTCTTAGGATCCACGCAAAGAACGTTGAGTACAACGAATTATAAATATAAATGACAAAATGATTTGTTTTAGCTTGCTTACAAGGTGATGTATCCGTACTTAGCAATTTTAAGATAATATCTATATGTCATAGATTTTCAAGCTATACTAGGTTAAAATAAACTCTTAGCTTTACGCTGTATCTCACACAAGGCAGGGTATGCAGAGGGAACCCGGGAACCTAGTGTTAAGACACTCCGCTCCACTTCGGTTCCCCACTTTCCGCCGAATTTGAGGCATTGCGTGTTGAGTAGCGGAACTCAACGCCGCGCTTTTTGCCTTATTACCAGAGCGAAGAAATGAAACATTAAGTATTTTAAATTGAAAATATTAAATATTTCATTTCCTCGACCGGGGATCGACCCAAAACCTGTCGGTTACAGTAACACGCTTGTGCCGCTGCGCCACGATAGGCCTCAAAAAATAAATATTTTTCTAATAAGAAAATTAAACTTTATATAATTATAAACTTTCTTGCCACTTTCAACTATCTCTGTTTAAACTTAAATTTGCTATACAGAAATTGAATTTTCAACTGTAAACTAACATAGCTAATATCTTTATAGATTCACATGCGCTAATTATCTCGCACGAGTCGATTGTAAACCTTATTTGCTATTCTACGTACATGCAAATTGTGCTTCAGCCACCTTTCCCCCTAAACTTGAGCTGTCTGGCCAAATAGTAATCTATTTTTATAATATGAAAACAAAAAAGGGAAAAAGTAGAGTTATTTCAGTTTTTTTTTTCATAAAAAGAAATAATAAAAGCTTTTGTGAAGGTTATCAGATATTTTTAATTTCGCTATATCGTACACATGGCAGGGTAGGCATAGGGAACTTGGGACCTAGTGTTAAGACACTCCGTTTCAATTAAGATACTTCCGTTCCCAACTTTCTGCCTAATTTCAATCATTGTGAGTTGAGTGACAGAACTCAACAGGTAAGTATTCATCTTTATAATTATAGTGTTAAATTAAATATTAAAATGAATATTAGAATTATAAAATTGGAATTCTTCGCACACACCCATGTTCTAAGGAATAAGCCTAATATATATTTGAGCGCTGATCGATTATTCGGTAAATTATTGAATAATTATCGATAACATATGACTTTTGATTATAATAACTTAATATTATATAATAGATTAGAAAAATTGTATGTAACAAATTAGTTGACCGACTATATTTTTACCAATTTAAATTGATAAAATTTATCTAGAACATTAAAATGAACATTACGTTAAGCGAAAACTTTTAAAAATAAATGAATATTAAAATCGCTCCTGATACCTTATAAATATTCTTATAACATACATACATAGTAGAATAATAAAACTTCTAGGGTGAGAGGTTTGTCGTGGCGTAGAGACACAAGCGTGCGATTGTAAACAGTTTTGGTTCGATCCCTACACAAGGAAATGAAATATTTAATATTATCATTTCATCAATGTGCTAACAGGGTAAAACGCGGCGTTGTGTTCCGCGGCGTTAAACGGAACGGAGAGTCTCAACACTAGGTTGCCAAGTGACCTCTGGCTTACCTACCTGCTATGTGCGGGATTTTGCGTAAAGATGTAGAATAAGAAATAAATTTTAGAAATAATTAATTAAGTAAACGATATATGTAAATAAATAATTATTTAATTATTTAAGCATTTTAAATACGATTTTCAATAAAATTGCAATAAAAAAGCGCCTAAAACGTATCCACATTGAAAAATAAACAATAAAGCAATGAAATTTAAACGGCTTACCAACCTAATTCATACTATAATACCATAAATTAAAGTGAAAATGTAGAAATTTGTCGAAAACAAACAAATACTTGATCGTTAAGGGGTGCTAAAGCAGAATTTATTCGACCAGTGCTTGACGCGTTGACCACATGATATATGGTACACGCTCTCTAGCGACTTGTAGGGACATCGCACCGTTATATATCTTTGTTTAAAATTTTAGAATTATATAAATGCATAGAGGCCTGTAGTATTACTCAGGCCAAAGCGTTTGACTGTAAAAGCGACAAATTGTGGGTTCGATCTCCACTCGAGGATATGGTACGAGGTATGGTATTATTACCACCCCCGGCATTTAAGACCGGCGTTAAGTAGTTCCTTTGGCCACTGCGTTTCGCATTAGGTAATGCCGGGCCCCGGTGCCCTTCCACCTTAAAGGACGGCAACGCTCCTGTAGCTCCTCTGGAGTTACTCGGGGCCGTGGGCGACGTTGATCACTTACCACCAGGTGACCCGTACGCTCGTTTGCCGTCTTTTCCATAAATATATATATATCTATATATATATATATAATATATATATATATATATATATATATATATATATATATATATATATATATATATATATATGTATATATATATATATATATATATATATATATATATATATATATATATATATATATATATATATATATATATATATATATATATATATATATATATATACATATATATATATATATATATATATATATATATATATATATATATATATATATATATATATATATATATATATATATATATATATATACAGTGAATAGTTCGTAAAAGTGCGAATCGAATAGTTATTACTATTTAAGTATAATTTTTCTTTTCTTCCTTCATTCAGCTTCAAGTTGAATCCATCATATGGCAGTGTAGGCAGAGCAAGCTAGAAAACCTAGTGTTAGGACACTCTATTTTTTTACCACATTTGACCAACTTAGAAGATTGTGTGTTGACGATTAAAAATAATAAATATTTCATCACTTCGAGTGGGGACTAAACGCACAACCAGTTTTTTTTTGCAAAATCCAATAATTTAAAATAGCAAAATATTATTATGATGACGAACGGAAAACGAGACGTAAGTAGACCATAAATTTATTATTGAGAAGTCAATTATGATTGAACCCACAACTTTGAACAATTCAACGGTGCATAAAGCGTCACATTCAACAAATGTGTCGGCGGTGCCGTTAATTAATATTTGATATTGGTATCAAATTTATCTATGTCCTTATATGATATTGTGAAATGACAATGTAAAGTTGAAAATATTACTGTAAAATAATTATCGTGAATAATAATGAGTCGTGGGGCAGCGGCACAAGTGTATGACTGTAAACGATAGGTTGTGGGTTCGATCTCCACTCAAGGAAATGAAATATTTAATATTTTCAAATTAAATATTTAATATTATTATTTCTTCGCTTTGGTAACAAGGCAAACTGTGGCGTTGAGTTCCACCACTCAAAACTAGGTTCCCAAGTTCCCGCTGCCTACCCCGCCGTTTACGGAATACAGTGTGAAGCTGAGTAGAGTAGAGAGTGAATAGTAATGCATGTTATGATTTGTCATATGGTTAGTTTGATTCCTGTCCGAAAAAAACAGTACAAAACTCAGTACCTACAATACTGTAGAAGTACAGAAGAGCAAAAGTACTGAATGTGATTAGTAAGAAGAGCTTGATGACAGTGAATGAGGCGAAAGAGTTATACCGAGAACGTAACATTTAACACTCTTTTCTCGCTGCCTAGTGTGAAGATAAATAATCCAGATTTTTTTCCAAATTAATATAATATTATACTATTTTAACTGGTAACAAGGCAAAGCGCGGCGTTGAGTTCCGCCACTCAACACGCAATGCCTCAAATTCGGCGGAAAGTGGGGAACGGAAGTGGAACGGAGTGCCATAACACTAGGTTTCACTTCCGTTCCCTCTGCCTACCCTGCCACGTGCGGGATACAGCGTAAAGCTGGAAAAAAAAAAAAGGAAAAAAATATACTATTTTTAGAAATTATTTATCGAATTTATCATTATTCTACCCAATACCACTAATTAACTTAGCAATGATATATTGTGGAATAATAATTTCAGTACTTCACCATATATTAGCATTCGTACCTGAAAATTTGTGATAATAAACTAACCGAATATATTAATTATTGGCTTCCATATTTCAATTATTTCGATATAAATTACAAATATAATGTATATTTTAATTAACCTTTTATACCAGATTAGTCCTATTAAAATTTGTAGGCTAATCTAACGTTCATGATCAACAGAAAATGGTGTCATTGATAACTATTTTTATTATAATATTTATTTAAAAAAACATATAAAAAATAATTGTAGCAGGATTTGACGCCGCGCCTAGAATCCATCCAAGCGCTATGACCACGGATGGATATATACATATATGTATATATATCTATGTTAGGAAGTCATATATAGCAGTTTTGCCGGTTTGCCGATTCAACATTTTTAAACAGAATTTTATTATTATTATTATATATATTCATAGGTAACCAGCAAAGTAGAAAGTCCATTAATTTTCATATGAATGCAGTTTTTATTACAACATCCGATCATAATGGAAACATGGAAAATCGATCGCGGCTTCAAATCTGATCATTAGTCATGGATGCTTTTACAGGATTATCCTCATCGATTTACCTACTCAGCAATTGGTGTAGGGTGACCATATTGGTATTTTTTTTTAGTTTTACGCTGTATCCCGCACATTACAAGGTAGGCAGAAGGAACTTGGGAACCTGATGACACTTCATTCCCACTTAAGCACTTCTGTTCCATACTTTCTGCCGAATTGGAGTCATTGCGTGTTGAGTATCAATCTGGCATTGAGCATCAATCAAGTATTTAATATAATTAATATCAAATATTATTAATTACTAATAAATTATTTCTTTGTTTAAATTCTTGAAAATATGACATTAAATTCGGCATTCACAATAATATCTATTATATATATATATATATATATATATATATATATATATATATATATATATATATATATATATATATATATATATATATACATACATATATATATATATATATATATATATATATATATACATATAAAATATTTTTATAAAACTTTAAATATTAAAGTTATGTGATATTTTATTTATAGCAGAAACTCGCTTATTTCTAATTTGATAAATTATGATAATAAAGCACGCACGGAGTACTTGTTATGAGATGCAACTTAGTTTGTATTCATAATTATTATTGTAAAATACGCTTAGAGAAATTTGTAATAAATGTACTACAGCGAACATATCTTGTTTGTATAAAAATAATTATATATATTTAATTTTCACATTGTATCCCACATGTTAGCCGTGTGATCCCGGCTTAGAATAGGATCACCCTGGTACTGATGGTGTCGTAAGAGGCGACTAAAGTGCGTGTGGTAGAGTCACGTTGCCAGCAATGACAACACGCATGGGCAGACTCGACCGGATCGTTACCACCCCTGGCATTTAATACCGGCGTTAAGTAGTGGCTTCGGTCGCTGCGTTTCGCATTGGGTAATGCCGGGCCCCGGTGCCCACCCCCAAACCCTCCCTAGAATATGAAAGCGGCACTAAAAAAGAAACTACCCCAGGAGGGTACCTGCATCTTAGATGCTGGAGAATCCCTCCCTGAGTCATCAAACTCAGGCCGCCCTTCGAATTCTGGGGAGGGCACAGTACCGCGCATTTTACAAGGCAAACGAGGCGTACGTTCCACGGCAGCCCCTGATACTCTCAGCATTGACTTTACCAACATCAGGGGCCTACATTCAAATCTGAATGCCGTCCACCACCATCTTGAGACGGCACAGCCGGCCTTGTTATTTCTGACGGAAACCCAGATTGCCCGACCGAGCGACACTGCCTACCTTCAATACCCCGGCTACAAAATAGAGCATAATTTTATACCTCATGCCGGGGTTGCTGTGTTTGTAAGGGAGGACATGAGTTTCCGTCGTCTTGTCAATTTTGAAGGTCGGGACCTGTCCACCATCTGGCTCCGTGTGGACATGGACGATCGTGTCCGAATCTACGCATGCCTGTACAGGTCCCATAGTGGTAATGCAGAAACGGATCGGCTCATGGAGCACATGCAATCGGCTATTGACGATGCGCTCTCACAGATCCCCACCGCAGAGGTCGTGATACTTGGCGATTTTAATGTACATAATGCCAGTTGGCTCGGTTCACGCACCACCGACCACGCGGGGAGAGCTGTATTCGACCTTGCTATGGCGAATGGATTGTCCCAATTGATTGAGTCGCCTACGCGAATCCCGGACGTGGACAACCACAACGCCTCCTTGCTGGACCTTCTGCTGACTTCACATCCAGAACAATACCAGGTTGTTGTCGATGCCCCCCTAGGGTCTTCTGACCACTGCCTGGTACGGAGTGCTGTGCCTATTAACCGCGTCAGTCGCAGAACATCAGCGACTCGTCGTGTCTGGCACTACAAGTCAGCAGATTGGGATGAGATGCGCACATTTTTCTCATCTTATCCCTGGGGGCCGATTTGCTTCTCTTCTGATGATCCTAGTGCTTGTGCCGCTGCTGTTGCCGACGTGGTTCTGCAGGGTATGGAACTTTACATTCCAAGCTCTGTAGTGCCAATCGGTGGTAAGTCACAGCCTTGGTTTGATACGTCTTGCAAACTTGCTGCTTCTGGCAAGCGCGAGGCATATCGAACCTGGGCCAAGGCACTTGTCACTAAGGATCCAAAGGTGAAAACCTTAAAAAGAAAGTACCACCGTGCCTCTAGGTACTTTAAGTGGCAAATTGCTAGAGCAAGGTCCGAGCACATCGCTAAAATCGGCGAGAAGCTTGAGAGTTACCCGTCGGGAACTCGCCAGTTTTGGGCCCTCTCAAAGGCTGCACTAAACAACTTTAACCAGCCTTCGCTTCCGCCGCTGCGCACGGAGAATGACATCTTGGTCCATACGGCGAAAGAGAAAGCCGATCTTCTGGGCGCTCTCTTTGCCTCAAACTCGACTATGGATGACCAAGGAGCAACGCCGCCAACCATCCCGCGGTGTCAGAGCTCAATGCCTGACGTTAAAATCAGTCAGAAAGCTGTTAGGCGAGCTCTCTCTTCCTTGGACATTCACAAGTCGAGTGGGCCAGATGGCATCTCTCCTCTTGTGCTCCGTTCATGTGCTCCTGAGCTGACTCCGGTGCTAACGCGTCTCTTTCGGCACTCTTACTCAGTCGGCGTAGTCCCAGATTCGTGGAAGAGCGCTCTCATCCACCCGATCCCGAAAAAAGGCGATGGCTCCGATCCAACTAACTACAGGCCTATTGCTATCACCTCCCTGCTCTCCAAAGTTATGGAGAGCTTAATCAATAGCCAGCTCTTGGTTTATCTAGAGGATCATCGATTGATTAACGACCGCCAATATGGCTTTCGTCAGGGTCGCTCAACCGGTGATCTTCTGGTTTACCTAACCCACCGCTGGGCTGCAGCTATTGATAGTAAGGGAGAGGGCCTGGCAGTTAGTCTGGACATGGCGAAGGCCTTCGATCGTGTGTGGCATGGGGCGCTCCTTGCGAAACTTCCATCTTACGGGCTTCCCGAGAATTTATGCAAGTGGATCGCTAGCTTTCTCACTGGGCGCAGCATCAAGGTCGCTGTCGACGGTTTTTGCTCTGAATTCATGCCCGTGAACGCTGGCGTCCCCCAAGGCTGCGTGCTGTCCCCTACGCTATTTCTTCTGCATATCAATGATATGTTGGAGGACTCTAACATACATTGTTATGCGGATGATAGTACTGTGGACGCTGTATACTCCGGCCGTGCAAGTCTTTCTCGGGAAAACGTCGACCAGTGCCGAAATCAACTTGTGTCTTCCGTTGAGGCATCCCTCAACAATGTCTCCGTATGGGGTGAAAAGAACCTAGTTCAATTCAACCCCCGGAAGACACAAGTTTGCGCGTTAACCACTAAAAAAACCCCATTTGTCGTATCACCAGTTTTCGAGAACACTCCCCTTAAAGCCGCGCCCTGTATCAGTATATTGGGCCTCAGCTTTTCGAACGACTGCCAGTATCGCGATCATCTGGAAAGCAAGGCCAAGTTGGCCTCGAAGAAACTGGGGGTCATCAGCAGAGCGAGACAGTATTTCACGCCAAAACACCGTCTGGCCCTGTATAGGGCCCAGGTTCGGCCTCATATGGAATACTGTTCTCACCTCTGGGCTGGTGCACCCCAGTATCAGCTTGAACCATTTGATCGCGTACAACGTAGAGCCGTTCGAATCGTTGGGGACCCAATGATCTGTAAGGGGCTTGACACTTTGGCTTTGCGTAGAGACGTATCTTCACTGTGCGTTCTCTACCGCATTTATCACGGGGAGTGTTCTGGAGAACTGTTTGACTTGGTACCTGCCGCCGAATTTTCTAACCGCACAGTCCGCCACAAGTTACTATACCATCCACAACATCTGGATACGTGGCAATCTACTACTGTGCGGTTTCGTAGGAATTTCCTTCCACGCACCATACATCTCTGGAATGGCCTACCCGCGGCAGTATTTCCAGGTCGATACGACATGGGTACCTTCAAAAAGCGCGTCTACGTACACCTCAAAGGCCGGCAACGCACCTGTAGCTCCCCTGGTGTTACACGGGGCCGTGGGCGACGGTGATCACTTACCATCAGGTGACCCGTACGCTCGTTTGCCTTGCCTATTCCATAAAAAAAAAAAAAAAAATCCCACATGTTTATTTGGGTAGGCAAAAGGAACTTGGAAACCTAGTGTCACTATACTTCATTATTATTAACACGCTCTTAATTTTCCGCTAAAATGTCTAAATATTCTCGTGTTGAGTAGCGGAATTCAATGAAATTAAAATGTTAAACAGTTAGATTAGTAGATTTGAATACTTTAATTAATGTATAGAGGTTGGTGTGTGCAGTGGCAATGTGTATGACTGTAAAGACGACGATTGTAAGTTCAATTCCCACTTGGAACTACGATTATATTTTGAGGCCTGTCGTGGTGCAGCGGCACAAGCGTGTGACTGTAACCGACAAGTTCTGGGTTCGATCACCACTCGAGGAAATGAAATATTTAATATTATTAATTTAAATATTTAATGTTTCATTTTTTCACTCTGGTAACAAGGCCAAACGCGGCGTTGAGTTCCGCCACTCAACACGCAATGCCAAATTGTTTCTTTAGCCCCCGGTGCAAAACAAGTTTTTTCTCTCTGTGTGTATGTGGCACTGTAGCTCTGGAATTATTCATTAGTGATGAATAATTCCGGATATGATCTTTGACACTATGACATGTTGACCTACGATCTGGAAATTGGTAAACCCCACTCACACTTGACCTTTTTTTATGACTTGATTTGATTTTTTTATATTATTATTATCGATCCTTTATCATTATGCAAAAAAAACTAACCTGTATTCAAAGTGGGTCAAAATATCCGTTATAAGTATAGCTTATAAACACATGATAAAACTGACTGAAATATTATACAATAAATAGAGTTTTTTTTAATAAAATATATGCCTGGCCTAATATAGGCCTGTCGTGGCAGCGGCACAAGCTGTAACACAGATAGGTTCTGGGTTCGATCCCCAGTCGAGGAAATGAAATATTTAATATTTTCAATTTAAATATTTAATGTTTCATTCTTCGCACTGGTAATAAGGCAAAGCGCGGCGTTGAGTTTCCGCCACTCAACATGCAATGCCTCAAATTAGGCGGAAAGTGGGATACGGAAGTGGAACGGAGTGTCTTAACACTATGTTTCCGGGTTCCCTCTGCCTACTCTGCCTAGTGCGGGATACAGCGTGAAGCTATAAAATATATCCGTCAAATAGTCGGACAATAAAAGAGAACCTAGTATTAAGACACTTTGCCAACGCAATGCTCAATTTTCGAAATATCGAGTTTCGAGTGGTAGGCGTAACCCAAAGCATTGAACTAGAATTATCTATTTTAAGCTTACCTTTCTTTTTTATAGCAGGGTAGGCAGAGGAAAGTTGGGAACATAGACTTGAAACGCTCCGTTCCGTTCCCACTTTCCACCAAATTTAAGACAACGCTTTGAGTGGCGGAACTCAATGCAGCACTGCCTTTCTACCAGAAAGAAAAAAATAAAATTTTCATATTTATTTTGAGAATATTTTCATTATTGTATTTTTAAATTTAGGGATTTAATAGAGCACGACGTTAAAAATTCACTATCTATCGATCAGCCACAATTCAATATAATATGACAATTCCTATAATTTTATAAACAACAACACTAAAACTTACACAACAGTTCGACTAAATTATACTAAACTAAACTAAAATATACACTGGTCAATATTAACACATGTGCTGCTCGAACTGTGCTTTGAACTAAGTATCGGAGTAGGGGTACCAACTTCATTCGCGCCAAGTTTGTGTTTTTGCACTGGTGGGAATTTCCCTACAGCGTTGACAAACAGTGGAAGTAAACAACTATCCGGTCTTGTCCCGCAAACTATGTGTAAATAATGTTCTTTGGAAAACAATGCCTTTTACTATGGAACTATTATAGTTGAGTTACAAAGCTTGTATGTAATATATATTTTGTGGTATATATATCATTAACTACATCCGTGGTTATAGAGAATAAAACTTTTCCATAAAGGATTTCCATTTACAATTTCCATTTACAATTTCGGAGAGATTGCATCTAAGTAGTTATGGAATAAATTAATCTAATATATTGAACTCTCTACGGAGTTGGTTACAGTCAAAAGTTGTATTGATACGCTTTGACGGCTAAATATAATACGTGTATTTCAAACAATATGTAATACGCTTTTTACTGTTTTATTGTGATTAAATTAGTTATGACACACTTAATTCTCAGGTTAGTCATACTTAGCTCTCAGTAGCGGAACTGAATGTGTTACCAGTGCAAAAATCTAAATCAAAATAATTTATTGAGGCCTGTCGTGGCGCAACGGCACAAGCTTGTGACTATAAACGACAGATTATGGGTTCGATCCCCACTCGTGGAAAAGAAATATTTGATATTTTCAATTTTAATAATTAAAGCTTTCATTTCTTCGCTCTGGTACAAGGCAAAACGCGGCGTTGAGTTCCGCCACTCAACATGCAATGTCTCAAATTCGTCGGAAAGTGGGAAACGGAAGTAGAACGGAGTGTCTTAACACTATGTTCCCAAGTTCCCTCGGCCTACCCTGTCGTGTGCGGGATACAGCGTGTAGCTTAGAGTGAAAAATAATTTATTCCTCCTGAGAGTGTACTGAACCTACAACCATCACATTTATAATCAAATATCCTTATATAGGTAAAAAATGTATATGAAAATTGTAATTATTACACACTAATTCTAATAGTTTAGCTGAACAAATAATCGACAAATATAAAAATATATATTAATTTTCCAATTCTTCAATTACTGTTAAAGTATTTATATAAAGGAATAAATACTATTTTGTACAATCTCTATGGAGTATCGAACCTGTTTTTTTTCATGGTTTAAGTACTACGACAGTCTTTATATAAAATAATTATGGTTCTTAAGACAATGGCAATAAGTTAAAAGTTTCCTTGCATTTTATACTTCCACTGAACAGCTCACTGGCTCGTGATATTTGAAGCATCGTATAATATGTGACGCGTGTGCTAGAAAATATTGTGTGAATATTTTAAAAGTTTAACCTGTTATTTTAAAATTGTATGTAGTTTTTTCTGTTACTTTAATCAATTTCCTTTCTTTAACGTTTTCAAACTTACTTCGACAGTTGAAAAGGTTGTATTAAAAAAAAATATACTAAATTATATTTTTCAGGTGTAACAGTATATATTTAATACAAGTGTACAAGTTATTGATAGTTAAATATTTAATGTTAGAACAAAATAAAAATTAAATCCTCCGCTCCCCACTGTCCTTTCCCCACATTGAACGGAGAGAAGGTAAGGATTATTTTATCACTAGTTTTCCTGTGCTTAACTTGGAAAAAAATCATATCTGGAGGTGATTGGAATGCCAAGCACACGTTCTGAGGCTCGTGCATTAGTTTACCCAGAGGTCAATCTCTCAAAAGCAGCCTCAATCTTCTTCTTACGCCAATATTTACCGGTGAGGTGACGATTTGGCCAACGGATCATAAGCGGTCTACACTTACTAGACTTCTTCGTAACAAAAGGAATCAGTCATTTCTATTCATCCGTTGAATCAAGTCTTGATGGCTCAACTGATCATACACCGGAAATCCTTACGTTGAGCACTTCTGTTATTTTTGCTGAACCTTCTGTTATGCTTTGTAAACGTAAAACTGACTGGCCAAGTTCTAAATGTTCCTTTGAAGACCCCTGAAGATGTTGACAAAGTGTGTGCGTCCGCCATAAATTTGATTCAAGTGTCTGTTTGGAAAAACTCACCTTGCCTAACTTCCTCGAAAGGGATATACTTCCAATCTTCGGACACCAAGGCGAAAATCGTTGAAAAAAGACGACTACATCAGTACCCGGTAGGCAAAATAGCTTTTAATAAAGCTGCAAAACAACTAAAGTTGCTATTTCCAGAAATAGCAAACTCTACGCTCCTTTTTATACTCGAGAAAATTTTACCTCAGGGAAAAGGTGTTACTTATCTCTAGAAAACTCCTAAAACATTAAAAAAGCCGCAAGAACACATTCAATGGATACTGAAAAAGTAGAAGCGTTTACAATTACATCTGGAAAATGTGTTTCAACCTAATAATGGTGGCGATATTACGACATCGATGGTGTACTCAGTCAGGATCTCCAGCTGTGCTTGCCGCTCAATTCACCAAAAGAAATTGCAATTGCAATTAGGCAAATTAATTTAAACAAGGTCCCTAGGCATTTGATTTAATAACTCCCACAATAGTAAGAAATCTACCTCGAAAATGCATCACAATTCTTACATCTATATTTACGCAACCTTCAGAATGTCATATTTACCAAAAATATGGAAAGTGTCGGAAATCCTTATAAATCCTTAGAAAGAAAGCATAGAATTCTATCTATTATATCTATTCTAACTAACATCATATTCTTCTAATTGTCTCTATTCTATCTTAAATCATCAGTTTGAACCCAGCATTACGCAATATAGCAATGCACCGACTTAACAATAAAATCAGACGCTGCTTTGAAAGGAAATTGTGCAGTTCGGTGGCATTCCTTGACGTTTATCAAGCCTTCAATCAAGTTTGACATAAGGGACTTCTGTGCTAATAAAAAGATAAACTCCCACACTCGCTCTTTCTAATCATCAAGCTTATCTCGAAGACAGGCTCTATCAAGTAAAACAGAGAGATGCAAGATCGATACAGCGTCCAATAAAAGCCGGTGTCCCACAGGGTTTGGTTCTCGGCCCTGTGTTTTACAATATATTTACAGCAAACTTATCAATAAACGATCATGTAACCGTTGCAATCTCGCTAGTAAACAACTCCAACACCTACTCGACAAAAGAAACAAAATAAAATACGCGTTCCGACTCTCCATTCATCCAAACAGCCTGGCTAATGACATCTTAAATCCCCTACCTACGACTAGAAATCTGAAAAGGAAGGATGTGCTATGAAAGGCAAAATAGTCGCTGGTCTCTTCACCTAACCGCCACCTCGAGCCAAACATCTGCTTATAGTCTTGCGACTGATTGCAGATTAAATTGAAAAAAAAAAAAGTTTCCCTGTGCCTTCTCCGCTATAGGGTAAAACGTCTTTGGATAGACGCCTCAATTTCTAATAATATTATCTATAAGAATTGCATTCTGAATGCCCACTCTTTAAAAACATAACCTGTCAGGCTAAAACGATTATATTTGCAGCGGACACTTAAATTGGTTGAAAGTTTAAAATATAAATATTCATGGCTTTTATATTTTATAGGTCGGTCATTTTATGTAAATATCTTTCATAAATTCAATTAATTAGTAAGTCATCTATCTTTAAGCGACAATTATTGATTTTATTTTTACTATGTTTAAAGTGTTATTCCAAATTTAGCAAATAAAATACAAATTTTAAAAACATTTAAAAAATTGAATTTTTATAACGCACTTGAATTCGAAAATCTGTTCTCCATCGTTTTCTCTTGCCTGTTTCGATCGATAAACAGATAACATAAAATATAAATAATAATGTCTTTGATTTTCGCGATTATACATTTTAAATGAATTTAGTCCGTGGTCACGGTAGACGTGTCTATCCGTGACCACGGACTACTGTAAAGTGTTCGAAACGTCGGGTTTCCCAAAAATGTTTACCATTCAATATACGCGATTAATCCGTTTAAAAGTGTTTCATTTAACATAAAATATAAATTCTTTTTTTAAATATACATATAATCATCACATTTATAAAAACAGCGTTCTAATAATCAAAAACAATAATAATAGATAATAGCACCATAAAATCTTTCATAATCATATAATAAAAAAATAAACATTTACCACTCACTCACTCAGTTTCACGCTGTATCCTGCACGAGGCAGGGTATGTAGAGGGAACCCGGGAACCTAGTGTTAAGATACTCCGTTTCACTTTGCCGAATTTGAGGCATTGCGTGTTGAGTGGCGGAACTCAACGCCGCGCTTTGCTTTATTACCATTAATAAACATTTAAAAAAATGTTTTTCATTTATCCAATATAAATGGCATCAATCCCGCACGCATTTTTATTTACTATCAATCAACATATCACATAGAAATCAATATATCCCTAAACAAGTTTCCTGAAACTAGGAAAAGCTTGTAAACATTTATAATAAACTTTTCGTGGCGCAGGGGCACAACCTAGTGGGTAGTTACTAATGTGACGGGCTACGGGTTCTATTACTATTCGAGAAAATGAAATCTTTATTGTATACATATGAAACATTTAAGATTTCATTTCTTTGCTCTGGTTAACGCACGGCGTTAAGTTCCACCACTATACAAGCATTGCGGCCTCAAATTCGTCGGAAAGTGGCGAAAGCAACTAAGTATCTCTCTAAATGATAGCTACCCTTCATTCCACCATTTGATCCGATTTGTAATCGACTATTGTGAAGGTTTTCAACGACAAATCTTTTTACTGTTTCACAACAAAAGGCTTAACAAATGTTTTGATGGCAATTCGTAATAGCTTTTAGATCATTTTAAACATTTTTTTTTATTTGTTTAAAAATATATAAAATTTTCTAAAAGCGAAAGCCTGAAAGCCGAAAATTTAAAGCATTTATAAAAAACCCTTTAAAGAACTGTTTGTATTAAATTTTTTGTATTTGACATATTTCTTGGGAAAACATTTTTTTAGAAATGAAAAGTATAAATAACTAACAGAAACCTATAAAACTTTATGATTTTTTATGATAAAATGTATTTAATAAAAATATAATATAGCAGTGGCGCAGCCGCAAAAGCGTGTGACTGTAACCGACAGGTTCTGGGTTCGATCCCCAGTCGAGGAAATGAAATATTTAATATTTTCAATAAATATTCTATAATCTGCCTATCCTGCCTCGTGCGGGATACAGCCTTAGAACATATATACATATATACATAATTGATAGAAATAATTATGTTTACCGAGACTGGTGAAATAAAAAACATCTTGATAGAAATATAACTTGTTTAGGTATTTTACCTTACTTGAATGTGATTAAGTCAAAACAACCACGTAAAAGTAGACATACCCCAATTACACCTACTTATTTTTTGCACAGTTGCACAATCGTGCGACTGTAGACGCGATAGGTTGCGGGTTCGATCGTATCTTAACCGAGGAAATGAAATATTTAATATTTTCATTTCTTCGCTCTGGTATGCAAAGCGCGGTGTTGAGCTCCGTCACTTAACATACAATGACTAAAATTCAATAAAAAGTAGAGAACAGAACAGAGTATCGAGATACATGAAGTCTTCTAACCAACAGTCTTCTGTATTATGCGGCAAGCCGTCCCATTGCCCACTTTCTACTGAACTTCGGGCAATGCGTGTAGAGAGTCAAAACTCAACGTTATCCTTTAAATTGTTACCAGAAAGAAGAAACGAAAATAATAAATATTGACGGCATCACGGCAGGCCTCGTGTGGTTTGGATTAATAAAAATATTTTGTGTGAGATAGCCTATTTATCGATAAAGGCTATAATAGGCTATATTACTTCACGTTAATACTTTATCGTGGCACAGCGGCACTAGCGTGTGACTGTAACCGCCAGATTTTGGGTTCGATCCCCAGTCGAGGAAAAAAAAGTTATTACTTTCACTGCTACAACGGTCACAGTTGACGGGCTCCTAAAATGTGTGATGTGTTATACAAAACTATTAGATATTTCCATTTACCTATACAAAAAAAGCTACAGATAAAAGCTAGTTCAATAATAAAGGTTTAAGCTTCACACAGAAATTACAAAATTTTAAAATAATACGGTAGAAAAACCTGATATCTCAGAATTTTGTGATTATTTGTATTAGGGGTACCTCCTTACCTCCAAGCTCGAAACTCGATTAAATAAGCATATAAATGATTATGTTATTCATTACTATTACCAGACACTTTTAGTTATAAAATATAATGAATATTTATTAACTTAAGTAAAGTTCATAATTAATACTTTAGTTGCATATGTAAAAAAATATTAAGAAAAGAAACGCAACAGAGTGTCTCAACAATAATTTCTCACGTTCTCTCTTTCTATCCTGTCATGTAAGAAATATAACGTGAAGCGACAAAAAGAGTATATTAATATATTTATAGCTAAAAACATATAAATGATAGCACGAATTGGAATTCACGCTCACGCTTCACGCTGTATCCCGCACATGGCAGGGTAAGCAGAGGGAACTTGGGAACCTAGTGTTAAGATCTTGCACCTGATAAAAAAAGGAAAGTCAGATAGTTTTTTTTTTTCAGTTCTACACACGCTGTATTTCACATATAGCAGAGTAGGAGGAGGAAACTTGGATACTTAATGTTTAGACTCTCCGTTCCATACCTCATTTTTCGCTGAATTTGAGACATTGCGGATTGAGTTGTGGAACTTAACGCCGCGTTTTGCCCTTTTAGCGGAGCGAAGAAATGAAAACATTTAATACTTAATTAAAATTAAATAAGTAGAGATCGAATCAAGGTAAGTAAAAATCAATAACACATGGATTGCACTGACGCTAAAGAATTACAAACAATTATTTTTCTACTTGCTTATTCTTAGGAACTTGATACGTATAATTCGAGGGGCGTGCCTCTTTTGTCGGCTATCTCGAGTCCGGCCGTAATACGCATGGGTGGACCTCACCCTCGCCCGAATCATAATAAAACTGTGATACTTTGGTAATATTCCTACATAATCTTTAGATGTATGTATACATGTTATGTATGAAGAATTTTGTTTGTTTATTTTCTTATTTAAAAAATATTATTTTTTTTACGTTTGGAGAATAGATACTAAAACATTTTGTAACATGATAACCGTATCAATTTCAAATTGTGTTGCGGCTATTAACGCCAACCTCACAGCGTTGTTACTAATATTAATATGTAGGATTAAATGTAAAATTAAAAGCTAAACTGAAAATAATAAATTAAAAAAATGTGATGTGATATGCATGTACGTGTACGAATGAGCGCGCGAGTGCGTATGTTTGTATGTGTGTATATGTGTTTGTGTGTGTGAACTCTATTTATTAGAATCACTCTAATAGTAATTTTACCGAATAATGAAAAGTTTTGCTTTTATTTTTAGCTTTTACCTGCCTGCTATAGAATAGAGTAGAAAGAGTGTCTTAGCAATTTAAGCTACCAAGTTACCAAGTGTGTTTCCACTTTTCGCTGAGCTTGCAGCAGTGCATATTGAGTGACGAGACTCAACGCCATGCTTTGCCTGATACCAGAGTAAAGAAATGATAAAAGTAAATATTTCATTTAAAAAACATATTTAATTTTGTCGATTGGGGATCGAACCCACAAGGTCACGCGCATGTACCCCTGCGTCACGATAGGCCAACTTTATACGCAGTTTAATTGTATTTTTAGTGGTATACTCAAACTGGTCTGATCATGGAGCCAAGAACTGAGTAGATGAACTTTAGACGATACCACTACTCTGGCTCCGAGCACATTCTATAGCACTTGAAGCACTTGGTATAGTAGGGCGTCTTTTTTTAATTTTTTAATGACTGTACAGTACATTGAGATGAGAAATTATATTTTTCCATACATACATGTAATATATCAAGAACTTGAATATCAAAACAGTATTATACAGTATGTTATATTTATAAAGGACTCTCGTCCAACCGGAAGTTACTAAAGAAACCTTTTATTATAATACTTCTATTATTTCTTTTTTTTTACACAACGCTTAAATCCTTGCCTCAATAAAAAAATGTACATAACACAAAATTTTACTGTAGTTTACTACAGTAAAATTACCACCCTTATAAAAACTTATAAGCAAACTTATTTTTTCTTGTTCGATTCTTAATAATTCTTTATAATATGTTACGTAAATTTTAATAATATGTTGCGTAAACACTACTAAACGGATTTGAGTGAAACTTTACAGTTCTTTTCTCAGCTTTACGCTGTATACCGTAGAGAAAGCAGAGGAACTTAGGTACCTAGTGTTAAGACACTCCGTTCCGTTATTTTTTTACTTGAAATTGCAAAATTGAGATATTACGTGTGACGGAACTCAACACCGCGCTTTGCCTTGTTACCAGAGCTAAGAAATGAACATCAAATTTAATTTGAAAGATCATTTATTCTCAGAAGAATACAATTCACTTATATGAGAATATACATAAAATTATACAAACACAAAATATTGTTGGGTGTATCGCAATTCAATATAAACACAACATACAGAAGAACCAAACAATATTGAAGGTAGTGTTACAATTTCTACTCAAATTACAAGAAATATACGCAACTGGATGAGACATTATTATTGTTTTTTTTTTTTTTTTTTTTTTAACAAAAGGAATTCTTTTACCAATATTGGCTTTATCAAGTACTAATGTTATATTATTTGAATAAACATATTGTTCTTAATTTTTTTTTTAATTATTTTATTATTATTATATATTAAATTTAATATGAAAATATTAAATATTTCATTTCCTCGATTGAACCCAGCAACTTTCTCGTTTACAGTCACACGCTTGTGCCCCTGCATCAATATAGTCCTTAAAATCTACTGTAGTATAACTTATACATCAAAACAAACCAAAAATTATTATAATTAATTTAGACAGACAGTTTAAGCATGAGCAGCAATTTGGTCGCTAATATTTAATTAGCTTTATTCTCTGACAAAATGATCATTATTATGAATTTTATTTTAAAGATATTACACAAAATGACTTCTCAAGTACTGTGCGAGAAAACTATTATAATATTTTTGTTTCTATTTCGCCATGGTAAAATGGAGCTGAGCCATGTTTCAGTCCCAAGATATGCAATAAACATCATACAATATTTATATTTTGCTAACACATAACGAAATTTACATTGCTTATATATTAATATATATATGTTCACGTAAATCTTTACTATAAAATATCATTATAAAAATCTTCCATCACAAAGTGGTTGAGGCACCGCAATTATGACATCAAAGCACTTGAGATCTTGTCACAGCATCTCATATCCACTGTGGAGATGAAAGACTTAATAGGTTATTAATAAATTATATGCATTGAGAATATTATACGATATATTATATTGTGAGAAAATAAAATACAAAAGGCACAACCGTGTAAATGTAAATATGACGGTGGGTTGCCGGTTCGATTACCTCTTTCTGCGGGAAGTGGGGAGCAGAACTGGAGTGTAAGCGCAGTCTCTTAGAATTAGGTTCCCAGGTTCCCTCTGCCGAACCTGCTAAGTCGGAATTACGATGTGAAAAATATTATAAGATAGTTTCTAGAGATCATAATAAGAAATATGTCAATATATTATTTCTTACTTTTACATGCAAGTTCTTACTTTTTACATGCAAATTTTTAAGTACTTTTATGTACTTACCTAATATGCTATTAATTTATTGTACTTATCATCACGCTGTCCCGCACTTGGCAGGATAGACAAGGGGAATTTAAGAATCTAATATTAAGAACCTTCGTTCCGTTCCCCACTTTCTGTCAAATTTGAGACATTTCATGTTGAGTGGTGGAAGTCAAAACCACGCGTTGCCTTGTTACCATAGCGAAGAAATGAAAATACTGCTTATTATTATTTCACTCCTTCGAGTAAGTATCGAACCCACAACCCAGCGCTTACAGTAAAACATTTGTGCCCCAGTGCCACGACATGCCTCTTTTACAGTTGATACACATACTTATAAGTAGACAAATAATACAACGTCAGTATATTTCATACATCATTTAGAAACTTTAACGGTGTGTCGCGCTAAAATGAGTTCCATAAAGCGATTATATTTTACGTTCCATTTTTAGGTAAAAGGCTTTGGCTTTATCAAATTCGTTTATAATAAAATTGGGCAGAAAAACAAAAAAAAAATACTTTTTATTTAAGTAGACGTTTTATTTGCTTTTATATTAAAAAAAAATAAAAATAAGATTTAAAAAAAATAATGGATTGAATATGAATAATCATAGGATTTTAAATAACCAAAAAAAAATCGACATTCTTATCAGCGACAAATTAACAATAATAATTGTAATTAGTTAACAATATTATATCTTTTTTTATGGAAAAGACGGCAAACGAAGGTACGGGTCACCTAATGGTAAGTCATCACCGTCGCCCACTGCTCTGTGTAACTTTAGAGGAGCTACAGGAGCGTTGCCGGCCTTTAACGGGGATGGGCACCGGGGCCCGACATTACCCAATGCGAAACGCAGTGGCCCAAGCGACTACTTGACGCCGGTAAATACTGGCGTAGTAATAATCATTACTGACAACGTGACTCTCCCACACGTACTTTAGTCGCCTCTTACGACACCATCAGTACCAGGGTGATCCTATTCTAAGTCGGAATCACACGGCAATATTATAAAGCTGAATATGTTTTACTGTACCCTGCGCATAGCTGGGTAAGCAGAGAAATTGGAAATCTAGTGATTCTTTCCCATTACCACATTTCCAGTTAAGATTTTTCCATTCCCCACTTTCAGCTGAATTCTATATGTTGGTTTGGCGTTTTCAGGCAGAGCTCTACGCCACGCTTTGCTTTATTACCAGACTGAGGAAATATAAATATTGATTTATTAAAGTGTCACAATTTACTTCGTTATATAATATAATATAGCAAAAATCAGTTTTAAATAATGAATTCTTCATTTGAGGAGAAAAATATCTAAACAAAAATTCTACAATACTTTCATATACACCTGCAAACTGTCGAGGAGGTCCCTTGACGAGACGTCGCAATTTGTTACGTTTATTTTGACTGACACCAAGTTCTACCCTCTAAATAGTATAAAGGATCTACGAATATTTTCTAACAATGCTAGAGTTATTATAATAAAATAACTTGGTACTTTCGATAACTTATTTAGACATGGAGTATTTAGAGGTAATCATGAAATTTAATATTGAGGTAATAATTCAATTGAATTATTTGCCATGTTAGCGCAGTGCAAGTATTATGACTGTGAACTGGTTAAATTTTGGTTCGATTTCTACTTTAAAAAAAAAATGTAAATTTTCTAGTTCTGATAGACAAATCACAGCTTTGCGCTTCGGCACTTAATTATCAATGTATTAAATTGGGTGCAAAGTAAATGCAGTTTTGTATTTTATTTTAAATTATTTAGGTAATTATAAGAGCTTTGAATTTTGCAAATATTATAACATTTTAATGAATTCCGTAATTTATTTTCAATATTTCAAATTGTTCGAAACATTGGGCTTTCAAAAATGTATCAAGAACAATATGCACGATTAATCCGGTTACATTTATTTCATTTTTAACATATTTATTCTATTAATATAATTATTCATACTAGTAATGGTTAATAAGCTAATCTCAAGAACTGCTGGTTTTTTTATGGAAAAGACAAGGCAAACGAGCGTACAAATCAACTGATGGTGAGCGATCACCGTCGCCCATAGCCCCGTGTAAAACCAAGGAAGCAGGTGAGTTGCTGGCCTTTGAGGTGGAGGTAGACGCGCTTTTTGAAGGTACCCATATCGTATTGATCTGTAAATACTGCCGCGGGTACGTCATTTCAGAGATGGGTGGCGTGTAGAAGGAAATTCCTACGAAACTGCACAGTAGTGGAGTGCCACGTGTCCAGATGATGTGGATGGTACAGTAACTTGTGGCGTACTGTGCGGTTAGAAAATTCGGCGGCAGGTACCAAGTCAAACAGTTCTCCAGAATACTCCCCTTGATAAATGCGGTAGAGTCAAGATACGTCTCTACGCAAAGCCAAAGTGTCCCCAACGATTCGAACGATTCTACGTTGTACGCGATCAAATGGTTCAAGCTGATACTGGGGTGCACTAGCCCAGAGGTGAGAACAGTATTCCATATAAGGCCGTACCTGGGCCTTATACAGGGCCAAACGGTGTGTTGGCGTGAAATATTTTCGCGCTCTGCTGATGACCCCCAGTTTCTTCGAGGTCAATTTGGCCTTGCTTTCCAGATGATCGCGATGCTGGCAATCGCTCGAAAAGCTGAGACCCAATATACTAATGCAGGGCATGGCTTTAAGGGGAGTGTTTTCGAAAACTGAGGATACGACAAATGGGATTTTTAGTGGTTAACGCGCAGACTTGTGTCTTCTGGGGGTTGAATTGAACTAGGTTCTTTTCACCTTATTTGGAGACATTCTTGAGAGTAACTCAACAGAAGATACAAGTTGATTTCGGCACTGGTTGACGTTTCCCGAGAAAGACTAGCACGGCCAGAGTATGCAGCGTCCACAGTGCTATCATCAGCATAACAATGTATGTTAGAGTCCTCCAACATATCGTTGATATGCAGAAGAAATAGCGTAGGGGACAGCACGCAGCCTTGGGGGGGCGCCAACGTTCACAGGCATGTATTCCGAGCAGTCATCAGCTACCTTGATGCTGCGCACAATGAGAAAGCTAGCAATCCTCTTGCATAAATTCTCGAAAAGCCCGTAAAATGGAAGTTTCGCAAGGAGCGCCCCATGCCACACACGATCGAATATCAATAGCTGCAGTGCTATCAATAGATGCAGCCCAGCGGTGGGTTAGGTAAACCAGAAGACCACCAGTTAAGCGACCCTGACAAAAGCCACATTGGCGGTCGTTAATCAATCGGTGATTCTCTAGATATACCAAGAGCTGGCTGTTGATTATACTCTCCATAACTTTTGAGAGCAGGGAGGTGATAGGCCTGTAGTTAGTTGGATCAGAACCATCGCCCTTCTTCGGAATCGGCTGGATAAGAGCGCTCTTCTACGAATCTGGGACTACGCCGACTGAGTAAGAATGCCGAAATAGACGCGTTAGCACCACAGTCAATTCAGGAGCACATGAACAGAGCACAAGAGGAGAAATTTCATCTGGCCCACTCGCTTGTGGATGTCCAAGGAGGACTAAGCTCGCCTAACACCTTTCTGACTGATTTTAACGTCAGGCATTGAGCTCTGACACCGCGGGATAGTTGGCGGCGTTGCTCCTTTGTCATCCATAGTCGAGTTGAGATAAAGAGAGCGCCCAGAAGATTGGCTTTCTCTTTCACCGTATGGTCCAAGATGTCATGTTCCGTGCGCAGCGGAGGAAGCGGAAGGCTGGCTAAAGTGCAGCCTTTGAGAGGGCCCAAAACTGGCGATTTCCCGACGAGTAACTCTCAAGTTTCTTGCCGATTTTAACGATGTGCTTCGGACCTTGCTCTGGAATTTGCTACTTAAAGTACCTAGAGGCGCGGTTGTAACTTCTTCTTAAGGTTTTCACCTTTGGATCCATAGTGACAAGTTGTCAGAAGCAGCAAGTTTGCAAGACACATCAAACCAAGGCTGTGGATAGGAATGTAAAGTTCCATACCCTGCAGAACACGTCAGCGATAGCAGCAACACAAGCACTGGGATCTTCAGAAGAGAAGCAAACCGGGATGAGATGAGTAAAATGTACGCATCCCATCCCAATCTGCTGACTTGTAGTGCCAGACACGACGAGTCGCTGATGTTCTGCGACTGTTGCGGTTAATGGGCACAACACTCTGTACCAGGCAGTGGTCTGAACATCCTAGGGGGGCATCAAAAAAAAAATGGTACTGTTCTGGATGTGAAGTCAGCAGAAGGTCCAATAAGGAGGTGTTGTGGTTGTCCACGTCCGGGATTCGCACAGGCGACCCAACCAATTGGGACAATCCATTCGCCATAGCAAGGCCGAATGCAGCTCTCTTCGCGTGGTCGGTGGTGCGTGACCCGAGCCAACTGGCATTATGCGCATTAAAATCGCCAAGTATCACGACCTCTGCGGTAAGGATCTGTGAGAGTGCATCGTCGATAGCCAATTGTATACGCTCCATGAGCCGATCCGTTTCTGCATTACCACTATGGGACCTGTACAGGCATGCCTAGATTCGGACACGACCATCCATGTCCAAGGAGCCAGATGGTGGACAGTTCCTCCCTTACATACACAGCAACCCCGGCATGAGGTATAAAATTATATTCTATTTTGCAGCCGGGGTATTAAAGATAGGCAGTGTCGCTCGGTCGGGCAATCTGAGTTTCCGTCAGAAATAACAAGGCCGGCTGTGCCGTCTCAAGATGGTGGTGGACGGCATTCAGATTTGAATGTAGGCCCTTGATGTTGGTAAAATCAATGCTGAGAGTAGCAGGGGCTGCTATGGAACGTACGCCACATTAGCCTTGTAGAATGCTCGGTACTGTGCCCTCCCCAGAATTTGACGGGCGGCCTGAGTTTGAAGGCTGAGGGAGAGATTCTCTAGCATCGACGATGCTGGTACCCTCCTGGGGTAGTTTCTCTCTTAGTGCCGCTTTCATATTTCAGGGAGGGGTTGGGGATGGGCACCAGCGCCCTGCATTACCCAATGCAAAACGGGGCGACCAAAGCCAGAGACTACTTGACGTCAGTTTTAAATGGCGGGGGTGGTAATGATCCGGTCGACTCTGCCCATGCGTGTTGTCATTGCTGACAACGTGACTCTATCACACGTACTTTAGTCGCCTCTTATGACACTATCAGTACCAGAGTGATCCTATTCTAAGCGGGAATCACACAGCAGCAAATTTATATTATTTATTAAGTATTATATGAAAGGCATAGGACAGGCTTGGTCTAAGCCAGGTTAGTAAATATCTTTCCTTTCAAAAAATATTTTCTTAACTTTACTTAAAAACATGTACATTTCCAACATAACCTCATTTAAGTAAAGTACTTATGTCTACGTTTACATATTTATAATAATTTATGTTGAAAATTGGTGAATAATTAATTAGTAATCGGAATTGAGCGTGAATTTTAATTTTCTTAACTTGAAATGTTCATTAATTAATTTTCAATTTACAAATATTTCGTAATGATCGTTCAATCGATGTCACAGACCAATGTGCTATTTGTCAGATACCATAATTGCATTTATGGTTATATTAAAATAATATATTTACGTATAATAATACTTTAATTAATATTTACATATCTTTATTTTAAGTAGTAAGGAATAATAAAATGAATTTCGATATTATCATTGCAGACCGTTGTTAATTTGAGGCCGGGGTCCGGTGACACAAGGACCTTAAATTAGTGGGTTGTTGGTTCGATTCCTGCTCTAGGAATTAAATATTTTAAAATTTCATATTTTGGCTGTGGTAACGGGGCAAGAAATTATGTTGAGTTCCGTTGTTCAACCAGCCAGATATCAGCGGAAATTGGTAAACAGAAATTTTCTGATGGGCTATTAAGCCTATGCAGAGGCACAAGTGTGTGTTTGGAAACGACAAGTAAACGAAAAATTGTGGGTTCGATATCCACTAATAGTTATATTGTTTATGTGTTATTAAAATGAAATATTTCATATTTTCATTTATTCGGTCCATGGTAACAAGGTAAAGCGCGGAGTTTCGCCATTCATACCACAATTCTTAGACCGTCTGATTAATAAAGTTCAAGTGCCATTGAGCTTTGACATGTTAACGACGTCAGACAGGTGCTGACGTAGGTTTTATATTAGTCTGATTTATCTTTTGGGTGTATCTTATAAAACATACTATTAACATTTTCGAGGCGTTGCCTGAGGCGCTCGACAAGTCTAAGAACTGAGCTTTATTTCGGTTCCAGAATAAGCAAATGCAAATAATTCTTTCCCAAGAGTGAATTGAATCCGAGAGAGGAAATACTAATTTGGAATCGAATTGAAAATTATCGTTATTGTTATCGGTCTTAGCATATGCCACCGCTACATGACGTTACTGTTCTACTCATCTTCACGCTGTATCTCGCACTTGTACAGTGACTTGGACTTGGAACCTTATGTGAATCCATTCTGTGAGTGGCGGAACTCAACGCTACGTTTTATAATTCTACCAGAGCAAAGATGTAATAACATTGAATATTTCAATTGAAAATTGAAAATATGAAATATTTAATTTCCTCGAGTGGGCATTGAACCCACAACCTGCTACGTTTACAGTCACACGCTATGCCCCTGCGCCACGACAGGTTACCTTCATTCAAATGAATATTTATTACAATAACAACATTACGCTTTGTTAACAAAATTACGGTTTATTTATAATTTTTAAAAAGTTTAGTTTAATTAATATTTTATTTTCAAGTTCAATTAGATGAAATATGATTGTATACCAGCACCTTCTTACTAGCAATTCTTGTAAAGTAAGTGGAAATGAGGTGAGCTCTAATTCATCACACGGTTCTTGAAATAATAATAATTATGATTAGCTTTCACATTATATCCTACAAATATCGGGGGTAGGCAGAGGGAACTAAGGAACCTATCGTTAAGATAATCCGTTGCCATAAAGACATTTCCTTTCCCCTGTTTCCACTATAATAACAAGGGGTTTTCATCACTTAATTTTACGTGATTCTTCTCTAAAAACAATATTTTAGTATGAGATGAATTTGGCTATTTATAAACATCTGAATAGATAAAATTTAGGTCACAAGTAGTAATGTTAATGTAACTGTAGAGGTGAATAAACCGTGATCGGTTTTTAGTTAATTAAAACTCGCTCAACAAGGCTTTGTACTAATTTCATTATTCTAGGTCAACGGCAAACTTAAGTTTGCGAGCGCAGAAACTGAAAACGTATCATATAAATGAACTACAGGAATAAAGTTCATCGTAGTTTTTACCTTTAATATAAGTAATATAAATATTAATTTTTCGGATGTTATTCCATACAAAACGCGGCTGAACTATGTATATCTTTTATTTATTTTGAATGTAAATTAAGACACCTAATATCATTATTTAAATTATGGTGGTGTATTGTGTTTTTTAAATACAACCTTTTCATTTGATATCCATATACAAGTAGTTGTGCAAAAATATGTAATTCATTATTTTATTGTAAATTTCAATTGTCAATGTCCTCAAAATTGAAGTTGTTATCCCAATTTAGCTTAAGAGGGCATTGTAAGGTTAATCTTGAAAGCTTTTACATACACTAATAAACTAAATAAGAGAATAAATTAAATAAAAGCTATTAATAAATTGAAATAAAAACATACAGGTATAGACATATTATAGAGATAGTGTAGAAAATACAGATTTTTCAGTTTACCGGGACGTCATCTGCTCGTGTTCATCTCATTTATTCAGTGGATTGCACACCAAGGCCTCTTTTATACGTCAATAAAAACTCTAACTCCACAAGGATTTTATGCGTAGGAAGAAAAATAAATAATTTCTATATTTTTCTAAAGGAGATCTTAATATTATAATATTTTTCTTGAAAAATGTGTGTAGTTTAAATCGCTTTACTACTTTATGAATTAGTTTTCACATATCTCAAATAGCACCTTATATTAGCTCGAATATTTAATAAAAATACAAAGATGACAATGAAAATGATGTTCGTGCAAGAAGTAAATTTGTTTTTTAAATTATATTTTGAACGGGTTATACTATATTAACCATTAAAAATAGCCTTCAAAAATTATCCATCCATTATCTATTGACTGCGAATACAAATCTATGAAACATAAATAGGATCTTACAATTAAGAACTGAGGCATGTCGTGGTGTAGCGGCACAAGCTTGTGACTGTAACCGATAGATTGTGGGTTCGATCCCAACTAGAAGAAAATAAAATTCAAAGTAGAAGAAAATGAAATATTTATTATTTTCAATTTAAATATTTAATGTTTTCTTCTTATTTCTTCGCTCTGGTACAAGGCAAAACGGGGCGTTGAATTCCGCCATATACATGCGGGATACAGCGTGGAGCTGAGAAAAAATAAAGAACTGATTTTACATTTCTCTGTCTCACTTTTATCATTTTTCTTATACTATAAGGTTTACCTAACTTTTGTTACCATAGCCTGCTTTCTAATTTAATCTACTCTATTTTGTAGAATCTTCAACATCCTGGCTGGTTATCGGCTCTCATGTCCTGCGTCTCCACATGCAGCCTTCGCTTTTTTGGACACCCGGGGGGTCTGACACCAAGAGCAGGATATAGATAAATCATTTTTTATTTTGATGTATATAGTTTTAACATTGTAGATCCCGAAACTACATGAATTTTACGAATTACGTATCCGTCGTACGTCAGACCGTATTATTTTACATATCAACCTCAGCATCCTCATTATATAAGCTCTTGGTGCCAAGGCAGTGCTGGCTAGCTCTCGCTTGCCATTTATCAGTACCCGAGTAGTACTGATCATCTTCTTGCTTATCAAATTCTTGGGTAGTGTTTTGTGATAACAAGCCACATCAGCATTTCCCCACAGTCTAGGCTTGAATATTGCACCAGCCTCCTGCGGATTTTATACTATAATTTCTGAAAATATATATGCTAACATACACCCTTCAACACCTTAAATTTCCCCTAATCTGGGCGACCTTACTCAAAAATACGAGTCGAGCGTACGATAAAACACAGTGTAACGTGTTCATAAATATTCTGCTACGTGAATCGTGATGCAAAAAGGTTAGAGAATAATGTATCGCGTTTATTTCACCTTCGAGCTTCGTACGTCTCATTCGTCTACCGCGTCTTGTGATAAACATAATTTGTTATTTGTTCTTGTGTCAAAACAAAAACAACCAAATATTTTGGTATCTATTAAAAACCGTAAGGTTAATGAAATAGAAATATGTTTTTGTTAGTGTCACGTTATATTTATTCAGTATTTGCAGATCGATACGACATGGTTACCTTCAAAAATCGCGTCTACCTCCAACTTAAAGGCAGGCAACGCTCCTGTAACTTCCCTAGTGTTTCACGGGGCCGTGGGCGACGGTGATCACTCACCATCAGGTGACCCGTACACTTATTTACCTTGTCTTCTTCAGAAGTTCAGTTCTTCTAGAGCAAAAAAATGAATAATCAAACAAATTATAGTATATATTACACACGATTGCGTCCCTTTACCACGACAGGTTCCAGTTCTATAAAATATTTTTTAAAAATCCTAATTAGCTAACAAAATAATCTTCGTTTTGCTCGTATAAAGAACACAACAGAACTGCACTAACCCCACTGGTTATCTCTAGTTACACAGATACGAAGTTCAAAGGCTTTTGAGGTAATACCCCGTACATCCGAAACGAACTTAACCTTCGGAGCAATGTTGTAGTTAAAGTTTAAGCTGAAAGAGCCGGTTGATTTTATTTCATTTGATCTGTGAAATGTAACATTAAACACTTTCGGCCTATTTTAACAGTGGAGTGGAGAGATCTCAACCTTGCGTTTTGGCTTTCAGGACAGGAAATAAAAAAATATATATTTAGTCAGCCCTACTGCAGCTTCATATTTTTATATGTTATAATAAAGCAGATTAATATAAAACGTAAAAATATACTCATATATCACAAAATATAATTCTTAGAAAGAAGTTTCACATGTCCAGCTTAAATTAAAAAAAACTGCAAATGTGATATATATATGCAATGTCTATATCGTAATTATACAACTTTTAACTGTAAAGAAAGAACAAATCACTTTGGTGCTTGTCTGTATTAGTATTTTTTTTAAACCAGTCATTACGGATTTTGTCTAAGTTCTAAATTTTCATGTAACAATGACATCAACGTATTGGAAACTGGATCCGATAACATCCTTCATGTAACTCGAATCGTTATTGACGGTACAGCTGAGCTTAAGTATAGTTATATAAGATATCCAAGATAAAGTAAGTGAATATGGCATTTTTTATAATATTATTTGTATGAGAATAATGGATTTGTATTGAATGTAATATATTTTTGCTTAATACTTTTTTATTTTCGGGCTCGCTGTCATTTTTAGGATAGGATGACGTGAGGAAGTGATATATCATTATATTCTCTGCATTGAATTTATTTATTTATTGACTCTTTTTGGTTCTTTAAGCTAAGGGTAAAACGGGAACTCACTACCATGACTTCACTATCCTCTGCCTGTCGATCCTTCACTAGACTGTATCTCATGAATTATTATAGAAAGACAATCAAATTTTTTTTTTAGATTAAATATTTCTGTTGCTGTATTAATAAAGAATACTGAAAAATAAATTTAAATAAATATTTAAGGATGCTTACCAAGAAACGTAATTCCTGCCCTTTCTAAGAGATAATGGTACAGAACTCTTCATGTGGGACTCCGCCTTTTATTTTGAAATTTTTAATACACTAATTCTAGGGTAGATAAAGATAATAAAGATACTGCGTTTTTTATATTCTTGAATTCAAGACATTGCAAATTTGTATCAAAGTAGGGAATGGTCAAAAATTACATAATTATCTTCCAGTGGGGATAAAATATATAATCATCGGGTTTGCAATCGGACATTCTCTCATGCTACTACAATGATATATCTTTTAATGTTCGTGCTGCGTCTCACACATAACAGTGTTGAGAGAGGGAACCTTACCAATAAAGGAACTTTCACTTCGCAAAAGCTTAAGCAAATTCTCAAGGTATTTCGTATTGAGTGGCAGAACTCAACGAAGCACTTTGCCTCTTGCTACTAGAGAGCGACCCTGGCTGTAATTGAAACCCGCAACCGTCCCGTTTACAGTCTCTCGGGCCTCTACGACATGACGATCCTAATGTTTTTAACAAGTAAAAAACCTACTGTAAGTATGTGTGTTCATTAATATTTGCCAATGTAAAAGAATAGAAATAGATGTTTTCAAAATATAGCATATATATTTTATGCCACCATTCGAGCAAATGAAATATTTAATAATTTCATTATTTAACTCTCAAGGCATAGCGCGGAGTTAGGTTCCATCACTCAACACGCAATATCTAATTCAGTGAAAAGTCAGGAACGGGTTAATCTTAAAGGGAACGAAGTGTCTCAACACTAGGTACATTACCGAAAAATACGTGAAAAGAAAAAAATATCTCAATAATAACTTTCACGAGTTGACAAACTCTGTGAACAACATAATAAATTGTCTTCAGCCAACTCGCCAATATAATTATTGTTAGAACTAAACAAAGTTATCGCTGCTAAGATTTATTTGCCATTTAACGAACTTCCAGCGATAAACACAAGTTGTAAATATATTAAAGATTTCTTGATAATCTTCGAGTCTGGCTAACGAGTTGCTCCATTAACGCAATGCAGTCCAAGTCATAAGTTTTATCGCTTTTGTAATCATACCATTTATTTTTTCCTTTTTTTATATGTAATATCTAGCAACACAAGATTCTTTGAACTCTGATTGTGTGGAACTGGTGGTAAATAACTTAATGTTGAGTGGCGTAACTTAACACCGCATTTTTTTCTTTAAGTGAGCATGTAACTAAATATTGATATGAAATACCGTCCAGTGTCCCAGTGTCATGAACGATAAATTGTATATATTTAATAATGTATATTATAATGTTTTACTTGGTGTGGTTTCTACCTCTGAAACAAATGGAAGAAATGGAATCTCTCAGTGCCTGAGGCAACTAAGACAAAAGATACATTAAATTACTAAAAGATACGAAAAGCTTAGCTGTATCGTCATAAAAAATACATTAAATTACTAATTAATAAATAAATTACATAGAAACGACTACTGTAATATAATCGTTTTACTATTGTCACTATAGTTTACTTCCTTAAATAAAGTATAGTAAATAATAGCATTTTCATAATTGATTCAGTAGTTCTTATTCTTCAAATAAACTCTCGGGCTCTATAATATTAGTATAGATAAAAACAATTATTATTTTGAAGACAGCAAAATCAAGTTAAAGCACTCTTATTTAAATATATATATATTATTTTCACACAAAAGCTCAGTTGATCCTTTTCACAGAAGATTTATAATAAATCCTCTAAACGTACAACTCGCAAATACATTTAACTTATAGTCAGTCATGGGATTGAGTTGTTTTACTTGAATGACAAAATAAATGTATATAATGTCGAGTTTCTTTATTGTTTATCTCCTTTTTGTCAGAAAATGTAATTTTATAAACATAATGTAATACAATATCTTCTCTTAGCAAATTATTTTTTTGTTGGCCGTTACAGTGTAGCGTTTGCTTGTAAATATGACAATTTTGAGTTCGATTACCATGAATAATTAATTACTATTGAGGAGAATTAATTATTCTCCATTCGTCTAGTTTTTCTGGTTACGCCACTAACTTGTAAATTTGGTGGAATCTTGCCTACTCCATAGGCATTTCGCGTTAGGCATGGATTACAGCGTGAAGAAAAGAAAACGTAAGGCATAGCAATTACAGAGAAATTGGAACTAAAACGAAGATTTTTTTTCCCGAACCGAATTCGAATTCACAAAAAGCTCATGGTATGCTGCTAAAATAAAAAAATAGAAAAAATCCTCAATTATTTTACTTACACCACAAAACGTACGATACATCCGCCCAAGAAGATTTCTAATGATCTTCATAAAGCAACGTACACAGGCCATTTAATATTTATAGATTTATCATATAGCATTTCATAATAAATATGAATATAGAGTTAATGAAAAACCACGTATTTTTTTATCTTCTCGCTGTACCACATGGCAGGTTAGATGGGAAGAAGTTTGCTTGGATTCTAGTGTTAAGACCGTTCGGCGCCCCATTTTCCACCGAATTTGACGCATTGCGTGTTGAGTGACGGAACTCAGCGCCGCGTCTGATTTCCGGAGCTATGAAACAGAAATATTATAATTTTTATTTCCTCGATAGCCAATTGAAAGCCTAAAACTAGCCAAACTATTCCTTTCCCCATACTCCACCCAATTTACAAAAAAATCCGTGTTGCGTTGGCGAAAATCAACGCTGCTTTTTTATTGCTTTCATATTACTAGAGAAAGAACTCAGATTCACTTTGTATCCCGCACATGGCATGTTTGATAAAAGGATCTTCGGAACCTAGTTTTAAGATACTCCGTTCGGCTCCTCACTATTCACATAAGCCTTTGAAGCATTGTGTGCTAAGTGGCGCAACACAACGCCGCGGTTTACCAGAGAGAAGAAATGAAAAAAAATCCCCTGTATGGGGGTCATAAAGCATAAAACTGCTTTAATTATCTCAATATTAAGCTGTAGTACAAAACTTCTTACAAGGTCTAAGCCATAAGTATAAAATAAGTTTGTAAACTTTGTTCGAGAAATATCTAACATATTTCAGGAGTTCAATTTTCAAAACCTATTAAAGAGTTATCGAAAACCGAGTACTATAAGCTGTAAGAAACTTGAACAATGAGTAAGGAGATAAAACCTAGCGATAGAAATATTTTAGTCTCGTTCTAAATGGCATCTTACCATAGAGGCGCAAAATCAAAAATTACTACTGTAAATTGAATGTCGTGAATTCGATTTCCAGTCGAGGCAAATTATTTTATTTTTTTTAAATCCATCAATCAACTATAACTGTAAACGGAAGTGTCTTGTAAACGGAAGTGTCTTGATGGGAACTGAGTGTCTTAACACTAGGTTCTCAAGTTTACTCAGCCTGTCCTGCTCTGTAGGAAACAGTGAGAAGCCTACTAAAGAAGCAATGTGATAAAAAAAAAATATTCCTTATACTAATACTCGTAGATGTTAGTATTTGATAAGAAAAAATACCACATTAACAGTAATATATCCATCGTGGCGCAGTGGTACTCCGTTTGACTGTAAACGTACGGTTGGCGTTTTTATATGTTCATGGGTTTTATAAGATCCAGGGAAGTAACTTATGTTCACGTTTCATCCTTCATCACCAAAAGTAGGTGGAGAGAAACTATTGTTCATATATTTCTTTCTTCGCCTTCCACCGGAAGTAATAATAGTAATAAAGTAGAAATCTTGTAAAAGTAATTACTGTGTAATTAATAATAATTAATTATGTATAAATAAATACAAAGCATTTTAAACAAAGTGAGATTTAGTACCATATTATATATTCAGCCATTATTTTCTTCATAACAACGTCGTCTTATATTGTTAAGCTTTAAATAATAATTCGAACAGTTTCGTAGCACCAATTCAGATAACGCTCGTGTGACCCGTTTACATTGTATCGGTTCGAAAGTGTTATTCTTTGATCTTTTTTATTATTTATACTTTAATTTATATATACAGTTATTTTATAACTCAAATTTAGTGGAAAGTAGGGAACGGAACGGAGTGACTTAACAGACGTGCTGGGAATCAAGGTTTCCAAGATCTCTGCCTATCCAACTATGGCGGTATACAGCGTAAAGCCGAAAAAAAAGAAAAAAGAAAACGTTTAAAACTTTGAACGGACCGAGACAAAAACGTGCGTTATGAAAACCATTCATGTGCTTTGACTACTAAGCCATACTTAACTATCAAGCTGTTGATATTATTCGCTTTTATAATATATTTTCTTAATAACTTTTAGAAACTCAACAAACGAAGTACATTTTCGATATCCACCACGACCCAGTTTAAACATTAATATTGAATGTATTCAAGTAATTAAAAAAAATACAATACTTTTTTTTTGTCTTCAGATAATCTATAGATTGGGAAGTAAAAACAATAAATTACCAAAGAGTTTGCTTGATAAAATGAAGTATTCTCAAGAATTACTGGGTTGAACTAAAAAAATATTTCTGAGTTAGATAGTATTTATTAAGAAAGTTTATATAAAGACTGTCGGTACTGCGATCAATATGAAACGAGCGGGCGAAGCTCCAAGACACGCTGAATCAGACATTACATTATGTGGGGAGTGGATTATTTTTGTTTCAAACGAACATGACTGACGTGATTTTATAATAAATCTGTTTATTAAGTGGAAAAAGAACCTAGTGTTAAGGCACTCCGTTTCGTATGTACTCCGTGTCTACCATGCAAGGTCAGTATACCATATATAGCGTGAAGATAAGTAGAGTATTAATATTCCTTCTAAAGTGTAAACAAGCTCCAAAGGGTAATTCTTAAGCGTTTCACAAAAACAATCCGCTTATATTTTCCACGACGCATCCCAATCGGCAATAACTCAAAGGCTGAAAACGGAAATCGCTTTAAGTTCTGAGAAAATATCCAAGCGTTTGTTTACGTTGTATTTAGCACCGTGAAAGTATTAAGGGTGAAAACCACCTTGTATTGAGGTTAGTACGTTTAACTTTAAAATTATATTTACTTGCATTTACTTGATTGTATTGAATGTTGCGGCCATCACTACACAGTGGCATTGCTTTTCAAAACGCGGCGTTAAGTTTAGCCATTCATACGCAGTTACTTGAAAATCGGGAATAAAGTGGAGACTGCAGTGTTTCTACACAAGATTAATTCAGTTAAAAGGGTTTAATTTAAAATGTGTACAATTTGCAAAAGATCTTTCTAATTTAGAATCTCAAGTCTAAGCCTATCTATCATTAAGTTTCATCCCCTACATTGATATGCGAAAATCATTCTTTTTAAAATAACATTAAAAACTAATACAACAAATTAATTAAAGTTTTAATTAAACAAATATAATTTATATAAAACAGAGGAGGATCTTGTAACGTGAAATAGCTACGAGACAGCGTTGTATACTATACTTTAAACCCTTGAAAGCTAAATTAGTATAGCGCTGGAGCTAACAATAATTGCGAGCTTAACGCAAAAAGTTTACTCGGTATCTGCTTTGGTATTTAATCGGGTTAATTTCTTTTTCTTTAAAACGCTTATGGATATAAATTTAACGTTATTTAGTTTTTGGTGTTCAAATTTGTTATATTTGGTGAAGAATTATAAGAAAATCTTAGTGAAGTGTGATTCGTTCTTGTGGTATCAAGATTGTATTGTTTTTTTTTTTTTTCAGCTTCACGCTGTATCCCGCACTAGGCAGGGTAGGCAGAGGGAACGGAAGTAAACCTAGTGTTATGACACTCCCTTCTACTTCCTTTCCCCACTTTCCACTGAATTTGAGGCATTGCGTGTTGAGTGGCGGAACTCAACGCCACGCTTTGCCTCATTACCTAACTAAGATTGTATTGTATTTTAGGAAAAACAATTACAATTGTGCAGATTTGAACTTATACTTCTTTAGGCGCGTTATGAAAAAATAATGAGACTGAAAACTAACTACTAACTTTTGTATGACGAATCTTAAAAGTTCGTCACACGAAAGTTAACAATATGTAAATTGCAGTTATATTATAATTATTTATATAACGTTTAACAAAGTAACAGGACAACAGTGCACAATATGATCTTACTTTTTATAAATATATAACACAAATAATGTGAAATCTTCTGGGTCTTCTCTAAGGACAGGCGTTCCACACGGTTCTATTGTTGGTCCCCTTTTATTTTTATGATATATAAACGATTAAATAGTAAATTTAATGCAAATAATTTGTGACATTATACTATTTGCAGATGATACTTCTTTAATATTTAAGATTGACAAAAATAAAGTTTACATTGACGAAGTGAATATTGCATTGTTTCATAATCTTCGTTGGTTTGACGTTAACAACCTTGTGTTAAATGCAAAAACAATAGAAGTATTAAATTCACATTACCTCACGTTTAAAAACTATGCTATTAAAGGTTAAACTGTCAAAATGGAATCAACAGTGTTTTTGGCGTAATTATAGTTTTCAAGCTTCTGTGGTATTCCCACCTTGAAACACTCCCAGATAAAATCGACAAAGACGCGTTCGCAGTTAAGAAAGTAAGGCAAATGACTGACGTCAATACTGCCCGACTAGTTTATTTCAGGTATTTTCATAGTATTCTTTTTTATGAGATGCTACTATGAGGCAGCGCCGCTGATATAAATTTTATATTTATTCTGAAAAAAGAGAGCCTTAAGATCTATGTATAATCTTAAAGCTCGAGATTCTCTGTGAGATGTTTTTAAAGATACAGGTACTCTTACGGTTGCTTCTCAATATATATTTTACAATATCTTGTTTGTCCGGCAACATATTCAGTGCTATAGCAAAAACAGTGACAGACACACGATAGGGACGAGAAACAAGGATAGACTTGTGACGCCTAATTATCGCCTCCAAAAAGTAAATAAATCATGTAGGTATGGGTCTGAGTATAATAACAATAAAAGTTCTTGTCAGATGGAGAGATGGGCCACAATGTGATCCTATAAGGTTTTTTTTTATCTTTTGAGATACGAAACCCTTGAGATAATAAAGTAACTATTAGCCTTTGTTCCTTAAATGAATTATCATTTTTTTTATTTTTATTACTATATCGTGTGAATACACGATTGGCAATAATTAATCCGATTTCAAACTTTTTAGCCAATTGATCAATCAGCAATTTAAAGCTATCTAATAAAAATAAGAATTTGATAAAGGTACATATTAAGTTAATTGTTAAATTATTTAATAGATACAAAGAATGGATCGATGATCTTTTTTAGATTCCCACAGTATTCCCCATATAGGAAGGTAAATGTTTCCATTAAGACACTTCCGCTACCCTTTTTGCACCAAATTCTGGAAGCACCACGTACTAAAACTCGCCGTGTTTCTTCCATTTCTAGAGCGAATTATTATATTAAATATTAATTTTTCTTTCCAATTTATCGGGAACTATTGAGGAAAAAAATATTTAGAAAAATATATTATTAGATTTGCTATTTCCTTTCTACTTAAAAATGTTTTAATGGTCCTATCTATACTTTGTTTTGTTGAACCTTCTAATATTATGAAATACTGATTCTAATTAAGAAGTCATATTATATGTACACGCTTATGGTCCACTGGAGGAAAGGAGCTACCCTTTTTTGTTTATTCCTCTAATAACAGGGTAGGGAACATGGGAACCTTGTTTTAACATATTCCATTCCTTTTAAGAACGTTGGTGCCTCATTTTTCGGCAATGCAGGTCGACGGAACTCAAAGTCAGAGCAAAAATATATTTAACATTTTTTATTACAGTAAAAAAAATATATTTAATATATTTTATTACAGAGTAAAGATCGAATCCACAACCTGACGCGTTTACAGTTTTCATATTGCGTTGTTAATTTCAACATTTTATTATACTTGATAGTCAACTAATCGAGAAAGTCTATATACGAGTACAGGCTACGATATATCGCGGTAATTGTTACAATACAATAACTTGCATTGTTCCGGTTACACTGTACATACAGTTAAAATAACCTTGAACATACAATGTATCATGTTCTATACATAACTCATAATCAAAAACAAGAACCTTTAGTGCTTAATGCAAGAAAAAACATAAATTGCTTGACTAGTCTAGAGACCATGAACTAAAATACGTCTAAAACTTATAAAATTGTAAATTGTACTGAAAAATGTAAATTTTCAACGTTTTCAATATTTTCACCAGTCTCTGAAGTGACTTTTGTTCGAAACCCATCTCAACTAACGCTAGCTGTAAAGACGTCTTGTTAGAAGGCAAAACACTTTTATATTTTAAAGGCAAATCTCAACCACAATTCTTGACCTCTGACTTTCATTCAAAAGCTCTCTATAACATAAAAGTTAATATTCAATGTAAAGTGCGAAAGCTCATCTTATAATGGCCAGCTCAAACACAATAAGGTTGAAGATGGAAAACGGAATTTAATTAATGTAACATATTTTCTGAAAGAACTATAACCTCTCTGAAGCCCTTTTGGAATGCTAATGAGTGTTTAAATGTTGTTATTATGTTATCTTATCTTCACGCTGTATCCCGCATATACCTGGGTAGGCAGGGGGAACCTGGGAACCTAGTATTATGATATTCCGTTCTCAGTAAAATACTTCCTTTTCTCATTTTCCATCATGTCCCGGAGGCATTGCGTGTTGAGTGGTAAGACTCAGTGTCGCGCTAAACCTCGTTACTCAATCGGGAATAAATAAATGGTAATCTAACTCACAACGTATCGCGTTTATAGACACAATTTTTTTCAAAATTTCAATCCACTTTGTCTTAGACAGTGAGTGGAGTTGATTGGCGGAGCCCAACGCCGTGCTTTATTAGTCTCAACGAGCAATGTCTCGAAAATTTGAAACAAAACGAAAAACAGATACTTAATATTAGGATTCCTTTGCCTAATATGCTATGCAGGGGAGAGCGTGAAGCTCAGAGAACAAACATAAATCAGTATTTTTATAACAAGTCAGAGTGATATAAAAGTGTACGTTTACGTTCAACGTGGATTTCGCGAAGCTGAATAACGCGACGCCTGTCGACTTTATAACTTTACTAGCTTAACGGCGTTCGCTAGGAGCGCAAAGGTAAAATATTTTTTCCTATTTACATAGCGAAATTTATTTGTGTTCCGTTAAAATTTTTAAATGAGAAGAGCTTTGATATAGAATTTCAATTTTTGTACGTCCTGAATAAATGTTGAATTCTAGTAATTATAATATATATATATATATAAGTTACAAATATTATATACAGAGAGGCTTTCTCGGCGTTGAGGCATAAGCTGCGACAGCGACAGATTGTGATTTCGATTCCCACTCGAAGATATGACATATTTAATATTTTATTAAAATTAAATAGCTTCACGCTGTATCCCGCACGAGGCAGGGTAGGCAGAGGGAACCCAGGAACCTAGGGCTAAGGCACTCCGTTCCACTTCCGTTCCCCATTTTCCGCCGAATTTGAGTTGAGTGGCGGAACTCAACGCCGCTTTCAATATTTAATTTTCTTTCTAAGAAAGTAAGAAAGAAAGTTTAATATTGAAAGTTTTTATTTTCTCGCTCTGGTAACAGAGCAAATCGCGGCGCAACACGCAACATCTGAAATTGGGCAGAAAGTGGGGAACAAAACGGAGTATCTTAAACCCAGGTTCTTAAGTTTTCTCTACACTGGCATGTGCGGGATACAGTGTGAATCTGAAAAACATTATAAATTATTTTTTACCTACGACTATATTCTTATGATTTAATGAAATTAAGCCTGTGTTTTAACAAAAGAACTATACAAAAGTATATTTTTCTAATTCGGTAATAAAGTTCCTGAGATTAGCGCGTTCAACCAAATATATTTTTCAAAAAATTTCTCAAAGAATTATAATACTAGTTACAAATAAATACAATGAAATTTGCATTTAAATTGCAATTTTACTTATTATATATTATATATTTTACTTATTATATATTGACCTGTCGTGGCGCAGCGGCACAAGAGTGTGACTGTAACCGACAGGTTGTGGGTCCGATCCCCAGTCGAGGTAATGAAATATTTAATATTTTCAATTTAAATATTGTTTCATTTCTTCGCTCTAGTAATAATGGAAAGCGCGGCGTTGAGTTCTGCTCGCAACTCAACACGCAATGCTTGAGGCATTGCGTGTTGAGATTCGGCGGAAATCGGGGAACGGATGTGGAACGGAGTGTCTTAACACTAGGTTCCCGAGTCCCCTCTGTCTACCCCTAACCCTAATATTTAATATTTTCATTTTATTCTCCCTAGTAACAAAGCAAAGTGTGGCGTTGAGTACTCATGTTTTAAATATGTAATATTAAATATAAATGAGTTTAATTTTCATATATACGTACTAAAAGTCACTTCTTGCCAAATTTCCAAATTGAGGATTTTATGGAATTATGTAATCTTGAATTTGGAAAAATGCAGAACGGATAAGTAGTAGTATAAATCTAAAAAAAATGTAAAAAACGCTGTTTTGGAAACAATTTGAAGTGACAACCATCGCTTACAACACTCAGTTTGGTCTGGTCCCCATAAATGTACCCAGACATCGTCATATAAATAATCTTTTATCTAAAAGTGCACTAGTGACGTACCGCATCTAAAACGTTCTTTATAGACGGAACACGTTTTGCGACGCTTGTTACCTAAGTAAAGCTTTGAATTATAGAATTTACCTTTTACCTTTTGTGAGCTAAGTTCAGCTTTTAAGTTTATAGGTATAATCAGGGAGAGTACTTTGCACTTGTGGTTGAGTCTGCTACATTTTTATAAAATATCTTTCTCTTTATTTAATACTTCTATTATGGGACGCAGGTACAAAGTACGTCAACTTTTTAAAGTATTATTTAAAAATATACTCAACTCTACTCAGCTTCACGCTGTTCCCAGACTCATGGCAGGGTAGGCAGAGGGATCTTGAAAACCTGGTGTTAAGACATTCCGTTCTCCACTTTCTGCCGAATTTTGAGGCATAGCATGTTGAGTGGCGGAACTCAACGCCGCATTTTTCCTTGTACCAGAGTGAGGAAATGAAACATTAAATATTTAAATTGAAAATATTAAATATGTATTACCTCGACCGGGGGTCGAACCCAGAACCCATAGGTTGCAGTCACACGTTTTTGTGCCGCTGTGCCACGACAGGCCTCAATATTTAAAAATATAAAATATCTATATACAAATATCTATCATATGAGAATATATTTTTTGCAAATTTTATTTATAAAAAGGCATTAATTATGCACTTTTGAATTATTTCCTCGTTGGTCGTTTAGAAGTTTTGAAGTCCATTCATTTCATCTAAACGACTTATAATATATAATAATAATAAAAATATTTCAAATAAGAGCTTCTCCCACACTGGAAACTTTCATTCTGCTTTCATCGTAATTTTTTTTCTTCAGCTCCACGCTGTGTCCCGAATGTGGCAGAATAGGGAACTTGGGAACTTAGTGTTAAGTTACTCCGTTCCGTTTCCTACTTTCAGCCAAATTTAGGCATTACGTACACGTCTCGAGATTTTTAGAGCTTAGAAATTAAAACATAAAATATTTAATTTAAAAATATTGAATATGAAATATTTAATATTTTTGCTCGAGTTGGACATCGAATCCACATATCCACTTATCGCTCACGCTTGTGAACACACCATGCTAAACCTCAAAATGCTTACTTTAAGTTAAATCCTCTTTAATAATAACGATAAGATAAATATATAAATCCTTACAAACAAAGTGACAAGAATCGCCTAGAATGCACAACTTCATACAATAAAACAAATGATAGCTACCTAGCCTGTGGAAACTGTAGCGCCATGATCCCGATAACGCTGAACATAATGGGCTATAAAATTTCATAGCCACATCCAAGTGGTTTTCAATTAAAACTTAAGCTTTGCTATCTTCGACAAATAGTGTTACCATTTGGTTGAGGATTTTGAATGACGATGTATTAAATTTGAAGCAAAAAAGCTTTTCTTTTTAGTTTCAGAGTAGACAGAGGGAACATGGGAACCTTTTGTTAAACTCATTACGTTAGGTTCCCTATTTTTTACCAAATTTGAGGCATTATGTTTTGAGTTGCGGAACTCAACGCCGCGCTTTGCCTTGCTACCAGAGCTAAGGAATGAAAATATTAAGTATTTCATTTGCTCCAGTGGAGGTCGAACCCACAACCTGTCGTTTTTACAACCGCCTGCCTTAAGCGCCTGTGCTACGTTAGGTTAAATTTGTATAATCTATTCAATAATACACAGTACTTAAATTAATAGTAATAGAACTATGGGGGCTATCGTAGTACAGAAGAGAAGCGTGCAACCATAAAAGGGGGTGGATGTAGGTTCGATTTTCTCCTTTAAAAAAAATAAATATTTTTATTTACTCCATTCAGTTCTAAATTAACGTACTCAATGCTTCCAGAATTTAGCGAAAAGTGGGGAAAGGTACTGTCTAAATGGAAACAGAGCATCTAAATCCCAGGTTGCGTCTGCCTACTTTCTTCTTCTTCTTCTTCATCTGAGTCAACTAATAATATATTTACTCCGTTGCAATTTGTTTTCCTTAAGAAGATAAATCATACAATCGATCATTCCGTTTACGATCTGGCTCTCACATCACAATGGCAGGAGGAAGTAAATATTGTACATTGTAGCGTAATTAGCACTAGTCCATCGGTACTCTATAATGGTTAATTTAAATATATCGTCATATCCACTCAGTCTGACTAAAAAATGTATGGTAAGGTACGCGATACCTCTAAACAATTCCAATTAATTTTCTGTATATATCATAAATCATGATTGCATAAATGTAATATAAATTAAACTTAAAAAAAAGTAAAAAAAAAATATATTTAAACAGATCAAGCCGTATTTGAAATAAAAAACAGTTTTCTATTCTAGTAAAAAGGAAACCTTATTATTGCATTATGTCGTGGCGCAGGCACAAGCGTGTGACTGTAACCGACAGGTTCTGGGTTCGATCCCCAGTCGAGGAAATGAAATATTTTATTTTTCAATTTAAAAATTTAATGCTTCATTTCTTCGCTCTGTTAATAAAGCAAAGCGCGGCGTTGAGTTTTGCCACTTAACACGCAATGCCTCAAATTCGGCGGAAAGTGGGGAACGAAAGTGGAACGGAGTGTCTTAACACTAGGTTCCCGGGTTCCCTCTACCTACCCTGCCTCGTGCGGGACACAGCGTGAAGCTAAAAAAAATTATTCCATTATTTCCATTTTCCAACTTCTGCTGAATTTCCATTCTCTACTTTCATTTGAATCTATCAGAACTAGAAAAAGATCTAAAGTATAATAAATTAAAGAAGTTAGATGTAGACTAAAACTTAGCCCACTATGTTTATCCTATAAGAACATATTGTGTCATCATTAGCACAAGCCTAATTAATTCCACGTAGCCTAGTCTTATACGTTAAGTGCACTTTAAACTGAATTATTGTTTATATTTATGTAAAATGTATGAAAAATAGTATTGTCCGTTGTGGAGCAGTGAAATAGTCTTACATTAGAAGCGATTGTTAAGAGTTCGATCCTACTTGGGAAAATAATAAACTTAATCGGCAAAACTGACAGCAAGAAATACACCTGTACACCCTCTGGTTAATCAATGAATAAAACGAAAAAAAATTGAAGAATTGCAGATTGATTGAAGGAATTTAACACTATGAGAGAAATAAATGAAATAAATAAATGAAATACGGGGATTATGAGTTCATTGGGCAATATTTAATATTAAAATAATTATTAAATATTGCCCATATTGCATATGAACTCATAATCCCCGTATTTCATTTATATTTATCTTTATTTGAGTTCTATTGAGATACAGGACCACAAGCGTACGACTGTAAACGGCACAGGTTGTAGTTTTAAACGTCACTCGAGAATATGAAAAAAATCATTTCTTCGCTCTGGTACTAAGGAAAAGCGCGGCGTTGAGCTCTGTCACTCTTCTCAGTTTCAACAAAACGAGGAAAATAGAAGCGTCTTAATAAGGTCGGAGTGTCTTAACACTATGCTCCCCCGTTCTCTCTACCAATCCTGTCATGTTCATCAATAGCTGGATTTATTTAATTTACTTTTTTAATCAAACCAAGGTTCCTTTAGTTATTATGCAGACTAAATTTTATTGTAACTGATAATTTGTAACAAGAAATTATATTCTAATGGCGTATTGTTTCAATATTATAGAACAATTGGCTTGTTACATACATATCTAGAGATAGTGCAATATGTTAATAGTTTAGATAAGAAGAGTATTGTAGTGCACTTGTAATATGTGTGTGTTCGGTTATTTTAATTGCGGATTTATATTTTTTTTAACTTCGAAGCTTATGGCTATGGTTTCTAATGTGAGAATAGAGCACTAACCATTGTGGCCTCAGCTAATCTCATTCTTCACATCCTACAACATCTTCGTGCCTCCTGGGTCCTCATGTTTTTACGTCTCTCTTTTTCTGCCTCTCTTACCCTACTACACATCTCTTACTTTGCTTCAAATATGAATCTTATACATTTATATCTATAAAATGTGAGTAAAGTGTTTAAGTAAAAAAAGTACAGGAGAACTCATCAGGGAGAACGATCCCGTCTACAATAAGCTCATATAGACGGGATACAATTATAAAATAAGTGACTCTACCAAACTTTATTCAAATACATACATACATAGCTTCACGCTGTATCCCGCACAAGACAAAGTAGGCTGTGGTAATTTGGTAACCTAGTGTTAAGACACTCCATTCCGCTCAAAAATTTCCGCCAATTGCATGTATTGCGTGTTATTGAAAGTAGGAATTCAACACCGCGCTTTATTTTATTATCAGTGCAAAGAAATGAGAACAAACTTACACTTACTTAGTTATTGTAAACATTAAGTAATTGAAAACTTACTTACTTACTTACTTAGTTATTATTTATTATATATTTACTTACTTACTTAGTTATAGTAAACATTAATTAATTGAAAATATGAAATATCTCATTTCCTCGAGTGGAAATCGAACCGTCAAGCTGATAAGTTTATAGTCGTACGCTTTTGCCCCTGCGCCATGACAGATTCAAATACATTTTTAAACAGTCGTTTGAGCATGATGCTTCCCGCTTGGAAAGCAGTTTTGCCGAAAATTCCATTTACAGTCGGGTCATAGTTAGTTCATCTAAAAGTGATTTTATAACGATTAATAAAATATGCTTAGTAATATTTTTATTCTAGAAGTGTAGGTCATTTAATCATAACTGTCTCGCGTGCACAGAACGGATAAAATAAGATAAGTAATATGAATTGATTGTCTACGTACGACCTTGAAATATTATAGGTTCCCTCTTGGCCTAATACGTAAATAACAAAACACATGGCAAAATAGTTTCATCAACATACCGCTATGTTGGATTCTGTTACTTAAGGATATGTTACTATAACATTTGCGTACTACTATTAGCTGCTTATATCTTTAAGAATTTTGTACGTACTCATCATAGATCGTGCATAGAAATACTATAATACTTATTTGTTACTTTCTACGTATAAAATACGTAAAAATATGAACAGCTAAATAAACACTTGCTAAGTAACCACAGTAATATCACATTTCATTTCAAAATAAATTTCATTTTCATATAAATTTATTAAAGGCTTGGAATGAATATAAATATATTGTACACAATCTTTTATGTAGCCTTTTTAGTTTTTAATATAAGTTTGAAACTAAGCGGCCACTTAAGTAATTAAATATGAAGTAAAATTTTAAGTCATTCTAGCTGTTAAACTTCTTTTCAGAGTAACAAAAATATTTGAAATAAGCACGTTTGCAGAATAAAGGTTCAAGTCAAATGTAAGCTTTTAGAAAGAAGTAGAGCGTGAGATAGGAAAAGGCGGCGTTATTATGTAAGTTTTTAGTTTTAATACTAATAACAATGTTGAAATAGAAGTATTGTATATGGTAGCCGTGGGAGAAGTACGTGGTTCATATAAGAACCTGACATAAATGTGGCTGACTCGAATTCGAAATAAAAATCGTTTAAAAGCCGTAAATGATCATGATTTTATTAAAGATCGGTCCGTCGGACGAACGAAGAATCCTTTTATAATAGCTCAATACTACACTCAATCTAAGTGTAGTATTGAGCTATTATAAAAGGATTCTTCGTTCGTTTAACAGTGAAAGACATAGTTGTAACAGCCCGAAGTTAAAAAAGGTATATGAGAGATATCTTCGCAGGTTGTGTATAAATGTGACGCCGATATGTAATATTTTTTTTATTTATTTGCCGTGGATAGTATTTTGATTTTTGGGCGTATTTATTTTTTCGTGTTTTTATAAGTAAATCTTTTAATTAAGAAGTTAGAACAATTTATTTTTGTCAAATTTTTATTCATTGTATATCATTCATAATTGTTATTCATTCAATTGTATTTCATTCATAATTATTATTTCAGAAAAATGATCAGAAAGTGATAGTTGTCGTTTTTTGATGCTCTATTTTAAATTTATGATGAATGGATTACTAAGTTATTTTTTTTTATTTCACGCTCTATCCCGCACATAGCAGGTTAGACAGAATAAACTTATATTTATATACGTAATGTTTTTTTTTTTTTTTAGTAAATACAATTCACCACAGGCTTGGTTTGTCCGTGCCTTTGTCTGCTCTTTTTATTTTGTTCTTCTTTGTGATTTTTTTTATTTTAATAAACTTTATTTATATATACTCATTTGCACAGGGTTGGTATGAGAGCCAGAAGGGTCCTGCTCAAGGTTTTTCAATGATTTAGGCCAGAAGGGCTCTAGTTAAGATTTGAATTTTACAATATACGTAATGTTATATATATACGTAATGTTAAGACACTCTACTCCGCTTCCCAATTTTCTCTAAATTAGATGCATTGCTTGTTGAGAGAAGAAATTCAACGCCACGCTTTGCCTTGTTACCAATGTGAAGAAATGAAAATTTAAAATATTGTGTTAGAAAATAATAAATATTTCACTTCTTCGAATAGGTATCAAACCCACAACCTGCGGTCTACAAACACGCACTTGTGCCCCTGCGCTACGACATACGTACCTCAATTACTAATACTCATAACACATTTTAAATATCCGAGATATTCTATTTATGTACTCTTCTACTCTATAATATTGGTATGGATAATATAATTTTCATACGCATTTGTAATTCAAGTAGCATATGATAGATATTCCCATGATACCAAAGGAGATACGATATAAAATTAAGAGGTGGAAAAATTGAGTCGAATGTCCGTTCCTAGCAAGTCTTCTGGGACGCGTACCTTGATAAAACATTAAACTCGTTTTAGATCGCTTAAAACAGTATATTTTGTGATATAATAAATTTATGAAATACGTAAAATTATTATTTCAATCTTGATTTATGTAAAGATATAATGAAATTGTAACTTATCGTTGTCTCCATGTAAAAACAGTTTGAAATAATCAATTACTGTAGGCAGTTATCGACGTACTAGAAGCCAAAACAATAGGTTTTTATATTTTTTCAGCTTGTCAGTTTGTCCTTGCGTTTGTGAACGCTAATCGCAGAAAAGGTGTAGCCAATATAGATGCAGTTTTCGCTAATGAATTTTCGCAAGTTTGACTTCACATTTTTATTATTATTAAACCAATATATAGATGTCATATTTAAAATAGTAATGATTTGCATAAAAATCAAAAATTCAAAATTCAAATATTTTTATTCAAAATAAGAAGTTACAAGCTTCGTTTTTTTGTCGACGTGAACGTTTCTGATATGTTGAAATATTAAAAAAAGAAATTATACCTTCTTTACCGATTGGCACATGTCAACTATATAAAAAATATCTGTAATAAAATACGTTGTCAAAATCTCTTCTGCCTTTTAAATTAATATAAATTATCAGGTTATGGGCCCAGGTCCCACGCAATAATTACAAAAATAAATATTAGTAAAATAGAACCTAAAAGTTGCAACGTGTTTGTCGTCGAGGAACATCTTCATCAGCAGTAAAAAAATGTCTTCAAATACGATGACTCTGATAGAAAAGCTGACTGGAAGAGAGAATTATCCCACATGGAAGTTCTCGGTACAGACTTACCTAGAACATGAGGAATTATGGGATTGTGTCGTATCTTCAGATGGGGTTGATTCAAAAAAGGATATTAAAGCTAAGTCAAAGATAATTTTACTTGTCGATCCTATCAATTATATAAATATACAACAAGCTCAGACGGCAAAAGAAGTGTGGGATAATTTGGCTAATGCTTTTGACGACAAAGGATTGACCCGACGAATCGGACTGTTAAGAGATTTGATCACAACTACTTTAGAGGGATGCGAAAGTATCGAAGGCTACGCAAACAGAATTATGTCAACTGCTCACAAACTAAGAAACATTGATTTTGTTGTAAATGATGAGTGGTTGGGTACTTTACTCCTGGCAGGATTGCCAGATGTTTATCAACCAATGATCATGGCATTAGAAAGTTCCGGTTTGGCAATAACAGCTGATTTAGTGAAGACTAAATTACTTCAAGACATAAGAAAATCAGAGAATCCTGCGCTGTATGTTAATAGAAGTAAATTTTACACGCAGAATGTCAAACAAACTTTAGAGAAATCAAATAAAGTAAATAAAGGTCCAAGGTGTTTTACATGTAATAAATATGGGCATATAAGCAAACATTGCAGAGACAAGAAAAAAGGAACAAAAGTCAAATGAGAACTCCGGCTATGTGGCAGTTTTCTCCGCATCAATAAGTAATGACAATGGCTGGTATGTGGATTCAGGAGCATCAATGCATCTAACAATGCACCGTGAGTGGCTTTATGATGAAATACCACCTATGGTTGACACTATAAAAGTGGCTGATGACAAGAAACTTACTGTAAAAGCTTGTGGTAAGGTAAAACTACAGGTTGTTGACAGAAATGACAAATCTGAAATGATTGAAGTACACAATGTTCTCTATGTTCCTGAATTGGCCACCAACCTTCTTTCAGTAAGTCAAATAATAAAGAATGGCTGTCATGTGCAATTTGACAAAGAAGGTTGCAGAATATTTACTAAAATGAATAAGCATGTGGCAGAAGCAAAACTGATAAATAATATGTACCGGCTCAATACAAAAAGTATTCCAGCATACATATCTACAACTAAAAACAATGATGCTTACTTATGGCATCAAAGGATGGCTCATTTGAACTTTGAAGACCTAAATAAATTATCTGAAAGTACTGGGGTAAAAATTGAAAACAAGGACAAAGTTGTATGCATTTCATGTTTGGAGGGAAAGCAGTCAAGAAATCTATTTCCTTCTGAAGGTTACAGAGCAAAAGGCATGCTAGAACTTATACACTCAGACGTCTGTGGCCCCATGGCAGTCCAATCCCTGGGAGGAGCAAATTACTTTGTTACCTTTATCGATGACTATTCTAGGAAAGTATATGTTTATTTAATAAAGAATAAATCAGATGTATTTGATAAATTCAAAGAATATAAAGCCATGATTGAAAATCAACTTAATTTGTCAATAAAGAAGCTTCGCACCGATAATGGCAGAGAGTATTTAAGTAATGAATTCAAATCATTTTTAATTAAAAGTGGAATTTCTCATCAGACATCTACACCTTACATACCTCAACAAAATGGGCTAGCAGAGAGGATGAATCGCACCTTACTAGAACGAGCTCGATGTATGCTATTGAATGCGAAATTACAAAAGCAGTTTTGGGCAGAAGCAGTATCCACAGCAGCATACATTACTAACCGATGTCCAACAAGAGCACTGGCGTTTCAATCACCTGAAGAAATCTGGACAGGAAAAAAAACCCGATATTACCCATTTGAAGATTTTTGGATGTAAAGCAATGGTTTATAAACCTAAAGAGAAAGTCAAGAAATTGGACTCCAAGGCAACTAAGATGGTATTCATTGGATACAGTGAACAGACTAAAGGGTATAGGCTCTTTGATCCTAAAATTAGGAAAGTGTGTATAAGCAGAGATGTCATATCTCTTTGAAAATCTGGTGATGAGAAAGTATATTAATCTGCCTCTGTCAGAGTATACCTCAGAAGCTGATATAAACAAAGTTGAATCTCATGATAGTGAAAAAACATCAGAAGATAACGCAACAAGTGATGACTCATATCACTCAGATGAGGGATCTTTGTATGAACCTGAGGAAACAATTGATTTGAAAGACATTTATTCAAATGTGACAACCAGAGCAAGGCACAGAAAAAATACTGAAAATAATACTTACTTATGCTCAGATGACTTATCAGATCAGCAGGATGTCCCTCAGACATACAGTGAAGCAGTATCGATAGATAATAAAAGTGCAGAAAAATGGAAGCAATCAATTAATGAAGAGTTGTTGGCACACAGAGAAAACAGAACTTGGGAGTTGGTGGATAAACCGCCAGGGACACGAATAATTGGCTGTAAATGGGTTTTCCGTATTAAAAACTTGCCATCTGGTCCACTATACAAGTCAAGATTATGTGCTAAAGGATGTTCTCAGAAAAAAGGTTTAGATTACACAGAAACTTTTTCACCTACAGTTAGGTACGACTCCATCAGAGTTTTACTTTCAGAAGCTGCTCAACATAATTTTGAGATGATTCAATTTGATGTGAAAACTGCATTTTTATATGGAGACATACAAGAGAACATATACATGACACCACCAGAAGGTTTGAAAGCATTACCAAGTCAGGTATGTAAACTTAATCGTTCACTTTATGGCCTCAAACAAGCACCTCCCTGCTGGAACAATAAGTTTGACAGTTTACTAAAGAAATTTGGGTTTGAAAGTAGTCATTCAGATAAATGTGTTTATATTGGTAATATAAACAATGATGTAGTATACCTGCTATTGTATGTTGATGATGGGCTCCTATTATCAAGGTCAAAAGAGTCTCTGGATGTAATTATACATTAAGCAAAAATTTTGAAATTAAGAAATGTGCACCAAATAATTTTGTTGGATTACAGATAGAGAAGTCCAAAGGGTGCATATTTATTCACCAAGCAAACTATATTGAACGATTATTATGTAAATTTAATATGCAGGATGCTAATAGCAATGTCATTCCAATAGATCCTCACACCGTGCTAAAAAAAGCTCCGCTGCTCCAGACAAAAATATTCAGTACAGAGAAGCTGTTGGATCCTTAATGCACCTAGCTATTGTAAGCAGACCTGATATAATGTATGGAGTCAGTCTGGTGAGTAGATATCTCAATTGTTATGATCACACACACTGGAATGTTGTGAAGAAGATTATGAAGTATTTAAAGGAAACACAAAACTATGGTCTGTGTTATCATTCATCAAATAGTAATACACTGCAAGGATATAGTGATGCTGACTATGCGAAAGACATATGCACACGACGATCTTTGACTGGATATGTTTTTATAAAAAATGGAGCTGCTGTAACTTGGACAACTCAACGTCAACAGAGTGTTGCTCTATCCACTACTGAGGCCGAATTTATGGCGGCAGTTGCAGCTACAAAAGAAGCGTTGTGGTTAAAAAGACTATTAACTGATCTTAACTGATTTCAACAAGATACAGTGATTTTACATATAGATAATCAAAGTGCAATTTGTTTAATCAAAAACGTGGACTTTCATAAACGGTGTAAACATATAGATGTTAAATATAATTTCATTAAAGAAAAATTTGCTGATAAACAAATTGATTTAAAGTATGTATGTACGAAAGAGCAATATGCTGATATTTTCACAAAGGCTTTGCCTAGAGATCAGTTTCAATATCTAAGAAGAAAGATAGGATTGTTAAAACTTAACTAATTGTTTTCCTGATAAACATTTTATTATTGTTAGTAAAATTATTGTTTGGTAAGAGTTAGTAGCTAGCTTTGGATTAATATTGTAAGTGTGGCATATGTATGTTACTACGCAAATATTCAATTTTAATTGTTATTTTTTTTTTAAAGAAGGGCTGTAATTTGGTAAGAGTGTTGAAATATTAAAAAAAGAAATTATACCTTCTTTACCGATTGGCACATGTCAACTATATGAAAAAAATGTCTGTAATAAAATACGTTGTCAAAATCTCTTCTGCCTTTTAGATTAATATAAAATTATCATGATATCTATCTAAAAAACGATTTGCCTACTTTTGAACACTAACAAAAATTAAAAAAAATCTTTAATTCGACGGTTTCCAAGAGGCGCAGGTTCAAATCCTGCTATGTTTAAAATTAATTAGTCCTTTTTGTCCTTTAGTATTTTCTGTCCTAAGTATGGAATAACACTTAAAAAAACTGTAAAAATCTTTAATTATATTGTGAACTGTTAAATAATAAGTTGTGAATTAAATAATATTCATTGTTCACTTTGTTTTTTTCTAACCGTATTGTATAAAAACATAGACTTTAGACCACTTTCCTGAAAAGCACATTTTTTCACATTTAATATTTTACTTACGGATCATCGATACATATTTTATATATATATATATATATATATATATATATATATATATATATATATATATATATATATATATATATATATATATATATATATATATATATATATATATATATATATATATATATATATATATATATATACATATTTATATAAAAATTGAGCTTTGTCTATCCTTAACGAGATAAACATAATTATTACATATATAACAAAAAATACACACTTTAGAGATCTTATTTTCATATTGATTAAAAAATATCAAAACACAGATTTATTTAAATAAAGTCGCTTTAAGATAAACCTTTTATCTAACAACAAGTTTTATAAAAAAAAAATTACCTTTGTCAGGTAAAATTCTTAGAATTTTCCACATTGTAGTGGTATAAGCCAAAGGCCTTTGCTCGAGGACTAGTTAACCTTAATAGCTGCACATTATTCTCGCTGAGATCTTACAAGATATAAATACTTTTAATATTGTTTTCTTTAGCTTCATGCTATATTTCTCATAAATAAGGTAAGCAAAGGGATCCTGACATCGTAGTGATGAGTCACTCTATTTAGACAGTTAGATTTATTCGTACTTCAAAGCTAGGTACGCTTTACTAGAACGAGTAAAAACAAAATATGATAACGTCTTTGATTTTCACGATTGTTACACATTTTAAATGAAACACTTTTAACCGGATGAATCCGACTTAGACTGTGATGTCTACCCGTGACTACAGACTAAAGTGTAGTGTAAGTAAAGTGTTCGAAACGTCGGGTTTCCAAAAAACATGTTTAACAACCACTATACGCGATTAATCCGGTTAAAAGTGTTTCATTTAAAACAAAATATGAATTATATTTCCTCATTTACGCGCGTTTGCCCCAGCGTTACGACAGGCCTTAATGTTGTGTTCATGAAGAATTAATTTAAGTATAATTATTAAATCAGAAAATAGCAGCAAATTAGTTAAGTAGTATAAATTACCGACACTTAATATTAATCTAAAGTACGCCGATTCAATTGCTTATTTTGTTTGCTTGTTTGTATAATAAATAGTACAAGCAAAGAAAATTACGTCAATTGTACCTACAATTATTGTGATTATAGTCAGACTTTCTTCTTTATAGATCTTTCATTCTATTTACTTTGAAGAAATTTCTGTACTTCAATTCTGTAATTCCTACACAAACGTGATCCAAATTTCTCTATATCTCTCTATTAATCTCTATTAAAAATATTATATTTTTGCTAATTTGTTTTAATAACTTCACACTGTGTTCCACAAGAAGAAGGGTAAGCAAAAGGAACTTGGGAACCTAGTGATAAGACACTCCGTCTCTCATCAGGATACTTCCGATCCCCACTATTCTCCGAATATTCGCCGATTTTATACGATACCTCGATTTTATTTACTTACAATATTTAAAATTGCGGTTAAAAATGTAGTTAAGCTTCAACCGAACTGAGGTTAATTCTTATTATCTCTTTGAAAGTGGGGTTAACAGTAATATGCTATAAATTGATGTTTAAATACGTTCATAATTGGAAATTCGTGGTACACAGATTTACAAACATACACCGCATAATTTACTTGTTATAAATAGCTATTTTTTAATTCTAATGAAGTAATAAGGCAAAGCGCGGCGTTGAGTTCCGCCACTCAACACGCAATGTCTCAAATTCAGCGGAAAGTGGGGAACGTAAGTGGATCGGAGTGTCTTAAGAGTAGGTTCCCGGGTTCCCTCTGCCTACCATGCCTCGTGCAGGGATACAGCGTGAAGCTAAGAAAGAAAGTAAATATTTCGCAGTAGTATGACTTCAATTCTCCGTTATATTTGTATCAAATTTCAAAAGAACCGGCCAAGCGGAAGTCGGGATAGCGCACAATATGATACGTACAATTGTCATTAAAACTTAAAAATATCACGGTTGATGGAGGGGAAAATAAATTTAATAATTGAATAACTTTAAATTTTTGGTTCTTTTTCTACACGATGTATCTATCTCGCACATGGCAGGATAGGCATATTGAAATTTGGAAGAAAATTTTAACTTTGTATATATTGTACGTTTACCTTAGATATCTAAGGATTATTAAAAATAAAATAAATATGTGTTTACTATAAACTAATGAAAAAACGACAGCTTTACGTTGTTTTTTCTCCATTGTAGGGTACTCGAAGGGACCCTAGCCTACCCTACCCTATTATCAATCCGAATTACACTACTTGCCTAATTTTCATGACATGGACTTCATCAATATTTAGCAATCCACATAAATTAAAGGGGCTTTATACTTATAAAGAAGTATTATATTATACTCGAAATAATCCACGATCCTAACCTAACCTTAGGTTAGCAACATTACTGATAACACCCAGCAGGTGTTACTTTGAATCTCTCTTCATAAAATCGATCGAATGATAAAACCTTCAAAGTACGTTTTTTTAAGATTTTCATCATGAAATATACATTGTTTTTATTTTGTACGTGTTTCGAGGCCTGTCGTCGCACAGTGGCGCAAGTGTGTCTGTAAACGACGAATTGTGGGTTCGATCCCCACGAAATGACAAAAAAGGAATATTTATAAAAATATTATAATGATTAATTATTTAATTAACCACACCCTTGGGAACCTAGTATATTAAGACACTTCGTTCCACTTCCTTTCACCAAATGAAAACATTCAACAATAAATTTACAAATATTAAATATATAATTATGACTTTTCTATAATAGGTATTTTAATTCCACAACTATGTAGTAGCCACTAACACCCACCTCCAGAAAGTATATCATTCTTTAAAAAATATTATACACTAATCTCAATATTTTTAATTTACCGACATAAAAACAGAATTAAATACCTCAAGCGGGAATGGAACTCACAATCACCACGTAATATAGTTTAACTTTATCCTAATACTATTATCAAACCACGTAATACTAAAACATTTACTGTTCAATAATATATAACCACAGGTTCAGGTTATATATAAATATTACTCTCGAAAGTTCACTTGCTTGTAATTTCACAAGTAGGTGGTTTATCCATAGTCGACTCGCTAAAGAACCTTACACTCATAAGAATGAACAAGTCCAGGCAATACGAATTGCTATGCAAAATTTAAGATTCACCAACCAATAGAATTTAAATCCTAATAACATATTAACATAGTTCATTTTACAATGTCAAGATCTTTTGGATGAAGAAATAAGATCACATTCAGCGTTTCTAAAATGTGTCTAGTTTTAAAGAAATAATTTTTCGTTGAAAACAATGATATGTGATATTTTAACAAGGTAGCTTAATTTGTCTTTTGTAGTTTGATGAAGTGCTCTCTTAATGTGGACCTTTGTTTGCTTTTGAATTCGTTAACACTTTTTGTTAATTTTTAATGTAAAAAGATTAAAGATATACATTGTGAAGCCTCTCATACCATGAAAGGCTTCACAATGTATATCTTTAACCTTTCAAGGGTACTAGCGTGCGACCGGAAACGTGCCGATTGTGGGTTCAATTCCCACTAAGGAGAATGATGTATTTTTATCTGTGTTTCACCATTCAGATAAAATTAGGCAGGTAGAAGGATACAGTGTCTGAATACTAGATTGCCACAGATTACTAACTTTGCAGTGTAGGAATAGGTGAAAATTTATGAAATTTTTAAATATTGTTCATATAAAACGTATATTTCTGAAACAAGGAGAAGTCTGTAGACGTCTTTCGTGGGGCAGGGGTACTAGCTAGTGATTACTAACGTGATGAGTTGTGGCTTCGATCAGCATTCGAGGAAATACAGTATTTAATATTTTCAAATGAAACATTTAAGATTACATTTCTTTGCTCTGGCAAGAAGGCAAGGTGGCGTTGAATTCTCGTTATACTTCGTTGCCAGTCAACTCGCAATGGTTCAATTTCAGTGTAAAGTAGGGAACGGAACAAAGCGTCTTAACACTAGGTACATAAATTTCGTCTGTCTACTCAACCATGTGCGATATACAGCGTGACGCCAATTAAATAATTAAATATAATCGTGATATTTTAATTTGTTCTAATTTAATTATTTAATTTTCATTCATTTCCTCACTATTAAAAAAAATAGATCTGAAAATGGGGAATGCAAAGACTTATATATTTTTTCTCAGCTTCACGCTGTATCCCGCACTAGGCAGGGTAGGCAGAGGGAACGGAAGTGAAACCTAGTGTTATGACACTCCGTTCCACTTCCGTTCCCCACTTTCCGCCGAATTTGAGGCATTGCGTGTTGAGTGGCGGAACTCAACGCCGCGCTTTGCCTTATTACCAGAGCGGAGAAATGAAACATTAAATATTCAAATTGAAAATATTAAATATTTCATTTCCTCGACGGGGGATCGAACCCAGAACCTGTCGGTTACAGTCACACTCTTATGCCGCTGCGCCACGACAGGCCTCAGACTTATATATGTTGACCAAAAAAGAATGCAATAATAATATAAGCTAAGACTACCTACTTTCCTAGTACTAAAAACACTTCCATAATGATAACATTATATCTTTTATAATGAAAGTCATTTAAAGCACTCATTATATACAAGTTTTTGTTACTGAATCTATTTTATCAAAAGAGATTTAAAGGGAGGGCCACAGGTGTTATCACTAACGTTTTCATCCTTAGATCAGATGTAAGTAGGTGTAGGTGTAATATATTAAAGGAATTACGCCTCTTTTTAGTATAATAGAATACTTCTATATTAGTATAAGGCAGCTTTAATATACATATATAAGTATGTATGGCTTCTTATCGATGGAGTGGGTCTTAAACATTGAACATTTCGTCGAATGCGTAGTGATAATACTAGGTTTTGCTTGATTTACTCTACAATGAGGGAATAAATGAAAAACAGTTTATTATAGCAAAGAATAATACATTCATTATTTTAAAAAATTTAGAAAGCGCACAAAAATTTGGATTTGCGAATTTTGTAAAAACTCCCTGCAGAAATGTTAACAACATTAAAAAGTTATAATAAGAGTATAAGAATTTCGTCGTAGCTTAATGAGAAGGTATGGCTTAGTTGGTCAGAGCGCTTGGACAGTTTCGAAGAGACTGGGGTTCAAATCCTACAACGTTCAATTTGTCATACGTTTTTAATTTTTTTTAAAATGTATTAGTCTCCTTTCTAACTTTCTAGTTAAAAAATATTTTATTTATTATTTTCCGATCTTGCAACTTTGAGTTTGTTCTTCATTATTTAGCTTAACGTACAACACGTACTTTATGAATTAGGATTGATAAAAGCTACACTTAAATACTTATGTTACAACAGCAATCGGCAGTGTTAAAAATAACTGAACCCTTTTAAATGAAAGATGCAATTGTTTGCTAAGTTCAAATATATAACATTTATAAGCACCTTTATTAAAACTAAGAGCTTATAACTAAAACTGCAATGTCCGTCCATTCATCTATTCGTATGTTTTTCTTTCTGTCTGTCACCAGAATTTATGTCGTAAAACGTGATAGTTGAAAAATTTTACTTTTTTTAAATACTTAATAACAATATAAAAAATATTTAAGGACGCTTCGTTATATCAAACGTGATTCTAATCCGGTTCTATTGAAATTTACAATTATAACTCAAACTACTGCGAAATATTTACTTCTTAATATATATATATATATATATATATATATATATATATATATATATATATATATATATATATATATATATATATATAATATATATATATATATATGAAATGAATATTTTTGTTTTTTATAGCTTCCCTTTATAATCCCTATGAAAAACTTGGTGATGAGACACTTCGTTGCCTATTAACTTATAACTAATCGTTAAATGTTTAAAAAATGTCATGCCGAGTGGCGTCGAATTATTGAGATATTTTATGTGGAGTAGCTGGACTCAAATCACCACGAAAAAATATAAAACATTATATTTCTGAAGGGTGGATCTAACCCACAACCCTAGTATTTACAGGCACATACTTGTACCTATGTGCCACGACGGTCTTCTTACTTAAGCAAAATATTATAGAACGCACAAGAAAAATTAATTAAAACGTAATACATAATATATGAAACAATAATAGTGCCCTCGAGTTTTATTTACTTACAATATTTAAAATTGCGGTTAAAAATGTAGTTAAGCTTCAACCGAACTGAGGTTAATTCTTATTAACTCTTTGAAAATGGGGTTAAACGTGATTTACTATAAATGGTACTGGTTAAACATGTTAATAATTGGAAATTCGTGGTACAATGGTATACAGATTTACAAACATACATACTGAAGTAAATATTTCGCAGTAGTTTGAGTTATAATTGTAAATATATGTTTCTGGATTTAATACTTTTATAATTGTAGCAGATTTCAATAGAATCGGCCTAGAATCACGTTTGATATAACGAAGCGTCCTTTAATATTTTTTATACTGTTATTTAGTATTTAAAAAAAGTAAAATTTTTCAACTATCACGTTTTACGACATAAATTCTGGTGACAGACAGAAAGAAAAACATACGAATAGATGAATGGACGGACATTGCGGTTTTAGTAGGGTTATAGGGTCTTAGTTTTACAAAAGGAGTTCAAAAATGTTGTGTTATATATTTGAACTTAGCAAACAATTGCATCTTTCATTTAAAAGAGTTCAGTTATTTTTAACACTGCCGATTGCTGTTGTAACATAAGTATTTAAGTGTAGCTTTTATCAATCCTAATTCATATAGTATGTGTTGTACGTTAAGCTAAATAATGAAGAACAAACTCAAAGTTGCAAGATCGGAAAATAATAAAGAAAATATTTTTTAACTAGAAAATAATTAAAGGAGATTAATACATTTTTTTAATATACATATATATATATATATATATATATATATATATATATATATATATATATATATATATATATATATATATATATATATATATATATATATATATATATATATATATATATATATATATATATATATATATATATATATACATATATATATATATATATATATATATATATATATATATATATATATATATATATATATATATATATATATATATATATATATATATATATATATACATATATATATATATATATATATATATATATATATATATATACATATATATATATATATATATATATATATATATATATATATATATATATATATATATATATATATATATATATATATATATATATATATATATATATATATATATATATATATATAAGTGTATTAACACTAGGTTCCGAAGTTCCCTTCGCCTACCTTCCCATGTTCGAGATGCAACGTAAAGCTCAATTATTCCCCTGAGTGGGAATCGAACCCACAAGCTTCACGTTTATAATCAGATACGTTTATGGCAATTAAATATTATAATTCCTACTTTTTTCCACTAACTTTAAATATTAACTACAAAAGCAATATTTTAAATCGTTATTAACACTGAAATAGATACATACAAAAATAGAAACCTTTCTACGCCATACAAACCTAACTGAGCGTGACTACAATACAAGATAGAAAAACTGCAGCCACTATAGATTTTCTCGTTTGGAAAAGTTTAAACAAAAGGTGAAAGCAAGTGCGCTGGAAGCGGCGATACTGTATCGAACAGCGTTTTGTACGACTGGTAACCAGTTGGCATGTGGACGTTAAGGGTTGAATGAAAATTTATGTAGTACCAAGCTTTTATATGCAACATTCCAAGGATGGTTAAATGTATATAACTATTAGTACAGAATAAAGAAAGAAATATGCCTGGACGTAGGGTGTTTTGCACCAACAGAATTAACGAAAGGAGCGTCGTAGCGCACCGGCACACGCATATGTGACTCTAAATACGAGGTTGTGAGTTTGATCATACTCGAAGAATTGAAATATTAACATTTTATTCTCATTTTATCGCTCTAGTAATAAGGCAATGCGCGGCGTTGAGTTCCGCAACTCAACACACAATGGACTTAACTTGTAGCGGAAAGTGGGAAACAGAACGGAGTGTCTTAACACTAGGTTCCCTCTGCCCATGTACGGAATACAACGTGAAGCTCCTCAAAACTGGATCATTTCAATTGACTCTATAAAGTCTTTTTAATAAAACAAATTTAACCGGATTAATAGCGTATATTGAATTCTGTTCAATTAATAGTATTAGCCGAGAACATAGCAAAGTAAATAACACCTCTTTTCATAAAAAGCTCTTTTCATTTTAAAGATTTATATTTTATTATATACAAGTTAAGCCGTTTATGTAATACACCTGAATAAAAGCACAGATAACATTTTTAAAATCATAGTCTTTAGTATATAGAAAAGATGTATACGAGAAAAAGTATTATGTCGCAATAATATTTTCTCTCATATATCGTTCACTTGCAACATATGTATAGATTTTATTTTCATAAAAAGCTCTATAACTACAATTATAAAAGAAAGATGCTAATTTAATAATTTAAATATAAATTAGGTCTGTTGGTTTCAAATTAAATATTCAATGTTTTCATTCTTTCGCTCTAGTAACGAGGCAAAGCGCGGTGTTGAGTTCCGCCACTCAACATGCAATGTCTCAAATTCAACGCAAAGTGGGGAACGGAAGTGGAACGGAGTGTCTTAACACTAGTTTCCCAAGTTCTCTTTGCCTACCCTGCCATATGCGGAAAACAGCGTGAGGCTGAGTGAGTGAGTGAGTAAATATAAATGTAAATATAAATGAGTGATAATCTTTTGTATAAATTACATTAATCTTGTAAACTTAACAAATAATTCAACATTAAAAAAAAATGGGAAATTAATAACTATATTTCCCTTATCTTTTAAGAAGTTATACACTAAATTAATTAAATACATATAATAAATTTATACATATTTTCTTTTACTACCAACTTTGCTACCTTTGTCCTAATTAATGCATTCGAATATTTCAGCGATGTTAACTGAGCTTTTCAAAAGAGATTCCTCTTGGGTAACTTAAATAAGCTGAGGGACCTCGGCGAAGTAATTAAAACACAATTTTATACGCTACTTTGACTGTATCCTGAACGTAATATAATGGCGTCCTGTAATAATATTGTAAGGTATACGATACGTGATTTCCATTAAGGTAACTTTGTGTTGAACTTTGTAATTTCTAACAATAATTTAAGATGTCAGTGTGACACAGCTGGGTTGTGTCTGACAATGCGTGTACTAAAGAAATAAAGCTAAGAGTTTGCTTATTTAGTTCAGAGTTTAGTAAGCTTGTTCCGACAAATCTCGGGAACTACAACATTACATGTAACTATATACGTATTTATTTTCTTGGTCTGATTAATCTTTTTAGGCGGAAGGTGTTACACGAACTGCAGAGTTGGTCGCAAATTAAAATAAAGAGCGGTATTGAGTTACGCCACTTAATCTTTAAGAATATTTAATATTTCATTATCCTGAGTAGGCACAAAATTTGGGGCGGCCAATTTTTTAATTGCACGCTTATGCCACGATTACCGAGGCTTTTGTATTTTTATAAGCTTCACCTTAGATCCATGAAATTGGTAACCCAGTGTTGAGACAATTCATTGTCATTAAGACACTACCATGCACTTTTCACTTTTGAGACATTGTATGTTGAATGGCGGAACTCAACACCGCCTTTATCACATCTATAAATAAATTTAAGCACGTGGGAACCGAACTTATAACCATTGCAAAGTTTTCACCTGAAACATGATAGCAGAACTCTTATTTCATATAATTAATTAAAAACATTTAACATTCCCTGATATAACATACTATCTATAAACACATTACATACGTACAATTCCCCGAGTAACTTCGGTCGAACAATTTATTTGGGTACGCCTCGTAAGAGATTAAAATCTGATTGCTTTGTTGTGACTTCATGAATAATTTAACGACTGTAATAAGTTATAAACAAATATATAATAACAATATTATTGATATTTTATTTAAATACTTACTTAGTTAGCTTCACACTTTATTTTATAATGGGGTAGGCAAAGAGAAAGGAGCGCAGAAGTCTACGGTCTCGGCATACCTTTTTCACTTCGTCCACTGTCAACAACCTCATCATACATGTCCTCCGGAAGGTCCTCATGCTTTTTACATGACCTTCCTCCAGTGTCAAAAATACTGTGTTTTTGAAGTGTTGCGTTGATCGAATTCTCCTCCTTCCTCTCTCATATATTAGTAATATACAAAAAATACACAAGAACGTTCTCAATTATAAGCTATGGCTATAACTATAACTATAGGTAATCGCACCATCGGTTAACAAAAATGAGAAAGAAATATATAAAATATATAAATAAAACACTGAGTTTTTTTAAGAAATTATGAATATTATTTATTTATCCGAGTGTGATGCTTACATAATAGAAACGTTCTCCACAGCGCCACGACACCCTGAAGAAATATTTTTTTTTTTAAAGATAAAGCAGAGGAAACTGGGGAACCCAGTGCTAAGGCACTCCATTCTAATTAAGGCATTTGATTGATTCACTTTACGCGGATTTCGAGGCATTGCTTGATTAGTGGCTTAATTTAACGCCGCAATTGATCTTCTTATTACAGCGAAGAAATGAAAATAACAAACAGTTTTTCCTCGTTTGTGGGCAACATACACACATATTACTTGGTAGTATAAAAATAAGGCTCTATTTATTATAAGTTTATCTTTTATGTAAATCATACAGGCCTATTATTTTGGTAAAAGGATTTTTTCTAAGAAAAAATAAGACCTTTGGAACGCCAATGGAACGTTCTTGCTAACTTCAGAATTTTCATATTAAAATATCATATTGATCATTTCGAGGCCCTCAAGATGTAGTAGCCTATGGCGTTTGAGAACGTGTGTTCTTTTACGTTTTGACAACAATCCAAAGCGCGATGTTAAGCTCCGCTATTAAATACATAATGTTTCGAAGATTAAGGGGAATAATTTGGCTGAAACAAAATGTTTTAACACTAGGTACTCTATGTCTAACCTGCTTAATACGATATATTGCGGCAGCGTGAAGCCAAGAAAAAAAAATGTTAAAACGTTTTATTTTTACAGTATATGTTTGCTTTTTCAAACGCCCTTATCTATACACGAAAGACATATAAGAAAAATATTATTATTAACCGATGTAAATATAGTTTTTATTCCTTTATTTTGCTTAGCTTTTCTTAACTTTTATCGCTTGTTTTTTTATCGATTTTATATAAAGAAATATATTAGCATTTTATTTGACAAAATTGCTAAACGAACTGTTTTATTAAATTCGGCTTCACGTAGTATCCCGCACATGGCAGGGTAGACAGTGGGAACTTGTGAACTTAGTATTAAGACATACTGTTTCGTTCCTGACTTTTCACTGAATTTGAGACATTGCGTGTTGAAAGGTTGGAACTCAACGCTGCGTTTAGCCCAGAGCCGCCAGAGCAATGAAAAGAAAATATTAAACATTTCATTTAAGAATATTAAATATATTCATTTCCTCTAGTGAGTATTAAGCCCACAACCCTCCGCGTTTACAGTTACACATTTGTATACCTGAGCATCGGCAGGCCTCAAATTTAATTTTATTGGTTATAATAAAAATAAAATTTAAGTTTTAAATGTAAATTTCCTTTAAAATGTATGTTTTTAGAACTCGAAAGTTAGAAAAATAATAAAGAAATATTGTTATGTTTTAGCAGGCCAAGTAGGATGAGTATCATTATCTTGTCTCATTCAAGACAACATATTAAATGGCTGATATAGTCCTGACATTTTTTACCTTCACGTTGTATCCCGCACAGAGCAGAGTAGAGTAGAGAGGAGAGTGAAAGCATTTTCTGCTTTTAACAAATTCAAGCTATCGTTAGTTTATTGGCGTAACTTAACGCCGCACTTTAATTTACTATCTTAGAAAACAAAATAACCAAAGGTGTATGAAACCACGTTTAATTTTATTACTATTTATAACATAAATTTAAAATTAAGCTGCCATATATAAGAAAAACCAAGTACCGTTACAAATTACCCAATTTTCCTTAAAATGCGAGTTTAAAAAGTGAAGTAAATACATTTGAAACACTGTAATCGTGTTAATAGCTTTTCTTTTTGTAATAAAAGACAGGAAAGATTTTCAAATCGTATTTTCGTCTATTTTACCGGAAGACAGTTATTTTACTCCTTATAAATTTTACGTTGTTATTTAAATATAAACTTTATTGGTAAGACAAAAAAGGTCTCATTTCTAATAGATATGTAAAAGTCAGTTTAAATTTTGTATGGCATTGAGAGCTGCTCGGATGGGTTATTCACATAGGCACTGGCGTCTTTACCAATTTAGTGAGGGATTCCTTGGTAGTGACTACGTAGAGAATTGTTTAGAATTTACCTTGCTCTTGTTTACGGTTAAGACATAATTGTAGGCGATATTGATTTTTTTATAGTATGTATTTTGTTTAAATTTCGAATCTTAGATATACACAGGCCTGTCGTGGCGCAGCGGAACAAGAGTGTGCTTGTAACCGACAGATTCTGGGTTCGATCCCCAGTCGAGGAAATGAAATATTTAATATTTTCAATTTAAATATTAAATATTTCAACTCTTCGCTCTGGTAATAAGGCAAAGCGCGGCGTTGAGTTCCGCCACTCAACACGCAATGCCTCAAATTCGGCGGAAAGTGGGGAACGGAGTGTCTTTATACTAGGTTTCCGGGTTCCCTCTGCCTACTCTGCCTCGTGCGGGATACAGCGTGAAGCTGATTTATTGATTTAGATATATTTCTATAATCTGACTTTGGGCTTATAAATTCGGTATAATTTAAAGAAAGAGACCAAAACTCCCGATATTCTAAGAAAATATATTCCTGATGTAAGAGTTTATATTGAAAGTAAAATATAGCTCAAAGAAAGACAGCTAGTAAAAATAGTATAAATAATAAAATAGAGACCTGTAGTGGTCATGACACGGCACGGACGAGTTCGTTTCACAATCGATGAAATTTTATATTTAATATATTTTATATTTCTTCGCTCTGATATTAGGGCAAAGCGCGGCGTTGAGTTCCGTAACTCATCACGGCAAACCTCCAGAACATACGGAAAGTGGAGAACGGAAGTGTCTTAATAGAAACGTATTAACCTAACACTTAGTTCATGTGAGGCCTTTCGTGGGGCAGCGGCACAAGACTGTCACTGTAACCGACAGATTCTGGGTTCGATCCCCAGTCGAGGAAATGAAATATTTAATATTTTCAATTTAAATATTTAATGTCTTATTTGTTCACTCTGGTAATAAGGCAAAGTGCGGCGTTGAGTTCCGCCACTCAACACGCAATGCCTCAAGATCGGCGGAAAGTGGAACGGAGTGTCTTAACACTACTTAGTGTTAAGATTCCCTCTGCCTACTGCCTCGTGCGGGATACAGCGTGAAGCTGAAAAAAAAACTTAACGGGTGAAAATGAAAAAAATATCACATAGTTAGATCGCTTAACGATTCCATATGGATAATTATTTTTTTAGGTCAATCAATCAATGAATGATTTGAACATATTGCGTGATGAGTGATTTAATTTAACGCCGTACTTGATCTTCTTATTACAGCGAAGAAATGAAAATAACAAACATTTTTTTCCTCGTTTGTGGGCAACATACACACATATTACTTGGTAGTATAAAAATAAGGCTCTATTTATTATAAGTTTATCTTTTATGTAAATCATACAGGCCTATTATTTTGGTAAAAGGATTTTTTCTAAGAAAAAATAAGACCTTTGGAACGCCAATGGAACGTTCTTGCTAACTTTAGAATTTTCATATTAAAATATCATATTGATCATTTCGAGGCCCTCAAGACGTAGTAGCCTATGGCGTTTGAGAGCGTGTGTTCTTTTTACGTTTTGACAACAATCCAAAGCGCGATGTTAAGCTCCGCTATTAAATACATAATGTTTCGAAGATTAAGGGGAATAATTTTGCTGAAACAAAGTATTTTAACACTAGGTACTCTATGCCTAACCTGCTTAATTCGAAATATAGCGGCAGCGTGAAGCCAAGAAAAAAAAATGTTAAAACGTTTTATTTTTACAATATATGTTTGCTTTTTCAAACGCCCTTATCTATACACGAAAGACATATAAAAAAAAATATTATTATTAACCGATGTAAATATATAGTTTTTATTCCTTTATTTTGCTTAGCTTTTCTTAACTTTTATCGCTTGTTTTTTTATCGATTTTATATAAAGAAATATATTAGCATTTTATTTGACAAAATTGCTAAACGAACTGTTTTATTAAATTCGGCTTCACGTAGTATCCCGCACATGGCAGGGTAGACAGCGGGAACTTGTGAACTTAGTATTAAGACATACTGTTTCGTTCCTGACTTTTCACTGAATTTGAGACATTGCGTGTTGAAAGGTTGGAACTCAACGCTGCGTTTAGCCCAGAGCCGCCAGAGCAACGAAAAGAAAATATTAAACATTTCATTGAAGAATATTAAATATATTCATTTCCTCTAGTGAGTATTAAGCCCACAACCCTCCGCGTTTACAGTTACACATTTGTTTACCTGAGCATCGACAGGCCAATTCAAATTTAATTTTATTGGTTATAATAAAAATAAAATTTAAGTTTTAAATGTAAATTGCCTTTAAAATGTATATTTTTAGAACTCGAAAGTTAGAAAAGTAATAAAGAAATAATTGTTATGTTTTAGCAGGCCAAGTAGGTTGAGTATCATTATCTTGTCTCATTCAAGACAACATATTAAATGGCTGATATAGTCCTGACATTTTTTACCTTCACGTTGTATCACGCTCAGAGCAGAGTAGAGTAGAGAGGAGAGTGAAAGCATTTTCTGCTTTTAACAAATTCAAGCTATCGTTAGTTTATTGGCGTAACTTAACGCCGCACTTTAATTTACTATCTTAGAAAACAAAATAACAAAAGGTGTATGAAACCACATTTAATTTTATTACTATTTATAACATAAATTTAAAATTAAGCTGCCATATATAAGAAAAACCAAGTACCGTTACAAATTACCCAATTTTCCTTAAAATGCGAGTTTAAAAAGTGAAGTAAATACATTTGAAACACTGTAATCGTGTTAATAGCTTTTCTTTTTGTAATAAAAGACAGGAAAGATTTTCAAATCGTATTTTCGTCTATTTTACCGGAAGACAGTTATTTTACTCCTTATAAATTTTACGTTGTTATTTAAATATAAACTTTATTGGTAAGACAAAAAAGGTCTCATTTCTAATAGATATGTATAAGTCAGTTTAAATTTTGTATGGCATTGAGAGCTGCTTGGATGGGTTATTCACATAGGCACGGGCGTCTTTACCAATTTGGTGAGGGATTCCTTGGTAGTGACTACGTAGAGAATTGTTTAGAATTTACCTTGCTCTTGTTTATGGTTAAGACATAATTGTAGGCGATATTGATTTTTTTATAGTATGTATTTTGTTTAAATTTCGAATCTTAGATATACACAGGCCTGTCGTGGCGCAGCGGAACAAGAGTGTGCTTGTAGCCGACAGATTCTGGGTTCGATTCCCAGTCGAGGAAAAGAAATATTTAATATTTTCAATTTATATATTAAATATTTCAACTCTTCGCTCTGGTAATAAGGCAAAGCGCGGCGTTGAGTTCCGCCACTCAACACGCAATGCCTCAAATTCGGCGGAAAGTGGGGAACGGAGTGTCTTTATACTAGGTTTCCGGGTTCCCTCTGCCTACTCTGCCTCGTGCGGGATACAGCGTGAAGCTGATTTATTGATTTAGATATATTTCTATAATCTGACTTTGGGCTTATTAATTTCGGTATAATTTAAAGAAAGAGACCAAAACTCCCGATATTCTAAGACAATATATTTCTGATGTAAGAGTTTATATTGAAAGTAAAATATAGCTTGAAGAAAGACAGCTAGTAAAAATAGTATAAATAATAAAATTGAGACCTGTAGTGGTCATGACACGGCACGGACGAGTTCGTTTCACAATCGATGAAATTTTATATTTAATATATTGTATATTTCTTCGCTCTGATATTAGGGCAAAGCGCGGCGTTGGGTTCCGTAACTCATCACGGCAAACCTCCAGAACATACGGAAAGTGGAGAACGGAAGTGTCTTAATAGAAACGTATTAACCTAACACTTAGTTCATGTGAGGCCTTTCGTGGGGCAGCGGCACAAGACTGTCACTGTAACCGACAGGTTCTGGGTTCGATCCCCAGTCGAGAAAATAAAATATTTAATATTTTCAATTTAAATATGTAATGTTTTATTTCTTCACTCTGGTAATAAGGCAAAGTCCGGCGTTGAGTTCCGCCACTCAACACGCAATGCCTCAAGATCGGCGGAAAGTGGAACGGAGTGTCTTAACACTACCTAGTGTTAAGACTCCCTCGGCCTACTGCCTCGTGCGGGATACAGCGTGAAGCTGAAAAAAAAAACTTAACGGGTGAAAATGAAAAAAATATCACATAGTTAGATCGCTTAACGATTCCATATGGATAATTATTTTTTTAGGTCAATCAATCAATGAATTTTATAAATATTTCATTTTCTCGAGTGAGAATCGAATCCACAACCTTCATAGTCCTTCGCTTGTGCATCTACACCACGACTGACCTGAAGATATCATATCAATAATGAATAACAAACAAAAACACTAGCAACTTTTACCAAAATAATTCTATTTCACAAATAACGACTAACATTAGCCTAACTATAACAATATAAAAGAAATAAGCCCCATACAATTTAATGTATAACATAATTCCTATATAATAAAAATAAATTGTCATAATACACTGTTAATAAATAAATATGTATTGCAGTCGCGGTCTGAGCATTGATGCGTGTACCAACCACCTATTACAATAAACAAAATATTATATATACCTATGTTTCTTTTATTATATTTAAGAGGTGAGGCTTGTCGTGGCGCAGAGGCACAAGCGTGTGACTGTAACCGACAGGTTATGGGTTCGATCCACACTCGAGGAAATGAAATATTTAATATTTTCAATTGAAATATTCAATGTTTCATTTCTTCGCTCTGGTAGAAAGACAAAACGCGGCGTTAAGTTCCGCCACTCAACACGCAATGTTTTAAATTCGGAGGAAAGTGGGGAACGGAAGTGAAACGGAGTGTCTTAACACTAGGTTCCCTAGTTCCCCCTGCCTACCCTGCCATGTTCGTATATATCGCTCAACGCCGCGCTTTGCCTTATACCTTGTATAAGGCAAAGCGTGGCGTTGAGTTCCGCCACTCAACACGCAATGCCTCAAATTCTGTGGTAAGTGGGGAACGGAAGTGCAATGGAATGTCTTAACACTTGGTTCCCGGGTTCTCTCTGCCTACCCTGCCTCGTGCGGGATACAGCGTGAAGCTGAGAGAGAGAGAATTATTTTATAAATAGTGAATGAAAGAGTGTTTGGTGATACAACGTTGTACATAGGTATTTACGTAACATAACGCTGAATTTTCTACATCTAGATTAAGAAAAACGTAAACACGTAAACAACGTAACGACACAGTATTATTTCATACAATCAAATTCGTATTTGCAATATCATTTTAATTTTATTTTCAATTGTTTATTTTCATTTTAGGAGGCTTGTCGTGGCGCAACGGAACAAGCGTGTGACTGTAAACGATAGGTTGTGGGTATATATTTTAAAATTAAATATTTAACGTTTTCATTTCATTACTCTCTCTCTCAGCTTCACGCTGTATAAGGCTCGGGGCAGGGTAGGCAGAGGGAACCCGGGAACCTAGTGTTAAGACACTCCGTTCCACTTCTGTTTCCCACTTTCCTCTGAATTTGAGGCATTGCGTGTTGAGTGGCGGAACTCATCGCCGCGCTTTGCCTTATTAGCGAAGAAATTAAACATTAAATATTTAAATTGAAAATATTAAATATTTCAAGATTAAGAATATTATTACGAAGATTATTTAAAGATATCAAAACGCTGTGTGGTTTTAAAAAGAATCTTAAGAGATATATTTTGAAGGATTTGTCGTAATATCTTGTTATTATGAATGTATGTATGTATGTTTGTATGTATGCGTGTCTGTGTGTATTATGCTCGTATATGTATGTATTAACTTAATAAAAATAATAACGAGCGTAACAATATCACATATTTAACAAATAAATAATTTACACTGAATAAATAACTTAACGGAAATAAAACATCAGTAAAAATATTTAATGTGTCATCTACCTTACATACATAACTTTGTACATAGGCAATTATTGTTACTATTTTTACTAATACTATTTCAAACTACCCTTGTTTGTATTGTACTGGTTATTGGTTTGGTTTTAACTAACTGTGTTACTGTGTATTACTGTGCTTTTCCGATGATGTTTTTTTTTTTGTGTACATAATGTTTTATAATTTTCTCTGTAAGTGATTTAAATGTAAATCTTTTGAGAAATAAATGTCTTTAACCGTAACCGTATTTCCTCGACTGGGGATTAAACCCAGAACCTGTCGGTTACAGACACTCGCTTGTGCCGCTGCGCCACAACAGCCTTTCAAATAATGTATAAATCAATAAAATATTTTACAATAACAGTGTAAAATTAAAACAATTAACATACACATTTTTTTTCATTATAAGAATAATCGTAAAGAATTTAAGGGGACCGCGGGACTTTGCATCGATACGGGGTGGAAAAATGAAAACATCAATACTTTAAGTTAGAATTAAATCTACAACCGTCGCGCCTACAGTCGCACGCTTGCGCCACTGCGATACGACGATCTCTACAAACATAAATGTATAGTTAGTTTTCTCATCTTCAAATCCAATTCAGAAATACACACAAACAATATACAATGCGTGATAAAAACTAAATATTCAATTTAGTTTTAGTGTTAATAACTATAAAAAATGTACAAAAGCTCAACAAAGAACCGTATTACAAAAACATTGCTTCAGAAAAAGAAAAAAAAAAGATAACAATTTTCCTACGTGATGAGACAACGCGACATATTCTAATAATCTGATAACATGGTAATATGTTTTACTCATGCTCATTTACATGTAAATGACGTTACACCAAAATCTTACCTCATACAGTATCGCAATTTGGTGTGCCTTAGAAGGAGAATACCGATGAAATGGCGTAGTGCAGTATACCTGGCGACGGACATATCGTGAGTTTGATGTCCGATTTGCGATGAAATCTTCTTTTTTGTTATTGGTCTCTCCAATTTAATAGAAATATTAAATTTGAACTAATAAGTACTTACTTACGTCAACTAAATAAATTCTTAGACTTTTTATTTTATAAATATTATTTAAGAAATATTAAATATATAATATATAAGGAACGTATTTAAAATTTATTTAATAGCAGGCGTGTACTATTTTATACTTTTGTTATGCTTTACGTTGTATCTTGTATATAGCAGGGTAGGCGGAGTACAAGAACCTAGTGTTAAGATAAGATACATCTTTCCCACTAAGTCACCTCTGTTGTCCGTATTCCACCAAAATTTTAACGCATTGAATGGCGGAACTCAACGTATCGACTCGTTATCGACAAATGAAAGAATACAGAAATATTTTACTGCCTAAAAGCGATTTGAATCCTACAACCATTGCGTTAACAGTCCCATGTATGTTTGAATTAATACAATTTTGGTATAAAAAATAACATTTCTTTTTCACAATAAAAGTTTAATTTCAAAAAACAGAGACAAGCACCTTAAAAAAGTAAAATAATATTAACATTTACAAAACAATGTGCTTTTTTTGTAATAATATTATCATATCGAGGTCTATCTTGTCATAAGGACACAAGCGTGCAACTCTAAACCTGAAAAAAAGAGAAAATTCAGTATTTAATATTTTATGTATATAACTTCTCTCTAGAAACAAAACAAAACGCGGCGTTAAGTTCCGCCACAAGACATGCAAGGCTTTAAATTTGGTATAAAGTGGGGAACAGAGTGTACGGAGTGTTCTAACACTAGGTTCTGCAGTTCCTTCTGCCTACCCTCCTATGAACGGAATACATCGTGAAATTGAAAAAAAAAAACTATTATCGTGATATACAAATTTGGCATTGATAGAGATATATTTATGTAAAAAAAATACGAAGTAGCTCGATTTCGTAAAAGCTTATTATATCGCACCATCACACTGAGTAGAGTAATTTTTCATTAGTATTATTGGTTCGCCTTTCAATACTTGTGTTTTTGTTATTCGAGGTGTTGTGTTTCGCGACTCCGGCCTCGCTAATGGAATTGAATATTTCTGTCATCACATATTTTTCTTAGTATCTTCTTGTATATAAGGATAATGAATTTGCTATGTATATTTGTTATTAATATTTTCGCTATTTTTTTAATAATAATAAAATACTCACTGTTTCAATTATTTATTTCGCTATAATTCGTGATACTTAGAGAGCAGATTTATTTATTATTTTTTTTTGTCGTTGAGGCCCGTCGTGGCGCAGCGGTACAAGCGTGTGACTGTAACCGTCAGGTTTTGGGTTCGATCCCCAGTCCCTCCCATCCCGAGGAAATGAAATATTTAATATTTTCAATTTAAAATATTTAGTGTTTCATTTCTTCGCTCTGATAATAAGGCAAAGCGCGGCAGCGTTGAGTTTAACCGGAAAGTGGGGAACGGAAGACACTAGGTCTCCGGTTTCCCTCTGCCTACCCTGCTTCGTGCGGGATACAGCGTGAAGCTTAGCAGATTGAAATACTTTAAGAATAAATATTAAGCTCCGCCACTATACAAGTAATGTCTCTACAATGTGTTAGAAAGTGGGGAACGCAGTGTCTGAACATTAAGTTCCATTGTTATCTTATCCGGGTAAAGTCACTGTATGATACTAACTTAAAAGTCAGTAAAATTCTATTCTTCTTGATATATTTCTTTCTTTAGTATGTAACAAATATCTTCAAATCCAACCAAACTGCCATCTATGGAGAATGATTAAATTATTAAAAAATATTTAAATTGTACTGAACACTCCAATGAAAAAGATTTCAACCCCCTACTCCAATTACGTACAACCTGAATCACAATAGGTTTAATTAATATTTCTCAATCAGTCATATTGAAAGGCAATACGGAATATTAAATAGTGTATCAATATTTATTGTAATTTCATTTGTATATTAAAGTGTTGGTGAAAATACAAAATAATGACATTTTAATCTTTTACGAGTCGAAAACCAATAAATTGCTCGTCAAAAGGTTTTTACCTGTGGCTTCACCTCCTTCCACTTATATACACGAATACATGTAAAACCCCCTAATTGTTTATTTTAGGACAATCCAAGCAATGAAGTCTTTTTATGTTTAAGCTGTTTTTCTGAAAATTGCGAGGGTAGTTAGAGGGAACTTGGGAACCCAGTGTTAAGAAATATTATTACCATTAAGTCACTTCCGTTCCCAATTTTAAGTTACGGAACTCAATATCAGGCTTTGCTATTTACCAGAGCGAGGAAATGAAAATATAAAACATTTCATTATCTCGGGTGGTAATATAAACTACTTGCAGTATATTATAGACTCGCAAACAGGTATGTAAGAAATATTCCATAGACGATTACAAGTAAATATTCGTTATAGCTTAATGTATAACAAACCAAGCAATTGAGATTTTCTTTAAGGTTTAAGCTGTATCCTGCAATAGGCGAGTTTAGGCAGAGGGAACCTGGGAACCTAGCGTTAAGTTATTACGTTCCGTTACCCTCTTTCCATCAAATTTGAGGTATTGCATGTGGATGGACGGATGTCAACGTCACGCTGCGCCTTGTCTATATATTTATTTTCGAGTGGACATTGAATCCACACCCTCTAGCGTTAATAGTCGCTTGGTGTTTACCAAGATTATGTTAGATAATGAACATTTTATTTACATAATTTGACTGAATTTAATTTAATACTTCGGTATTACTTAGGTATTACACAAGACTATATATTTTATAACGATCTATAATTCATAATTATCGTCACACAGCCCACACTTCATGTACATAATACAAAGCTATAAATCACGAAATTATACATTTTAGTTAATTTGGAAGTTTAATTTGTCCTTCCACTTTGAGTTTTAGCGTAACTCAACGCCTGTTTTACCGGACTAAAGATGGAAAGCGAAAATTTATAGATATTTTTCGTATCTTTCAACTATTCCTTACCTTAGCCGCAGCGCTATTTTTATTCTAATATTTTCAAAGTATCCAGCTTACTCACCGCATATGCGCGTTTAGAAATGCAAAAGTCGTCGTAGCAAAATTTTACATACTCCCCGGAGGTATATTGAATCTAAAATTAACCTAGCTGGTTATTTTTTGTAAGTATGAACATGTAGTAACAAAGGTATGTAGTTTTTAATGTGTTAGTACCGTTTAAATAATCTCATAATTATTGTTTTAGCTAAACGAAGTTTATAAGGAAATAATTTGTTCATTCTATATTAGTATACGCTGGACTTCAGTTACAATACTTAACATATAGCAGTGTTTTGAATTCGGATGGATTATGAAGTAAGGGAATGGAAATATAGTAGACTACTTTTATAGGCAAAATAAAAAAAAGGGAGGCCCGTCGTGGTGCAGGGACTTAGAAAACGTAACCGTCTGTGAATTAGATTTGATATTTTTATTTATTTGCTCTAGGAAAAAGGCAAAGTACGGCGTTAAGTTTCGACACTCAAAATGGTGGTAGTGTCTTAATAAGAATATTGTCTTAACACTAGGTTCCTAAGATCCCTCTAATTAGTACTCTTATGTTACCCTGGTGAGTGCGAATTACATCAAAAAGTTAAGAAAACAAGAAGAAAAGCTTGACTACTATAACATTATACTTAGTAGTTATGTATATGAATTTTGATAAGAGCTCGTAGCAGGTTAAGATCGTATAGCTCAAATACCTGAGCTCTTGGCAGGTTCACAAAAGGTGCCGGCTCTAATCCTTTTAACTTACTGTTTATATACGGTGGAAATGAATAAAAATATGTCTTAGCATTAAACAGATACACTGTACAAATACCTGATTTCAGTTGTTTTTTTAACTATTGGTAATTTATATCTGGGGCAGAGAGCAGTATCGACATTGTTTGAGAAAGGTTAAAAGCATGAATATTTTACTGGTAGACCGGATCGACGACAGCGTACAAGGCGAAAGAGGTATTCCACTGTGGTTAAAGCTATACAAATTAGTGTCTAAATTTTGAAGCGTTGGTAGATATATGTATTTTTTCATTTATTTGCTAGTAGTGGCACAATTGTTACATAACGATCAAAGTATTTATTTTAACTAATTTCTTTATATATATTAATACACTTGAGTTAGTTGAGTTGAGTTTGAGTTATAATATATTTATAATTTTTGGACTGTTCTTATTCTAGATTTCCTTTGCCTACACGATATACGACAAAAAGAGCAACACTGTTTTTTTTTTACTTTCTATTGTATTAGTAAAAGAAATATTTATAAAGTATAATTCCAACACGCCTTAATAACCTGAGTAACAGCTCGACTTGACGATAATATCATAAAACTAAATACACACTTTAGAAAATGTTATATTGCATTTTGTGGATATTACACGCTGTAACACTTTAATATCCCGTACTTTACTAGCGAAATAGGCTTAAAATATATTAAGTTTTGTTAGAGCTTGAAGTTGGCTCCCTTTGGGAGGTATTAGTTTTAATTATTGTTTGTTAAATATTATATATTGTTTACAAACAGTAACATTGTTATGAACTTTCGTTATATACTTATTTTTATAATTACATTAATATAGTTTTTTTTTAAATTAGTCTACCTTGTATCTTCTATAAAGTCAACCTAATGTTGAAAGATTCCATTCTCCACTTTCCACGCAGTAGATACACATAATTCATTCCCCCAAGTGGAATAGAGTCTGCAACCGCAATATATACAGTACTACGACGAGTATATGCACTACGACTTTGACGTTGATTACAAAAAATATTGTAATCAATAATACTTAATATGAAGAAGATAGTTAAATTTTCGTTAGTTAAAATAATAATTTACTAAAATTTTCGTACCGTATAAACTAATTAGGGTCGGTCGTAGTAACCCGCTGTATTCTGTTTCATCTTGTTTACTTATTTGCTCAAAATTGCTGCGAAGTTCACTTTGTGCATCCAACGGCGGCCGGCTGTCGGCCTTTGCGCTAAAATTTCACATTTACATGAATGTTGTTATGTCTAATATCGCTTGGACGCCTTCATACGTAATAATTTTTCATATTTTCCAGACTTTTCAATATTAATTTGAATATTATTTTAAAGTAAGTTCAAAACATAGAGATTCGAACTAATATTTTTTTTGTATATACCTATATAAGCGAAGGTAAACAAGAAAATTAAATATTTTCATTTCCTCAATTTGGTGACGAGACAAAGCGCGGTGTTAAGTACCACCAGTCAACAGGCAATGCCTTCAGAATTCAGCTTAAATCTTGCTTAAATCTCTGTCCTGATGGTAACAGAGAGGGGAAATCGTAAAGTATGTATGTTAAAATAAATACTTCCGTAAATTATTGCTCAATTATCTTTTTTAATTAATTAGCAAAGCTTCTTTACATAATAACGTTCGTTCGTAGCGTAATGGTCTCTTACTTTCGCCATCGAAATAAAGAAACTATTAATACAAATATCAAATAACAACATTTAACGCTTGTCGTGGCGCAGCGTCATAAGTGTGGTACTGTATGTATACGACTTGTTGTACGGGAGATCCTCACTTGAAGAAATGAAATATTTGATATTTTTTGCTCTGGTAAGATGGCCAAGCGTGACATTGAGCTCTATTTCTCAACAGGCAACCCATCAAACTTTTTTGAAGGTGGAAAACACAACTCAGTGTCTTAACACTACATACTCAAGTTCTTCTACCCATGTGATGGATGTAACGTGAAGCAGAATAAAATAAATAAAAACAATATAAAAAATTCACACATAATTTTATATACGTCAACATTCTCATAAGTTCCAGTCCCAGTATTAAATTACAAAATTTATTAAAACATTCTTCGTCTCCACATAGTACATCGACCATCACAAAAATCCTCATTATCTCGAACAATCTCATCTCGATATGCAAAAGAAAATGCTCAAACTGACAAGTCTGACATACATATTGTAAGCTTAGATTTCACTGTACATTTCATAGCGCTTCAAATTTCTTTTGAATATAATATATTTGATATGTTGAATATTAAACCATTTTCAGTTATAAACATTGGAAATAAGGACTAGTGTGAGGCAGATTTAAATTTGTACTCCTTTCATACGGTTTGGTATTCTATACAAAGATTTAAAATGAATGGATATGTTGTTTTTTTTTAATATTTGGTTTATTATTTTATTTCAAATTTGACAGGAAATGGGGAATGAAGTATCATAACACTAGGAAATGGGGAATGAAGTATCTTAAAACTAGGAAATGGGGAATGGGGAATTGAATTATCTTAACCCTAGGAAATGGGGAATGGGGAATGAAGTATCTTAACATTAGGAAATGGGGAATAGGGAATGAAGTATCTTAACACTAGGTTCCCAAAGTAGGGAATGGAACGAAGTGGCTTAACACTAGGTTCCCAAGTTCCCTCTGCCTGACCTGTCATGTGCGGGATATACCGTGAATTCAGTATTCAGAGTGTCGGGAGACCGTTAAGACACAATAGCAAAGCTTGACTGATAACTATTTGTTTTCTGTTTGGAGAAATGAAATCTTTAGCTTATTATTGTTTTCACGATATTGGAAACCTTTTTATTGGTTATTTAAATTATTTAAAATAAGAGTGTACATTACTTTGACTAATCTCCTAGATTTAGCTACTATATATGATATTTCTGAGGCCTGTCGTGGCGCAGCGGCACAAGAGTGTGACTGTAACCGACAGGTTCTGGGTTCGACGCCCAGTCGAGGAAATGAAATATTTAATATTTTCAATTTAAATATTTAATGTTTCATTTCTTCGCTCTGGTAATAAGGCAAAGCGCGGCGTTGAGTTCCGCCACTCAACACGCAATGCCTCAAATTCGGCGGAAAGTGGGGAACGGAAGTGGAACGGAGTGTCATAACACTAGGTTTCACTTCCGTTCCCTCTGCCTACACTGCCTAATGCGGGATACAGCGTGAAGCTGAAAAAAAATATGATATTTTTGATAATAAGTACATTTCATCCTATTTTCTGTCTATTGTATGGAATGGAAAATCATTTATATTACCGTTTCGCGTCTCAACACGCAATGGGTCCTAGACCCCAAGACGACCACTTACCATTAAATGACTGGATCAGTCGTTTACTTTATACTTTTCTTATAAAAAATCGTATCATCCAAACAACGCTACTATGGTCAAAAGCAAAAAATAAATCAAAATCTTATCTAGTAATACATATGTGACCGACAAAAGTATTAAATTTGACTCCACATCTTGGCTAGACGACGTCATTCTTAGTATGCTGATCGCGAGCTTAGTTTCTGATTCCGATACAATAACTAAATATGAAAGGGATAAGTTTAAAAGAATCCGTCTACTTTAACAGATTAGATTAAAATTTTATCTTTTTAAATAAAGTTCCCGACTTTCCGCCGAATTTGAAGCATTGCGTGTTGAGTGGTGGTACTCAGTAAGCTCTATAGTAGTATAGCATATACACACAATTTTTAAATGCATATAAAAATGTATTTTATCTTTGAATCTCAATTATCGAACTATAAAAAGTCGCGTGGAAGTAATAATTTATGTTTAATCCTAGAAAGTTTATGTGGAAATACTTATGCTAAAAATTTTTTAAAATTTGCTATTCAAAAAACGTACAAACATATATCAGCGGCATTTATATTGGCTGTGCATTTCTAATCTCGGTACGTTATTTTTTTTAAATGTTTTAAATATTTTTTGTATCCTCAGTTTTATATAAAGCATTAAGTGTATAGAACAAGTGTTAATTTTTTCTAATAATTACATACAATTTATAAATATATTACATTAACTATAATTTAATTACCTAGTGTTAAGACACCTACACCCTCTACTTTCCGCCGAATATGAGACATTGCGTGTTGAGTGGCGGAATTTAACGCCGCCTTTTACTTTGTTACCAGAGAGAGGAAGTCATACCTCCACTCGAGTAAATGAAATATTCATTTCCTCCAAAATAATATTAATTTCTAGATCGAACTTACAACCTATTGCATTTACAATAAATTATTTTTAAATATTAATAAATAATTCAGAATTTCTATTGTTGGCAGTTCTTTTTCCAGCTTAAAGCGTTTTCTCGCATTTTGCAAATACAAAGGGAACTGAAAGTTATGATACATCGTTCCGAATTTTCCGCCAATCTTCAGGCGTTGTATATAGAGTGGTAGAAATCAACACCATCGTTTTTAAATCAAAACAACTACATAGTTCGAATATGCTAAATCAAGCGATAAATTATACCAGACTAAAATAAAGAACATTTTCTAGAGTATTTTATGTATATTAATCCTTCTCGTTACTGGCTATACGTTGAAGGACAATTTGTATGCGGGCTCTGGCGGCGATGATTTAAAAAACGTGACGTCGGAACGCAAAGGGGACTGAGTGACGCTGTAAACTGTGGAAATAAGGCTGATTCTAGATTAGCAGATTGTCTTAATGATTGTTAAAACTTTATCAGGAAGAATGTGTGTTTGTGATAATTAGTGACGATTGTTGGTAACATGACCCATATCCAGAAAAACCGTGGCATGGTGTTTCCCTACATAAAAGCAATGTCTCAAATTTAGTCGGAAATAAAATAACTTAACTTAACCATAACAGTAGTTTCTGCCTACGGGTAAGGGTAGGTTTTCTCTGCCGGTAGATATAGGGTAGGTAGCTACAGTCTCTTATTTTTATTACGACTATCCCTTAATATATAAACATAATAGAGAGACTATTAGACCTTAGAAATCGAATTTTAGAGATTTGACGTTGCTACTCGTATTTCGTATTAAATAACATTAGGTTTTAATATTTTTTTTGGGATTTTAACAAAATTTGAAGAATATACAATTTTATTACTTAACATACAAGATTATTGCCTTGAATCATTTTAAAAGAATTGTAAAAACAAAGCAATAGTCATAGTATTTTTTTTTAGATAAGTCAATCAAAATAATAAACCACTAGTTCCTATAGGATAACGTTAAGGTTAAAAAGGTTAAGTTATTAGTTAAAACTGAATAAATTTCAACTTTACTTAATTATATTATCAGTAAAAGACCAACAGACCGAGGCCTGCCGTGGAGTAGCGGCAGAAACTAGTGATTGTAAATGCGACAGTGTGTGAAAACTTTTTAAGCTCAAGTGTAAGCTAAAATAACTTACTTTTAGTCCACTCAGTCAGCGTTGGACTCTTACAGTCCAACGCGGGCTCTAAACTAACACATGTCAATTTTCAATTTAAATATTAATATTTTCATCAATAAAACTCTACCATAATAAATAACTTTTACTAACGTATGGTACGTTCGCTCTACATATTTTTTTTCATATAATTAATTTCCCAACCTATCATTTTAGTATGAAACAGGCCTTAGTTGAATATTTCACTGATGTATCAAGGCATAGACGTGATGTTTTGTTTACCATACGCTGCAGATTGACTGAATCCTCTTATGTAAGGCTTTTATTGAATGTATCGGGCCATTTTGTGTAGCATTCATTGCAAAAAAATCCAATCTCTATGAGTATTTTTTGTTAGGGAAATGCTCAGTCATTTACAAGCAAACCTTAGAATTAATCTAATTATTACTGTTTTTTCATTTATTTAATTTATTATTTTGTATAGACCTATTTTATATATAATCGTGTATTTATGGAGAAGACATTGTATGTCATATTTTTAAGTAGCGTTACAGTTCATATGAATAAGAAGCCGAGATAATTTTCCCACTTATGATCTTTTTTCTTTGATTCTTGATCTATTTGGACCAATCTAAGCTGCGACGAGTCATTTTGTATTATCAAATTTGGAAATGATTAAAATAAATAACGTTTTATTGCAACAATAATGATAGCCACTTATTTCATAATATTGTTTAGTGAAACATGTTCTCTGTAGAGCTATAATAGCGTCTATGAAATTTCTGTAACTGAGTAGATATAGTAGCGTCATGTATGAATTTTGTAATGTCACCTTATGGTCAATAGTCATTAATATTTTTTAGCTTCTTACAGGCAGAATAGGCAAAAGAAACTTAGGAAACTGGTTTTAGGACACTCCGTTTTCCATTTTGCTTCAAATTTGAATAGTATCTATTAAGCGTAATACATTTTTGAAAACATTTTGTATATAAAAAAAAAATAATATTTTTGCAAAATCGAAGATATACATAATATTAATACAAGAAATAAGTTTAATATTAGTGCACCTATAACTCGATTGCATCGAGTCCGTAGTTCTTTTATGGGTCAGGCTGTACGCCTTTACAATAGGATCCCAGAAAACGTCTGAAAATATTCTATTGCACGATATTAAAAAGTTGTCAAAAGACGTTTGTGTGTTAAAGGTCATTACCAAATTAACAATTTTATAAATGATAACACGCCTTGGGAATAAAATGCTCGCTCCAGGCTATTTCAAAATGAATATGATGTAAAATTCTGTTAAAAAAAAGACATGACCCCCTGAGTTTTTTTCGCCGATTTTTCTGAGGTCTGAGGCTTTAACTTTAGTGAACTGGTGGTAAATTGTTTAATGTTCAGAAAACGAAGCTTGTAACTTTAAATAAAAATACTTGAATTTTAAAATTTGAATTTGAATGGTGTTAGTCATGTCTATTTACTACAAATAGGAAACGAAAATATTTTTTTCCTTCGTTTGGATATCGAGCTCATAATGTATGGCATTACTTAATTATAAATTAATTATAAATTCATTAATAAAATTTGAGGTAATGTTATTTCAAACTTAAATTAACATTTTAAACGGGGAACAATGTTTATAGGACAAAAGGCACTAGCTGTAGGCGTTCTAATTTTGGCCTGTCCAATAAAGCTAAGTATTTGAGAAGTAACAAACTTTACAATTCTAAATTTAGTCGTCGAAATGTAATTATGAATAAGTCAAAGTAATATTCTATTGACTTAATTTAAAATATTTCGATGTGTCCTGGCGGTTATTACTAGGTAAAATGCAAAAAAGAAAGCGAAGAAACGAATAAATCGCATCCTCGATGAGAAATTGAACCAACAATCTTCGCATTTACAGTCAGACTGCGCTACACGTAAAAATTTGTACCAATAATGTATGTACTAATACATATATATATATATATATATATATATATATATATATATATATATATATATATATATATATATATATATATATATATATATATATATATATATATACATATATATATATATATATATATATATATATATATATATATATATATATATATATATATAGATATATATATATATATATATATATATATATATATATATATATATATATATATATATATATATATATATATATATATATATATATATATATATATATATATATATAACCTAGTGTTAAGTAAGACACTCGGTTCCCTTTCAGATAATTACTTCGTGACGGAACTTAACACTTCCTTAACAGAATGAGAAAATTAAAAAAACAAACTTCCACGAGTGGAAATCGAGCCTGAAAACTGTTGTATTTTCAGTAACAACTGTAATTTCAATAGAACAATTTTCCAGAAGTATGAAGGCAGTTCATATTTCAGACATTGTCTGACACCACGATTGTCTTAGTTTAAAATAAAGCGATACGCTAGTCTATAAAAAAAAAAAAAATTCAAAAGTTACTTTTGGGTTAAGCCAAGCAGGTAACGCCGCATATAAAAGCTAGTATAATATTATCGAACTGTTTGTAACTATTGAAATAAAATAATGTAGTCAATTTGATTCAGTACATTTTTTTATTTGTTTGCTTCAGTTTATTCCTCAATAGTAGTTATATTAATAAAATTCAATAAAATTATTATTATTTTTTTAAACTATATCCAGCTTTTAGGGTAAGCTTATTTGAAGGATATGTTGTATAGGGGATGTAGCTCAGTGGTAGAGCAATCGACTGCAGATCGATAGGTCCCCGGTTCAATCCCGGGCGTCCCCTTGTGGACGTTGATCTTCCATTTTGTTTTTTTTTTTTTATTTTATACTTTTTTCTCTATATATAAGAAAATATAATGTTAAAAGAAAATGCATTTTCTAAACATGTGATCTTATAAAATCATTTTGTTTTTCAATTCATAGCTCTTTTAATATTTAAACGTTAAACAACGTTGAACATATATGAGATTTTGTTTTTAGGTTCACGCTGTATGCACTTGTCAGGGTAGGTAGCGGGAACCTCGGAACCTAATGATATAGTCAAAAATTAATAAATTCTTGTCTATTTCCCATGATTATGTGTTTAAATCCACCATCCTACCATCCTTTAAGTGTAGATAAATTTTCGAAAAAGTCTTTACTTAATAAATTTATAATATGTGTGCTTTAAGTTTCACGTTCGAGGGTAGCATAGGAAACCTAGCGTTAACACACTTCGTTCTCCTTGCGGTGAAGTTAAAAGAGACTTGTAGAGTATATTAGTAACTTAAAAGTTAAAATTCATCTCCATTTTGAGACCCCGTCCCACTTCCGTTCTCCGTTCACTTTCTGGCGAAATTGAGGCATTGTGTGTTGAGTGGCGGATTCAATTACACGCTTTGCTTTTTTATCAGAGCGAAGAAATGAAAACATTAGATAATTTGAAAAAATTAAATATTTCATTTAATCGAGTATCGAGGGCGTTGATTAAAAAAAAGACACATCCCGCTTTCTTTTGTCGGATCTTCTCAGGCGGTGGCAGTAACTTTAGTGAACTGGTGGTAAATTTATCGACGTTTCTAAAAACGAAGCTTATAACTTCTTATTCTGAATAAAAATATTTGAATTTTAATTTGAATTTGCGTAGCACGGTCATAGAAAGCTTTGTGAAAATAGACATTTTCTATCTCAGTGCGCCACTATAAATCTCAATATAAATTAATAACAGTGCACTTAACTTATAACTAATAATGTAGAGATATGCAAACCATTCTCAAAAGTAATATTTTAAAGAAGAAAACCGTTAGTATCTACAATTGGCAATACTTCCACCAGATATATGAGGTTGTTCGAACAAAATATTCTCCTTTGCAAGCTTAGAACGAGCCATTGTAGACAGAATTTGTTACATATACTCTATATACTTTGATTTTATCTCTTTTCCTTAATAATTCTTGCTTATTGACGGTACTTAACGTCGTGATTTGTCCAGTTACTAGAGCATAGAAATGATGAGAGTGGAAATCGAACCATTTTAATCCCAACTCGGAACGCACGTTTATATTTCCACTGTGCCATACTGATATTTGAACTTATAAATTTTACGTATATATATACATCAAAAAAGTCTGACAGAAATGTTCTGATGAATCCATTCTGATAAGATAAGACATATAGCGGCGTTCAGTACCGCCACTTAAAAGACATTTGCTATGCTACTACATAAAAATATGACAATAGGAAATTAGATTTAAACAATTTGGCATCGTCTAAATTTGGCATTACATTATTGTTATCTTTCCAGCTTTTATCTGCCAAGGTAGTTTTACGTAAATGGTCAAGTGTTGGAAAGAACATATATGCTTAGTATTGCTCAAAGCTCAAGCTTGCGTCTGTAGACGTTTCGTTGTAGGTTCGACCCCAATCGAGAAAATAGAGTTCAAGAAATATTTTGATATATTTTTTAAATAATGACATGATTGATTTGATTGATTAGCTTCAAGCTGTATCCCGCACGAGACGGGGTAGGCAGAGGGAACCCGGGAACCTAGTGTTAAGACACTTCGTTCCACTTCCGTTCCCCACTTTCCACCGAATTTGAGGCATATTGATATGAGATATTGTAATTTATTTATTATTTGATAGCGAAGATTCGACCTGATAAATAACAATGGGTTACAACCTACTGAGTTGATCCTCGATATTGTCAATTGTCAAAAATGTATATATACATATTTAAATTGTTTCTTTAGCCTGCTCTGGTTCCGCCACTCAACACCTAACGCCTCAAATTCCGCGGAAAGTGGAGAACGGAAGTGGAACGGAGTGTCTTAACACTAGGTTCCTAAATTCCCTCTGCCTACTCTGCCATGTGCGGGATACAGCGTGAAGCTGAGTAGAGTACAGTGAAGTAGCGTGCTCTAGTATGTTTAGTATGAAGCGTAAATCTCAACATAATTTGGCAGAAATTCGGCTTAAAGTGGAAAACAACGCAGAGTATCTTAACACTAGCTTCTCAAGTTCCTTTTGATTACTCTTCTATGTACAGCAAAGATACATCGTGAAGCTCAAAAAATGTTTGTTAATAATACAATAGTGGCATATTATGCTATTATCTAGCTGTTCGGTGGTGTTTCTCACTGAAAAAAAAAAATCTATGTATTGCAAATAATTATAACAAAAAACCCATAAATATGATCGTAAAATCGTAAAACGAAACGTATGTGCAGTCTTTAGGCCGTTTAAGTACACCACTATAATTATTCAGGAATTTCTTTTGAACTGCTCTCAAAATAACAACTTTACAGTCGTGCTTGGAAGTATAGTATATATGGATACCTTCAAAAAATGCCGCTACCTACACCCTACAGACCATCAACGCACATGTAAAAACTTTGGTGTAACATAGAGTCGTAGACGTCGCCTTTTTGCGTTGTTTGATACATTTATTTTATTTATTTATTTAATACTTTATTACACCAACTATAGTATAAAACTTATAATTAAACAGAAAACAAAAATAAAAAGTCGAGGAACACTACAATTTTGGTATAAAGGCGGCCTTATCACCACAGGTGATCTCTACCAGGCTACCCACCCTTAAAAAGATCAAAGGACGAAGAAAAGGCGTTGGTGTACAAGGTGATTAATGTATCAATTGTATTACTTTTTAAAGTTATAAAAATACATAAAATCTACTATTGGTATAGACTACAAATGAGTTACTGTGCTTTTAAATATATTATAGAAATACATAGATATATACATAAGCATATACAAATATGCATAAATATATACAGATATTTTATATACACATACACACAAATACACATACATATATACATACTTATAGCGATAGAAAATAGTTTTTAACACGACGCTTAAATATATAAATAGATTTGGTCTCACGTATTTCCCGTGGAAGTGAGTTCCAGAGGACTGCAGCCTTGATTGTAAAAGAGCCTCCATATATTTGAGTGCGACTCAGTGGCACTTCTAATTTATTATCACTCTGCGACCTAAGACTGAGGGAGTGATTGGAGCTAAGAAAACTAAACCTAGTTTTGAGATATTCTGGGAAGAAGGGATGGAACAGTACAGTGTAAAGGAGTGAAAGGATATGGAGATTACGTCGCTGTCCGATAGTGAGCCATTTGAGTTGGATTCTATACTCTGTAATACGGTCAAACTTTTTTAAAGAGAAAATAAACCGTATGGCCATGTTTTGCAGACGATCAAGTTTATTAAGGAGGATCTGTGGGAGGTCACAATAGCAGGCATCGGCGTAATCAAGAAGAGGAAGGAGAAAAGTTTGGACAAGGGATATTTTTGTTTTAATCGGAAGGAGTTTTTTCCATTTTCTTACTCGGCAGATTACAGAAAAATATTTTCTGCTTAGCTCCGTAACATGGGGTGACCAGGAAAAAGAGTTGTCCATTATAATACCCAAATTTTTAACAGTCGTACGGAAGTCTTATTTAGCCCCTCCAAACAGAACAGGAGAAAGAGATGATAACGAGATTTTGATAATTGCTGACGACTACCAAAGAGAGCAACCTGCGATTTATCCGCATTTACTGACATTCCAAACGCTTTGCTCCACATGCACACGGAATGAAGATTGGAATTAAGTGCAGCTATAGCATTATGGAGATCGTCAGTAGGTGAAGTAACATAAATTTGTAAATCGTCAGCATAAAGATGGAAGGGTAAAGTAAGAGTATTAGATACAGAATTTATAAAAATGGAAAAGAGAAGAGGAGACAGGATTCCGCCTTGGGGTACACCAGCATCAAGATAAGAAGGAGAAGAGTATTTATCATTGACTCTAATGCACTGCTTGCGGCCATATAGATAGGAACGGAACCAGTTTATACCTATAGCAGAAACGTTGATAGATTTCAGAACAGCAAGAAGTATGTCATAATCTACAGCATTAAAGGCACTAGAGAAATCCAATAGAGCGACAATACTAACTTGCTGATTATCGATTCCATGCTTTATGTCGTCGCAAATTTTAATCAGTGCAGTAGTTGTGCTGTGGCCCGGGCGGAAACCAGATTGAAAAGGACTAAGAATACGGTATTTTGAGAGATGCGAAGAGAGTTGATAAAAGATAATCCTCTCTAAGACTTTCGAAAGAAAAGGAAGGATTGAGATAGGACGATAATGAGAAAAAGAAGTAGGATTAGAAATTTTGGGAATAGGGATAACATAAGCTGTTCGCCAGCTGGAAGGGAAGGAACCAGATGAAAGAGAAAAGTTAAGGATATGACTTAGAGCAGCCAGGATATGATCAAGAGCTAAGCATATCATTTTACGGCTCAGCCCATCACAACCGATCGCATCTGAAGTGACCGCTAATACATGTTTCTTAATTTCCTTGCACGAAATGGTTGTAAAGTTGAAAACCTCTAAGTCACTTCTTGTATTTAGTGCGATGGAGCTAAGAGTGTTAGATTTAGTAATATTATCTAATACAGAGACTGAGCTAAAATGTGCATTCAGAGAATCTATGTCGACCCTACTAGCATCCAAGGTGGATTTGTGATCTCGACTAATTCCCATTGTGTCTAAAAACTTCCATACCTTAGCACTATTCTTATTACTGACTGTTGTGTGAATATAGTTTCGCTGAGCAATGCGGCAGAGTCTATTACATTTGTTCCGTAACTCTTTGTATTTGAGTAAATTTTCTGGTGTGGGATTGTGCTTATGTTTATATTTAGCTCTATTTCGCTTATTCATGAGAACTCGAATGTCACTACTCAACCAAGGTGCCGGGAGATGTTTCAATTTGATCGGCCTGAGTGGGGCATGTACATCGAATACTTCGGTCAGAATTGAGTTAAAAATGTTGAGCTTATCATCCAGTGTAGAGGCATTGAGAACAACATCCCAGTCGATCATACTAAGGTCATTCAAAAATTTGTCACTGTTAAAACATTTATAGCTGCGTCTCATTACGACAGTTGGTTTGACTTTAGGGGGGCGTATTTTGTATGATAAATACAGTAAATCATGGTATGAAAAAGCTTCTGCCGAGAATTGGCCATAACAACTTACATGATCACGAGATGAAACAATAGAAAGGTCTAGTAGCGATGGTGTACAATCGGGAAAGAAATGTGTCGCATTAGTTCTGTTGAGCAGATTGAGATTACTGCCATTAATGATCTCACTAACATGTTTTGCCCGAGAATCATCCTTGATTAGGCAAGTATTAAAGTCCCCCATGATAATAGTATGGTCTGTGCTAGGGACATGTTTTTCTAAAAGAGCTTCAATATTATTGAAATAGTCTATGCGCAGAGAGGGACTGTAAAAGACTCCAAGCATCAGTTTCACCGAACCAAATAGTAGCTCAATGAAAAGATGTTCAGCTGATTCTGAATATTCTGAAGGTGATTTGCTCAGTATATTGAAAGGTATGCTCCTTCGTAAGTAGATAGCTACTCCCCCACCGCCCTTACTGGTTCTGTCATTCCTTATTAAGTGAAAACCTGGTAAAGCGTAGGAAGTAGAAGGAAGACAAGGCTTAAGGAAAGTTTCTGAGACTAAGATCGCGTGTAAACCTTTAAACTCCTCAAACGTATCCAATAGGTCAGGGTAATGAGCGGGGATGCTTTGCGCGTTAATATGAATAACGTTGAAGTTTTTGGGAAATGGTGCAAAAGTTGATTCCAAATTGGCACGTAAGGGAATAGAGGAACTTTTAATGCTATCCTCAGATGAGGTGGAAGCACAATGATAATGTAAACTGCTGTCGTATGAACTAAAAGTGTCGCTATTCACGCCTGTAAAAGACATAGTAAATATATATTTATAATAATTTATATAAAAATAATAATACCTATAAAAATAATGATAATACCTATAATATATAAGTAATACTAATAATATTAATCAGTATCACAAGAATAAATAGAATAATTTCTCAAGATACTAGAAATCATTTATACACCCACCAGCTAGGGCTAAAACAATTTGCCAATATATAATAACCTAACACAAACAAAACCAAATAAAAAATAAAAAAATATTAAAAATAACTTCACACTCCTAATAAACCGATTTAACAAAATTTAAAGTAGAAGTTAATAGAAAAGTTATAAATTGACAACAGTACTGTACGTATAACATATAATTTACTACTTAATATAATGATTCCTGAACGCAATCGCACGAATTGCATTGGCAGCTGTCAGTCGTCAGATGACAGCATTTACAATTTTACTTACAAAATATTTTGAGTATCGTTAACATGAGAATACATATGCAAATTCTTAACAAACTTAGTTAGATGGAAAATAACATGAAATGAAGAAAATAATATTAATAATACAGTACACTTATATAAACGCAAAACAAAACAGTATTCGTAATATGCAAACAAAATATCATACCAGGTTAAAGGTCACTTTTTGATATTGCGTTTCGGCCGGTTAGCAAAAGTTGTTGAAGCTGTTTTTGCTCTTGGATTGACGACGTTTTCTGTACCCGAGACAACAGATGGCAAATGTACATCAGAGAGGCAAGGAATGCTGTCCAATTCTAATCTTGAGATGATACGGTGCCGAGACCCATCCGGCCCAATTAGAAAAACAACCCCATCTTTAGTCCAACAATTAGAGAGGCCAACACGCTGTCTAGCGGCCATGAAGGCATCATGTCTATTCTTAGTGAGGAACTCTGAGACTGTAATACCAGATCCCTTCAGTTTAGTTTTACTATACCAAACATGATTCCTGACAGAAAACTGCTTAAATTTTACCAGTACTGCGCGATGTTTGTCTCCTTTGCTGCTGCCAATACGATGACAACGGCTAATATCTTCAGTATTAAGATCAGGCATGTTTAGATTATGTGATAAACATCGGACAATCACTTTGGTAATATCTTCAGAATTTGCTTCTTTTAAACCATGAACCAGCAAAATTTTCTTTCTACTTAACATTTCTAGCCGATCTTGCTGCTCACTAAGACATTTTACTTGAAGCTGTAGATTTTCAAGAGTAGAAAATATGAATGTTCTAAAGCAACTAAATTGAGCGGCCAGATTTGAAATGGGACTAGTTGCAGGGATAGCTGTGCTCAGGTTCTTCTGGAATTCAGCCATAGTAGTGTTAAAGTGCAGTGCCAAGTCGTTAATAGATTGCTTGATTGAGTCCATTATATGACAATTAAGTGCAGACAAAATTAATTTGGAATTTTTATGAAATTTTTGGCAATAGATTGTAAAAGAAATTAATGTTAGGATTTCTTGCTGGTAGGTAAACAATATTAGCACATATTTATCAAATAATAACTATTATAATTAATTTAAATTCAAAAATAAAGTGGAACTCACTAAAAAAAACGTTTTGATCATTTGTACACCTACCCACCAAAAAAAAGCCAATACACAATGACCATACGATTAGGTCATCTTTATTGAAGTATGTTAATATTATTAAGAAACTAAGAACTAACTACAATTAAATATCATTGTTCAGTCAAGGCTTCGCTAGGTATCGAAGCCACAACCTTTGCCACTGCGCCATGATGATCTTAATGTTGTAAATACATAGTGAAATTTACATATACTCGTACCTCTCTAACGTTATAGAGTCGACTGCGTCATAATCATTACGGCAGGCACTCGCAATTACTGGTTATTAGTTCATTAATTAACTGCTTAAAGTGGTTTAAGTTAGATCACAGTTTTAGTATATATTATGTATGTTTCGTATATATGTACTCGTATATCAGCGTAATGACGTCATACCTTGACGTCATTATGATATTTATTCAAATTCTTTCTTTCTTAGCTTCACGCTGTATCACGCACGAGGCAGGGTAGGCAGAGGGAATCCGGGAACCTAGTGTTACGACACTCCGTTCCACTTCTGTTCCCCTCTTTCCGCCGAATTTGAGGCATTGCGTGTTGAGTGGCGGAATTCAACGCCGCGCCTTATCTTATTACCAGAGCGAAGAAATGAAACATTAAATATTTAAATTGAAAATATTAAATATTTCATTTCCTCGACTGGGGATCGAACCCAGAACCTGTCGGTTACAGTCACACGCTTGTGCTGCTGCGCCACGACAGGCCTCAATAAATTATTGCCGTTTACTCAATAAATTATTTTTATTTTCCCGTTCTGATAAACAAAGAGTGACGTTATATTATAAAATTGTAACAACCTCATGTCTGTACATTATAAATATTTAAGAAAAATTAAGACGGGGGATCTTCATACAACCAATAGAAGACAAAAATATGATTCAAAAAATGTTTATCTGTCTGTCAGTTTGTTGTCCGCTTTCACGCAAAAACTTTTGGACGGATTTTGATGAAACTTTTTTGCTATATAGCTATTAGTCCTCGCTAACACATAGGAAATCTCTTTTTTGGTAATTTGCTTTTTAAAGGAGTAAAAGTTTTATACAAACCCAAGTTTGTATGAAACTCCGTCAGTTTTGAAGCTAATTCAATTAAAATTAATATTTGGCTATTCGGTTTGAAATTAAGAATGACGCAATAAGAATTTTTGGAAATTCTGCCTTAACAGGGGTGAAAAAGGGGGTGGTCAGTTTCTATGCAACTCCGTCAGTTTGCGATTTTGCTCCGTTATTTTGACGTTTGGTATGGTGGGAGCCAAAAGTGTACTGATCAACATATATGAGACGTGATTATTGCAAAGCCCTGGAGCCCGTCTGCCTATCTAACTTTCATGCAACACCAAGAGCACGGCTTCACTTTAAAAACATACGGAAATGACTCTATTGAAATAGTTTTTTTTTTTTATGGAAAAGACGGCAAACGAGCGTACAGGTCACCTGGTGGTAAGTGATCACCGTCGTTCCCGGCCCTGTGTAACCCCAGAGGAGCTACAGGAGGTTGTCGGTCTTTGGTTAAGGTGGATGGGCACCGGGGCCCGGCATTACCCAATGCAAAACACAGTAGCCGAAGCCACTACTTAATGCCGGTTTTAAATGCCGGGGGTGGTAACGATCCAGTCGAGTCTGCCCATGCGTGTTGTCATAGCTAACAACATGACCCTCCCACACGTACTTTAGTCGCTTCTTACGACACCATCAGTACCAGGGTGATCCCACTCTAAGAATCACACGGCTGAAACTTTAATTTTTTTTATCTATATTTTTCTTGGCTTTTTTATCTTCTGTGGGCGCATAAACATCCCTTGGTGAGACAAAATTCACGGGCACCAGCTAGTACAGAATATAGTGTAAAACTCAAACTTTCCGCACTTTGTAGCTACAATTACCATATTTTCTTGACTAACAAATATTAAAAATTCTCCAAACTCAAAAGTTTTATCGAAATTTGTATAGTCAATGTAAAAGAAACTAAACCCTTCACACATAAATACCAAATTTCACATCAATTCAGCAATATGGGTGAACAAACATTTTGTTTGCCCGAGTAACTTTCGTACACTATTATTAACTCAATGATCATATAGTTGATTTAGTATTATTAACCTGTCACTCGCCGGGCTCTAGAGACCGCGAACAATGAACATCGATTACCAATCTATGTATGAAAAGCTTAATTACGAAGTTGTTGAAAAGTTTAGTATGAAGCTTGCATGGCTTTTTTGCAAATTTAAAACATCCTTTTTGTTTCAGCTTCATGTTGTATCCTGCTCATGGCAGAGTAGACAGAGGGAACATGGGAACCTAATTTGAACACACTACGTTCCGTTCCTATCCACCAAATTTGAAGTATTGCGTGTTGGGTTGCGAAACTTAACGCCGCCCTTTGCCTAGTTATATGAGAGAAGAAAATAAAAATATTAAATATTTCATTTCCTCTAGTGGGACTTGAATCCACAACCTCTTGAGTATACAGTCACACGCTTGTGCCGCCGCGTCACGACTGGCCTCAACATCAATTTGAGTTTATTTTAAAGTATTAATAGACTTTTACCACAAATGTTATGACTGTATATGCAATATCCAGGTGAAAAAAGTTAACGAAATATGAAAAAAAAAATCCAAATAATATCATATATATGGCAAAGTATGGCGTTAAGTATCGTCACGGATTTACTGCCAAAATGCATGTAATATTTTAATAAGTTCGCTGAATGAGCTTTGATATACGAATGTGTAATTCTATTTGAATAACAATTTTAATCGCCTGTATCTGTCACATAACATGGACTTTATTATTTTATGGTGTAGATTAAATATGTTATTTTCAAATTGGTTGTCAATTGAATAATAAGGATTATTAAATTTTAACAGTGTTTAATTCTAGCACTGCTATCATTAGCAGTATATCTGGAACTTAAGAAACATTACATACTGGATCGTCTTGATATGATATTTTCTCTACCTATCCTCTTAATTAGCGGAAAACAAAAATAAATAATTTACAGTTACAAATTTTAAACGTGTCTAACATAAGTTTAGATTTATACTGAAAACTTATAAGTAAGCATAGAGTTATGTAATTATTGTTATGTAATTGTAAATTGGTGTCACATTGCTTTCAAAAATACAATGTAAATTCTTTAATACCAATCATAAGTCATTTTGTTGTTTTTTTACTTGGAATTATTTTCTCTCTTTCTCTCTCTCTCTCTCATCCTTAGCTTCATGCTGTATTCCGCACATGGCAGGGTAGGCAGGGGAACTTGAGAACCTAGTGTTAAGACACTCCGTTCCACTTCTGTTCTCCTCTTTCCGCCGAATTTGAGGCAATGCGTGTTGAGTTGCGAACCTCAACGCCATGTTTTGCCTTGTACTAGAGCGAAGAAATGAAAACATTAAATATTAAAATTAAAAATGTTAAATATTTCATTTCCACGAGTGGGGATCGAACCCACAACCTGTCGGTTACAGTCACACGCTTGTGCCCCTGCGCTACGACATTTTTTTTTTTTATGGAAGAGACGGTAAACGAGCGTACGGGTCACCTGATGGTAAGTGTGGTAAGTGATCACCGTCGCCCACGGCCCCGTGTAACTCCAGAGGAGCTACAGGAACGTTGCCGTCTTTTAAGGTGGATGGGCACCGGAGCCTGGCATTACCAAATGCGAAACACAGTGGCTAAAGCCACTACTTAACGCCGGTCTTAAATGCCGGAGGTGGTAACAATCCGGTCGAGTCTGCCCATGCGTTGCTATTGCTGGCAACGTGACTCTACCACACGCACTTTAGTCGCCTCTTACGATACCATCAGTACCAGGGTGATCCTATTCTAAGCCGGAATCATACGGCTAAATGTCATGTCTATACTTGGAATTATTTATCTTATTTAATTAACTTTAATTTAAATATATATATATATATATATATATATATATATATATATATATATATATATATATATATATATATATATATATATATATATATATATATATATATATATATATAAATATATATATATATATATATATATATATATATATATATATATATATATATATATATATATATATATATATATATATATATATATATATATATATATATATATATATATATATATATATATATTCAGCATAGCCAGATACTAAGATTTTGACGCTTACAATACCAGAAAGAAAATAATACCTTATACAAAAATTACAAGAAGTTTCTAAAATAAAAAATGTCCCTCTTAATTGCACATTTTTTCTTCAGTTTAGTCTTCAAAGCAAAAAAAAAAGCAAATAAGTTCAATAAGACACATTTTTGATGTAGAAATGGAAGCTGCTACCACCATATATACAGTTATAAACGTTCTAAACTGAGCCAAAACGTTTCTGACTTCTCCCTTATTTTATGTGTAACAATTTTATTTACACACATTCATATGTCGGACAAAATATAGCACGACAAGGATAGCGTAGTTTTAAATTTCACGTCTCGAACCCGCGACCGGGGGCCTTTCGGAGATAATAAATAGTATAATAAAGAAGATTAACGGCGCATAAGGAGGCACGTTTCGTGGACAGTGATGTAAATGCATATGGACCGCAAGGAACTATGTTACACCGAGCCGTATCGCTAGTTACTATATTTTATGAAGATAACGTATAAAGAACGTAATTTTAGTAAATTCTCTTATTATTAAGCTACGTTTTTTTTTAATAAAGTATTTTTTTTTAATTGCTTCGATTTAGCATAATAAGCAATAAAACAATTACCATGTGAACAACAAACTTTCAATGGTATAAATAGTAAAACGATTGCGATACAATTATTGACAAACTTTTGAAATATTTTAACTAATGAATTTACCAACTTTTAAGACTTATTTCTATTCCGAAAAGTAGAAATCGGTTAAATATCTACTGCTTAAACTATGCCATGTAAAAAAAATATACGCCAAAACTATGCCACGTGAAAAAAATGTATGCCAAAACTATGCCACGTGAAAAAAATTATGCCAAAACTATGCCACGTATTAAAACGATATTTAAACTGGTTGCAGATTAAAAAAAAAATTCTACACAGACGAAGGAAAAAGCTAATATTTAAAAAATACACAATAATAACATGGCACGACTAAGGGTTTTGTGACTGTACATCCGACAGTTCTGGGTTCGAACCTTACTTAAAAAAATAATTTTGTTTATTTTTGTTTCGACATCATATCATTGTCCTATTCCCGCGATTCTTTTAATAGGTAGAAAAGTTACACTACGGTGAAAATTTTCATAGCATCGTATTACAGCGCATGCCCTGCACTGAAGTTCAAATATTTATACCCAAGCTGTATGAGGTTGGTCTCCGCTATAAAATTTACATTTTTACAAACGTGCTCTACCGCCTCGTATTGTCGACGCTATTGCCACTCTAATTATAGATTGTATCTTTGATGTGTGTTTAGTATTTTAACACTTAAGTATGAATTTTGTTTGAAAATATTTGTGGTTTACGAAAGTGGCCATTTACAGTGGTACATTTTTTTCACTAGCCTACTGGCTTCTACTATAACTGTTTTATTAACTAACTAACTCATAGCCTAAAGCTTTTGATTATATATTATGGGTGTAGCAAATTTTAGTTTCAGAACAAAAGTAACTTTTCCAAATAGTTAAGAATATAAAAATATTTTTAATAATATTTTTTGAGGTTTTAAACTTTCAGGTAATAACATGTTGGATCAGAATTTCAATATATAAAAACGGTATGTAAAAATCAGAATAACTCCACATAATTTAACTTCAACATGCTTTGTTTCAATTCAATTGAAAAATTGAAATAACGTATTCCCATTCAAAGTTACATAGCGGACAATATCAGCCGTAATGACAGAAATATTCAGCCGTAGAAACAAATTGTGGGTAAAATGATGGATTTATTTAAAAAATCGTGACTTTATATACATGTGCGTTAAATTTACAGAGAAAAAGCTTAACGGAATTTTTTTGAACTTTATAAAATGGGAATTGAGTGAATATTATAATTGAAAAATAAGTATGCACTTATATTTTGAAATTTTATTCATGAAGATAAAAGCAAGAATTGCCTTTCTCGTTGTATCATATATAAAATATGCAAAAAATTTGTAAACAGAGTGTTATGTAATCAAATTTTACTCTAATTTGATCACAATATGCTTAAGATCTATTAAGTTAGAAAACTTTAACTCAAAATTCAATAGTACATACTTGACAGGTTGGCAAGAGGCTACCGTATCAAAGGCTTGGATTTGGATCAATAGATACGGAATGCAATGCATGCATCTTCAGTTGTAAGCGCGATATCAATTCCTTTATGCATGCTCTGTCACTTTACATATTTAATATATTTCACTATTGAGAAAGTTAAATTGGCCAAATAAATTTAAAAATACAAATAAATTTAAATAAAACATTTGATTATTTGTATTTGTTGTAAGCTTTTTTACGCTTTGCAGTATAGGCACAGAGAACACGGTGAAAAGGATTTCCGTTTTTGTGATTCACCGCATTGAGAGTAACTACATGCGAAACTAGTCAAATTTGACAAGAACTTTTGTCTAACTAGGCTGAAGAACACATATTAAATAAACAAAAGAAAATGTAAAAACACAGCTTTCAAACGACCTACGACGCGTAAGTTCATTTAAAGCTACCAAAGAAACATTTTTTTTTATAAATAAATGTTATTTAATTTTTTTGGATTACAAAGATTTAAGAGTTACATTTGGTATTAATATCAAAAAATATAATAATGCAAAAACTTGCAACAGCATATTATATTTAAATTGAGTGAAAAAAAAATTAAGAGCTTTAAGTAAAACAATGTCGCTATTATTTCCAAAATGAAAGTAAAGTCTCGTGTAACAATTCCTGTTTTAGTCCAAAAATATGTTTTATATTTTTGTCATTACAGTGTAGATAGAGATTGTTTTATTTGTTACGAGAATAACTTTGTCGGTTTTCAGAATTTCGTAAAAAATTATGAGTGAAATATTTTTGTCTTTTGTTTTGTTCTGTAGTTTACTTTTTTCAGTGCAACAGCAACTGAAAATAAAATCCTAGTGTTGAAACACTTATTTTTCCACTCAAATTTGAGGTATTGCGTATTCAATGTTACACTTTTTCTTAAGAGATAAGATAAATGAAATTAATTCATCTCATCATTCATCAAGCACTGAAGTTATTTCTAATATAAAAAGTGGCTCTCTAACAATTCCAAAGATATCCTAATACAATATAGCGAGATATTAATATATAGAGGCACAACAACAATAGTACAATATAACTTAAAATCCAGGTCAGCTTTTTGTCAAAATAACGAAAACTCAAAACTTGCCATAATTGAATTCAAAATTTTGGCTTTTCAAATGCTTTTAACCTTTAACTGACAATAGTGGTTCAGAAAACACGGAGGCGGTTACTTGATGACTGCTTGCGGTCTTACTTTAATGCTGTGGAATGTTTTTATTCATTCTGAAATAACAATTATGTACGAAAATGTTTTTAAGTAAGATTTCTTTGTGTATTATGAAATAGTGATGATTATTTTCTCGTAAAATTATATTTTTTTGAAATATATTTTGTACAAAGTAAAAAACTACAACTCGCTTTACTTGGTTTGATTTTTAAAAATCATTCTTTGAAATACTGGAGGTGCTTGTGGTGCAGTGGAACACCGTTTTACTTCTAAACGTTATAGTTATAGGTTCCATTTCTATCTAAGAAAATATAATTCAATATTTTAATCACTTAGTTAATTAATTTTACCGTTCTAGACGTTTTAGAAGCACGACACGCCGTAGCATGCACACGGGCAAAACAACACTTGCGTAAAGACAACTTGAAGCTGTTTTTATGATGAAAGCCAATTAAACTTTTTCACACACATATTTTTCGTCATCGTGTATAATAAATACATTAGATTACAATTTGACTATATAAAGTTTTTTTTTCATATAATAAAAAAATATATAATTGCAGATAAATAAACAAACTTCCAAGTATAACTTTCTATCTTTTTATTTTTAACTTATTTTAAAAGGCTATGTTGACACAGTGTGATATGTCCTATATATAGTAGTAGTTTTGGTATCGTTTCCCAAAGGCCCAGCGGGAAAAGCGCGGCCTTAAGTACCTCACTCAACACAATTCTCCTATCGGGCGGTATATGAGACCGGAGTGCCATGACATTATTTTGTCTGTTTTTTGTTAAACGTGAAGAAAAGTAAAAAAGGACAACGATACGATATAAAACTGCAAATTTTATATTTTTTTAAGCAAAAAAATTACTTTCAACTTGTAATATGTTTAATAAACTAGAAAAGTAATATTTTGAAATGTATATCAAGATTTAAATGAATCGTGAACGGAATTTATCTATTGCGCTCAGTTAGTTCGGCAACTTAATGGGTATTTAATTTTATTCCAATGAATGAAGCACTTTAGTATATAAAATCAGTACTCATAATAATATTACAGGGTACAATTGTAACGACTTTAAAAGCTTTGACTTTTATATGATATTGTTATTGTATGTGAAATATTGTAAGTTTTACTTTACCGACTTATCAGTATCTGTTAAACCAAACCAAATCGGAATCCAAACTGTCACTGGAGATAGAACCGAAAAATGATCAAAAGGCCATCTGAACTAAGAAAACTACCCAAGTTTTTTTATATTTCTTGGTCTTGTGTTAAATAATATCTAGAGTCTATTTAGAATATTGGCCTTCTTGTCTTGCTAAGCACTCTGGAGTTAAAAGATACCGAGAACCTTAAGATAGATATAAACCAGTTAGAAAAAAAATACAGATTGCGATAATGATATAATAATAGATATGAGAAATATGAGATAAGAGAGTGAATTTTAGAAAGTACAAAGTAAAACATCATTAGGTTATTTTTTAAGAAGATTTTTTTTAAATAACGTAATGAACTCCTTAAATAGCACAAGAGTGTGACTGTAACCGACAGGTTCTGGGTTCGATCCCCAGTCGAGGAAACAAAAAAAATATATTTTCAATTTAAATATTTAATGTTTCATTTCTTCGCTCTGGTAATAAAGCAAAGCGCGGCGTTGAGTTCCGCCACTTAACACGCAATGCCTCAAATTCGGCGGAAAGTGGGGAACGGAAGTGGAACGGAGTGTCTTAACACTAGATTCTCGGGTTCCCTCTGCCTACCCTGCCTATTGCGGTATACAGCGTGAAGCTGAAAAAAAAATCCTTAAAATTAAAGAAAACTGAGGCCTATAGTGGTGAAGGGGCACAAATGTGACTGTAAATGGCAGGTTGTGGGGTTTTTTTTTTTTCCTTGTACTTGAGCATAGAAATATATTTATTTCTATGCTCAAGTACAAGGCAAAGTACAGCGTTAAGTTCTGCCACTCCACAAACAATTTCTCAAATTCAGCAGAAAATAAAGGGAACGGAACGAAATACCTCAATACAAGGTTCCCAAGTTCCCTCTGTCTACTCTGATATGTTCGGGTAACAGCGTGAAACTGAAAAAAAAACTTTAAAAAATCCAACCACCACTCTACCTAAACGATATATGGTAATAACTAAACAAAACAAATCAATTTACCGAAGTATCATCACAAATATTTACTGAACGTTTCGATAGGGAGTTAATGAACTTTCCTCGTTACAGTTTAAATCCACTTTCAACGTCTTAAAGGGTGTTCTGTAAGACACGTTTACTTTCATCATAAAAGTTAACTTGTTAATAACAAGCTATGAAGCTAGTTAAATGGTTTTTCCATTAAAGTAACAAAGTCTCTTTTATATTATTAATAATTATAGCTTATCATAGCTTCTAGTAAAGTACGCAGAGAGATATTAGTGAAAAGACACTCTTTATTTCATTATGACTGCCGAAAATTAATATTTTGTCTACTGACCAGAACGAGGGTAATTAAATATTTCATTTCCTTAGGTGGAAATTAGAACTGACAACTATCAAGCTTATAGAGAGATGTTGTGCCGCTGTACCAAGACGGTTTCCATTAAACACTTATAACTATTACTTTAAAAATAAATAATAATGCAAAATTGATGATATTGTTTACGAGGCCTGTTGTGGCGCAGCGGCGCAAGCGTGTGACTGTAACCGGATCTGGGTTCAATCCCCAGTCGAGGAAATGAAATATTTAATATATTTAATTTAAATATTTAATGTTTTATTTCTTCGCTCTGGTAATAAGGCAGAGCGCGGCGTTGTGTTCCTCCACTCAACACGCAATGCCTCAAATTTGGCGGAAAGTAGGGAACGGAAGTGGAACGGAGTGTCTTAACACTAGGTTCCTGAGTTCCCTCTGCCTACCCTACCTCGTGCGTGAAGCTAATAAAAAAATAAATTGTTTACGAGTTTCTAAACTTTCAAGTAAGTTAAATTTATTAGATAATTCGCTTTTCTAACATAATAATAATTTTCTACACAGTGAGCAATATAGTTTCATCAAAGGCAAGTCAATTACGAATGCGGGTGCTGCATTTCTAAATCACATTTATAATGCATCGTTGCAAAATAGGATTGAGTGTTTTGTGGTTTATTAAAAGCTGTTAATAGCGTACACCATATAACTTTGTTATTGAAACTATATTACTTTCGTACATAATATGCTCTTGATGTCGTTGTGTCCCATTTAAATACAGAATATATAATTTTCAATCTTCTGAATCTTTTCTAAGTGTGGGCATTCCACAAGGATCTTTTATGGTCTCCTTTTGTTTCTACTTTACAATCAGCTATTATCCAGCGGTATTGTGATTAAAATTAAAGATTGACTGAAACATTGTTGTGTAACTGTAAATGATGAGTTTTTTTTTTCCGTCTTGTAACTAAAGGTGAGATTTTATACATGATTTAGTTTATTAGTATTTATTTATTATTTATTCTATTTAACGTATATTCAAGGCGGCAATCTATTATAATAATTATCCGAGACGCATCCAACCCTCCTCTTTCTCAAGTCAGCTCCTATCCTTGAAATAAATCGTCTCACAATCAATATGTGAATTAAATGTTTTTTTTATTATGGGAAAGTGTGCCGTACTAAGGAGTACTCTATATGTGCTCTATTTGGATACCTTGCAAGGAAAAATAAATTAAAAACGTTAGGCGAGCACCGATATTGAATGAGGGCGTAATTTATAAGATAAAAAGATAAGATCATGAAAGGAAAACGGAGCTGTAGTTTGACCATGAGAAGAAACAAGAGAAGGATTAGAGGCAGAAATAATATCAAGGAGAGAAGGCCTACAGTTGGGAAAATAATGAGTTGAGGAAGACATTGGTAAAAGATGTAAATTATACGACTCAAAAAGTTCTTTTAACAACTGAGTCCTACGATCATTTTTTAAAAGGCATGTGTTCAAATCACCCATACAAATTATATGTTCATATTGGGGTCGGAGGTTCTCAAGTAGTCCATCTAGAGTACTAAAATAATTGATTTGGTCATTCGGGGAGTACAAAACTCCGATGAGTACATTTGTATGACGCATTGTCAACTCTAGATTAATAAGCTTCTAGAAAGGCTATAATGAAGAGATATTAGGTATGGCGTTATTTTAAACAAAACTTTGCGCATTTTTATTTTTATTTCATTGAATTTGTATTAATGATATGACTGTAATTATAACACAGTTCCAGGTTCGATTCTTGCTCTGACTCTACCTATGCTCCAATATATAGGATTAATTTATTACATGTTGAATTCAGATACAAAAAAAATATATATATAATAAAAAAATATTATATACACGAATAGGTAAACCTAGAAACATATTTTATTCCACTTTATTATGATATATTCTATATATTGAATTCATTGGACACTGAGTGAACTATATACCAACCACCACACGTACGTACGTTGCTTGAAAAACCGTGAAGGGGGAAAAAACCATAAAAGAGTTCCGTTTTTGGGGTACGGTAAGTTCCAAAGTACAGTGTACGATAGACGCATTGTCAAGGAAGACACCATCTGTAAATTATGTAGCCGTAACAAGCCTTAGGTTGTCTAATTAGGTACGGTTACATTTATACTTAGCTACGGCACAGGAAGTCTAGGACTGCACGTGAATATTTAATACTTTGACTTAAACTGTCTCTTAAATACAATGTCTTTTATATTTTACCTCATTATCTACGCTTTTTAAAAGACAACCAGCGTTGAGATATTCTGTTCATATTTTTTTCTGTTCATGTGTTCTTTCCAAGTTCCTTCTAGCAGGGTAGTCCGGAAAAAGAAGTTTATCTACACATTAAAACCCAAAAATAGATCTTCTTTTTAATATACATTCTCCTATTGTGTAATATATTTTTTTCTACCGTACAACCTCCTTCGTGTCTTCTCCATTCAACGTGACATTGGCGAAGTGATATGTGCTCAACTGGCACGCTCGGAACGCCATAATCAAAGAACCATACCATATAATCAAAATAGCAATTTTATCCTTTAAATAAGATACAAAGTAAACAAACAGAAAATATATAGCACTAGGTAAAATTGAAGTTCTAACACAGACGAGACTGAATGCATAAGTAAATCACCAAAAAAGGTAGTTTTTGTCTTTTACGTCGTACATATTTTACTAGAAATGCCATTTGAGTCATATTTATTAATATATTATTATTATTCACCGTCCAAGTGATAGTTAGAGGAATTTGTGGCCTGCCGTGGCACTGAGGCAAAAGCTCGCGAATTTAATATTCTAATTCTTTCATTATAATAACAAGGCAGAGTTCTACGTGCATGAAAACAGTTAAATTTTAAAGTAAAATAAACAAATTAAATATGTACCCTTCCGCGAGAGAAATTCAAATTTATAAGGATAGATAAACACACCGTTTCACTGTATCACCACGTACCATTTTTAAGGCAAAGTGAAAAAAGTAGACGTCGTATTGTAAACTGTATGCTCGAAGGTTGTGGATTCGATTACGACTTGGGAAAAATATAAATTATATAAATTTCCTCGTTCTAGTAACAATGCAAAGTGAAGCGCTAAGTTCTCGAACTTAATACAGTGCCTCGAAACCAGCGTAAAAGTGGCGAACGAAACAGAGTGTCTTAACACTATTACTACCATTATATTGCCAAGTTCCCTCTACCCAGAATTAATATAATTCAAATTTTACTTATTTTAATCTAGATACACTTAGTGAAATTGTGAGCTATGCATTTTTTTACTCTTTACCTAAGGATCGTGGTATTATTTATATAAGCGAAATGTAAAAGAACATTTATAATTCACTTTCCAATAGTTTTGTTTATTTTATAAATTTTGCCCCAAATTGAATTTACAGTGCAAATTAAAGATAATAATCTTAACTTGGAAATTTATTAATGAAAATCAATATTGGGGTATGTCTAGGAAAATCTTACCACTTTAATTTTGCAGTTCATTTCATACATTATGAATGAATACAACATTAGACTTAAATTTGTCAACTATGAGTTGTAGTTATGACATGAAACCCTCGATGTGCGAAACCGACTCGCACTTGACCAGTACTTTCCTTTAAGTACAAAAACATTATAGTATAATAAAATAAAACTCATTATAACACCTACAAAATCATATAAAACTACAACTGTTGAAGTAATTTAATTAAAGTAGTAAACTTGTTTCAATAAAAGCTGCTAACAAAGTATCTAGCTGTTTCTTACTTGAAATGAAGCTGGGAATTTGGTCGGTTTAATTTTAAAAAATAAAAGCCGTAGTGTTAAGACACTACGTTCTCCATTTTTCACTCCAAAGCATTTCATATTGAAAGACGAGAAATAAAGATAATAATAATCTTATACCAGTAAAATAAATAGTTTAAATATAAAGTATACCCTAAAAGAAATTTGAACTTATAACAATCGCGTTACCTGACAGACACTGCTTTAATGTGCTTCTATGCCATGTATCTTATATAAGGCAAAAGGACAAATAACGTGAATTGTGGGTTCTCAAACAAAACATGAAATATCTTTATTTCTTCACTAGGATAACAATATGAATCGCAGCGTTAACTTACGCATAATATCTCAAAAACAAAGTAAAAATAGAGAACGGAGTGTCTTAACACGAACCTTTCTTTGTCTACTCTACTTTAAGCGGGATACAGAGTGAAAAATAAGTTAAACCATAACCTTTAAGATGAAATTTACGAAATAAGCAAATATGTATTACACTTATATCCTACAAAATATATTACATATTATACGGTATAAAGCAATATATCCTGAGGAAAATGAGTTTTGTAGTCGGTTTCGTTTAACCTTTCACTGTTAGCTGTAGTTATCAACATTGCTATTTTATTTCAAACGTGTCTACTGTCTTATTTAAAGTTGCAAGTTGAGATAAATCGCAAAATGTTATCACATTTATCGTTATTTTACTATTTTTATCATTGTATGGTATAGAAATAACTATATGTCAAGTAGATAAGGCGTCCAATTAAAATGTAAAGCTAATAAGATAATTCTTAGGAGAGACAAATATTTTAATAAAAAACTTTATATATACATATGATAAAAACAATCATTACAAACGATTATTATTAATTGAAATAAAAGTCACATGTTTATGTACGTGAATGTAGTGTTGTACTTTTCCCAACGTTTCATACACTTTGCATTAGTGGGAATAAATCCTAAAAACAATACTTCTTAGGAAACGTACAAGAGTTTGAACGTGACATTTGAGCCCGAATCTCGTAGAATCCAAACGCTTTGTCCAAAAACCCAAACAGTTCAGAATAAATTCTTATAAGCTAGTTTGTATAAAATTTCCGTTACTGTAACATAATTATATTACAATAATAGATAATATATTTTTTTTATTTTTTTAACTTCACGCTGTATCCCGCACGAGGCAGGGTAGGTAGAGGGAAACCGGGAACCTACCTGTTAAGACACTCCGTTCCGCTTCCGTGCCCCACTTTCCGTCGAAATTGAGGCATTGTGTGTTGAGTGGCGGAACTCAACGCCGCGCTTAATCTTATTACCAGAGCGAAGAAATAAAAACATTAAATATTTAAATTGAAAATATTAAATATTTCAGTCTTCGACTGGGGATTGAACCCAGAACCTGTGGGTTACAGTCATAGGCTTGTCGCTTGTAGGCTTGTGCCGCTGCGCCACGACAGACCTCAAATAATAACATGTTTAAAGAGATATATTTCTGAAAAAGGAATAGATTATAGAAATCAAATTAAAACTTTGCACCTAGCAGTATTTGAACCCTCTTTGAAACCGCAAAAGTGCTCTGTCAAACTATGCCACATGCTGTCTTGTAGTCGTAGTTACGTAACAATTTTATATATGCTTATTACAACTAATGCTAACAACATAAATATGTTAAAAGTGTCAAAGATCTATTTGAATTCTAAATATCTGTAGAGTTAATAACTTTAAATTCTCTCAGCCTAGCTACGAGTAGCTTATTTAGCTCTTTAGGGTTAACCGTGAAGCTGCAAGAACCATATCCTCAGTGTATACCAACCACATAATATAATATGA
>CM032398.1:3367299-3617299 GCA_019049475.1 Eueides isabella | reverse complement strand
CTTTTGAGACCCCACTCTTTACTTTATTAATAATATCAAGCTTTTCTTTTACACTATATGCTTTTCTTTTATTCATAATGAATATTACCGATTAGAAATCAAATAAATACAACAAGAGATTCACACAGTTAAAAGTATACAATGATAATGAAAGTTAAAATGAACTCGCGGGACTTAAATACTATCTCCAGGCAAACCTGTATATACATGTTTCAACCTGTTCTTAATTCGTACGCGGGAAACAGTGGGCGGTTAGTAGCACCCGCGTTATAGCCGAATGCGCGGTATAAGGAGCAGCGGTATAACGAGGGTTCACTGTATATATATATATAAATGTTTGGTATAGTAATAACTATATGTCAAGTAGATAAGGCGTCCAATTAAAATGTAAAGCTAATAAGATAATTCTTAGGAGAGACAAATATTTTAATAAAAAACTTTATATATACATATGATAAAACAATCATTAAAAATGATTATTATTAATTGAAATAAAAGTATATATATATATATATATATATATATATATATATATATATATATATATATATATATATATATATATATATATATATATATATATATATATATATATATATATATATATATATATATATATATATATATATATATATATATATATATATATATATATAATATATATATATATATATATATATATATATATGTAAAGAAATAATACTTCTTTAATTTCTTTATTTATTTTTAATTTTACATTACCGGTGACCGGTATATATATATATATATATATATATATATATATATATATATATATATATATATTATATATATATATATATATATATATATATATATATATATATATATATATACTATATATATATATATATATATATATATATATATATATATATATATATATATATATATATATATATATATATATGTATATATACATATATATATATATATATATATATATATATATATATATATATATATATATATATATATATATATATATATATATATATATATATATATATATATATATATATATATATATATATATATATATATATGTAAAGAAATAATACTCTTTAATTTTCTTTATTTATTTTTAATTTTACATTACCGGTGACATTTTGACAAGTGCTAGACAGAGCCTATGGACGGTTGAGAGATTATGTTGGATATTGCATTGAAAAATAGTTACATTGTAATAGATTTATTAATTTATAGATAAATAAGAAGAATTGGTGGAAGAATAGACTTTAATTGTCATTTCTTTGTTTTCAGAAGCAACACATGAGTTTATTTTTATCCCAAAATTGAAAAATAAATGTTATAAAACGACAATTTTGTTTGTTAAAATACCAAGAAGGCAGAAACAATGGAACAGCTACGTTTCGAATTTGCAATATTACCGACGAGTGATGGGAAATCAAACATTTATAGTGTAACGTCAATAACAACAAAGGAAGAAAAAGTGTTTGCTATACCAGAAGAACTACAATCTGCTGGCCTTCATAAGGAATTGATAAAGACCGCTGCACATAATAAAGTAAAAAATAGTTTAAAGAAAAGATACCAGACTCGAAAAATTTGGATTAAAATGACAGATGAACTGAGTGAAGTCTATGTAGATGAAGATGGTAATTTACAATTCGGAGAGCAATATCTTGAAGAAATTGAACAAAAAGTAGCACCTGGAGGACAAGTAGCTAATACAGAGACATTGGAAAAATATTTTCGAAACTAATTGAAAGTACACAAGAAATAAAAAAACAAAATTTAAAATATATTGCAGAGAAGTTTGTGATCGAGAAATTTACAAGTAAAAACCCAAACGCAAGCCAATGGATTGAAACGTTTGAAAAGGAGTGTTCTCGTTTCGACATTACGGAAGATGGGAAAAAAATTGAGATCCTCCGACTATTCATGGACAAAAGCTGTGTTGACTGGTACAGTTCAATGATTATCAAACTGCCGCTAAACTCAGAATGGACAGAGTGGAAGGGAAAGTTTTGTGACACATTTGTCAACCAAGGCTGGAATCAAGTGAGTTATGCACTGTCATTTAAACATCGGGAAGGTTCATTAGTGGACTATGCCATAAAAAAAGAGAAACTTTTATTGGATATGAGGAGGACAATAGACACAGGTACACTAGTGGATCTTATTGCGGCAGGTTTACCAGCGTCTGTACTAGACAAGATAAGCAGAGAAGAGATGAAAGATACAGTTGATTTATTCAATGAGGTCAGAAAGTATGAACATTTGGTAAAAAAATATAAAAATGTGCCCTTCACAAAATATGAATATCATAAGATAAATACCAGAATTGAAGATCGCAATCCATGCAAAACTTGTGAAAAATTGAATAAAGGCGTCCGCTATCATCCGGAATCTGCATGCTGGTTTAAGCTTAAAGAGGATGACGGGTTGAATAGAAAATTTATCAGACATGTAAATAATTCAGTGATTGAGACAGAGTTAAATGAAACGGAGCAAAAAAACTAATAGTGACACCATTAATTAAGATCAAATTACTATTAAATAATAAAATGGAAATCGATGGAGTATATGATTCAGGTTCTAATGTTTCTCTCATCAATTCCAAATTATTAAAAATAAGATCAAAAAGAAATAGTCAAAACGAAGAGAATTTAGTAACAATTAATGGTGTCAAAAGACAAGTGGTTCGACAAACCTAAAAATAAAAATTTTTGATATAGAAGAAAATGTAGATGTATATATCATTGATAAGTCAAATTTCAGATATGATTTCCTAATAGGATTGGACATGATAAAGAAATACAAACTTGTACAAAATGAGGACTTAAAAATAAGTCATAAACAATACTTATTAAAAAACAATATAAAGGAAAAAGAAGAAGAGATAAATGAAGAAAAAAGTGAGGATAACAGATTAGAAAAAGTATACGAAATCAATTTTAATGAACATATTAAGGAAGAAGACTCTAAAATAAAAATTGACCACTTAGATGAAAATAAAAGGAATGAAATTAATAAACTTATACAACAAGTACATAAAGACCTGTGTCATATTGGAGTTGGACAAATGCTAAAGAGTATTAGTTCTCTGTATGTAACAAAAAATTTAACAAAGAATATAAAAGATGTTTGTAGAAACTGTGAGGTTTGCATAAAAAATAAAACAAGAGGACAACACAAATATGGATTAATGTCACACTTAGGACCGGCGAAAAGACCTTTTGAAATAGTGTCAATAGACACAATTGGAGGTTTTGGTGGATCAAGATCAACAAAGAAATATCTACATCTTTTAGTCGATCATTTCACTAGATACGCATTTATTATTACATCTAAAACCCAGAGTGCACATGATTATATAAAGCTAGTAAACAAGGTTACCGAACCAGATGAGATTGGAATACTTCTCACCGACCAGTACCCTGGTATAAACTCCACAGAATTTAAGAAATTTCTTAGAAACAAACAAATAACAATAATATTTACAGCAGTTAATGCACCTTTTTCTAACGGTCTAAATGAAAGGTTAAATCAAACACTAGTAAACAAAATAAGATGCAAAATTAATGAAGATGAACAAAAAAGAGCATGGACAACAATAGCACATGAATGTGTAGAGATATACAATCAGACCAATCATTCGATAACTGCCTTCTCACCAGCCTACTTGTTATATGGAACAGATGTTACAGTCCTACCAAAGGAATTACGTCAAGAACGTGAAAAAAGTGTCTGGATGAGAGATAAAGAAACAGCGCTTAATAACACTTTGAAATCACATGACTATAACAAAATGCGTTATGATAGAAATAGAAAAGATAAAGAATTTAATGAAGGAGATATGGTTTATGTAGAAAACGGGAATAAACTAAATAGAAAGAAACTAGATCAACTAAGAATGGGACCATATAAAATAATAAAAAAAAGAACAAATACGATTTACGAGATTGATACAGGACATAAAAAAACGGAGTCAAATCTATTTCATGTTTCAAAATTTATTCCAGTACAGATAAAAGAAGAGGAAGAAACCACATGGAAGAGACCTAGAGAAAATCCACGGGTAAATTTTCTTCCCCACGGGGGGGAGATGTAAAGAAATAATACTTCTTTAATTTTCTTTATTTATTTTTAATTTTACATTGCCGGTGACATTTTGACAAGTGCTAGACAGAGCCTATGGACGGTTGAGAGATTATGTTGGATATTGCATTGAAAAATAGTTACATTGTAATAGATTTATTAATTTATAGATAAATAAGAAGAATTGGTGGAAGAATAGACTTTAATTGTCGTTTCTTTGTTTTCAGAAGCAACACATGAGTTTATTTTTATCCCAAAATTGAAAAATAAATGTTATATATATATATATATATATATATATATATATATATATATATATATATATATATATATATATATATATATATATATATATATATATATATATATATATATATATATATATATATATATATATATATACATATATATACAAATATATACAAGCATTGCTCGCATTGCATAAAATATTCATAAATAATAAATGTAAATACTTAATATTCAAATAATATAAATACAAATCCATCCACTACACATTGTAATACACTGATATTTGTTTATTGCTTGTATACCTGCGGCAAACGTTCAATGTAAACATTATGTTTTTATACGACAATATTTGAACTACAATTTTTTTTTTAAAGATATGATTTAGTTTTCTATAAAATGTTCTTTTATTATTTAATCGCTGTTAAGTAAAGTAAGTAAATATTGAAAATCTTCATCTTCTTTTCACACTGTATATAACACGTGGCAGAGTTGGCAGAGAAACTGGAGAACCTAGATTTCCGTTCCAACAGGACTTATCATTTAAAATGTCACAAATTTAATTCACTCTCATATTACAATTCATATAAGTCTGCCATGTCACAACTGGACAGGCTTACTGGAAAGGTGAGCGCGGCGGTATTGGGTTTGATTTCCATTCGTTAAAACCTTTCTGTCATTATCTCGCTCTGGTACATACATTTTTTGCGTATTTTTTGCGTTTTTGCAATGCTTCGAAAAGCCTGTGAAATGGAGAATGTAGTATTATACGGGCTGCAGCATAATACTATACTAACTTTTTTTTATGAAAAAGACGGCAAACGAGCGTACGGGTCTCCTGGTGGTAAGTGATCACCGTCGCCCACAGCCCCGAGTAACTCCAGAGGAGCTACAAGGGCGTTGCCGTCCTTTAAATTGGAAGGGCACCGGGGCCCGGCATTACCTAATGCGAAACGCAGTGGCCAAAGCCACTACTTAACGCCGGTCTTAAATGCCGGGGGTGGTAATAATCCGGTCGAGTCTGCCCATGCGTGTTGCCATTACTGGCAACGTGACTATACCACACGCACTTTAGTCGCCTCTTACGACACCATCAGTACCAGGGTGATCCTATTCTAAGGCGGAATCACACGGATACATAGTTATATATATTTTTTTTATATTACTTTTTTTAATATATTTTTTTACATACATTAATATGTACGTTTAAAATAGTAATTAAAAACAAAATGATAAATAGACATGTGAAATTAAAAATATTAATTCATTATTGTTTTTCAAAATCTTGCAGACTCTAAAACAAAACAAAAGCTTAAAAAATTATCGTTGTAAGTTGGAATTGAACCTGCACCTCATGAAAATTATCTATAAGTATATAGATAATTTCTTTAGCTTCATGCTGTATAGGATAAACTCAGGGGGCCTAGTTTTAAGGCACTCCGTTCCATACCCTCTTTTCGCCATATTGCGTGCTGAGTAGCGTATAATTCTCTCTCAGGTTCTTCCTGCACATGACAGAGTAGGCAGAGGGAACTTAGGAACCTAGTGTCAAGACACTCCGCCTTACTTCCATTCCCCACTTTCCGCCAAAATTGAGGCATTGCGTGTTGAGTGGCGGAACTCAACACCGTGCTTTGCCTTGTTACCAGAGCAATAGAAAATCTTAAATATATAATTTCCTCGAGTGGGGATCGAATCCACAACTTATCGTTTATAGTCACACGCTTGTGCTGCTGCGCCACAGGCCAGGTATAATAATATAGATATGTGTATTCATATTATATAGGTATAAATATACTTTCATAGTTTCCAGTACGCCCACCGATCTCTTTGATGTAACATTTCATATGTATTGATATGAATTCTCAGAGCGCGTAGGCTTCTGATCGTCCATCAATACTGTCACTATTATTGACACCGTAGTAGCTCACTTGGGAATTGTCTTGAATGGTTGTATGATCGATCCCCATATGGAAGTATGCATAAATAAATATTTAAATTGTTTTCATTTCACGATTCGCTTCAGCATAACGCGATGCCTCTAAAGAGCGAACACAAGTAATATTCACTCAGTTTCACACTGTATCCCGCACATAGCAGGGTAGGCAGAGGGAACTTGGGAACCTAGTAGTGTTAAGACAACTCCATTCCACTTCCATTCACAACTTTTCGCCGAATTTGAGGCATTGCGTGTTGAGTGGCGCAACCTAACGCCGCGCTTTGCCTTTCAACCAGAGCGAAGAAATGAAAACATTAAATATTTGATTTGTAAACATTAAATCTTTCATTTCCTCCAGAGTAGACCGAACCCACAATCTGTCGTTGACAGTCACACGTTTGTGCCGCTGCACCAAGACAGCTAATGATAATAATTATTCTACTATAGTTTATAGGTCTTCATATCAAGTGGAGGAACATAGCATACCTTAATGAGTAGAGAGTGAAGAATAAAGTGACGTAGCTCTCTGTGCATATCTTATTGTAATAAGAAATCGTAAAAAATAATGATTCAAAATTTTAAGAAAAAACATGGTAATTATATATATGCTTCAAGTACAGGCCTCTGTAGCGTGTCATTGTAAACACAACAGGTTGTGGTTTCGATCCCCATTTAAGAAAGTGAATTATTTAATATATTTTTTAATAAATTATTAAAAATTTTCATTTATTTGCTCTGGTATTAAGATAAGGCCCGGTGTTGAGTTCTGCCAATCAACACTGCTGCGCCTTTTGTTCCGGTCAAGACTTCCTTTAAGAACGAAGCTGTCCTTATATAAAACGTACGTAAGGCCACACCTTACGTACGCGGAGCCGTCCTGGTTTGCTCTACTGAGTCCACGACAAAAAGATAACATGCAGGTGGTCCAGAACATCGCCCTCCGGCGTGTTGCCTAGGCCCCATACCTCGTCCGCAATGCAAGATTGCAGCGTGACTTGAGGATGGAGAGTCTGGAAGACCACATCCGCCGGCTCGCGATAACCGCGTTTAGCCGTGCCGATGTGGCAGACCACCTGCACTTGCAAAATATTCCCCCTTGGCATACTCGGCCGCCAGACGCAAGACGGCGTCTACCAAGGGATCTCCTCCCTCCCCCTAACCCCGATTCCTGAGCTGCCACTTTGGTCGCTGGTCGCCTAAGCCGGGCCTCCCCCGGGCAACTGAGGGTCTCACCCGGCTGGGCTGACCGCCCAGGTGGCCTCTGCTCATCCATCCATCCAAGCATCCCCCCTCCCCATGTACCTGCCCATAAGTAGGTACAGTTTCCTTACGGGCCATGAGCCCTCCTAAAAGACGCACCCATAGTAATGGGTGCCGAGAGCAACTACGGCAATGGGGCTAAAGCCTTGATGCCGTTTCCCCGCTCCCCTATAAAGGGTGAGTAGGAAGTCAGAGTTCCCCAATCAACAGGTGGCTTTGAAATTTGGCGGAATTCGGAAAGTGGGAAACTAAACGGAACTTCTTCTAAGCACGAGGTTCCCTCTACTTACCCTGCCATGTACAGCCTGATGTTGAAAAAATATGCTATTGAATGTTCTCGAAGCTATAAATGATGTCAACCTACATTTTGGTTGGTTTATAAGTTATCTATTACGAGTTCTGTTATTTAAGTGCTGGCTACATCATATATACATAGTTGATGCCAGCCATGGCGCAGAGGATCAGACGTATGACTGTAAACGCAGCAGGCAGTGGATTCGACTTCCACTCTAGAATTAAATATTTAATATTATATTTTTTCATTGTGATAATGTTCTCTGGTGCGTGCGTGATCATAATTTTCGCTGTTCAACATGCCAAATCTCAAAAATCGTGAGCGAAAAATGAAGTAAAGTGTTTTAATAAAAAAGGACTCTCTAGGTTCCTATGTTCCCTCTGTTTACACTGCTGTGCGTGATACACTATTTATTATTATAAATTTAATGTCGTCGCAATAATATTAAAATAATTATCCTTCATTTCCCCATATCCAATTAAATACGGCCTTTATAAAATAGGTGATGTGTAAACGCTATACTAACTTGACATGTTTAGTGGTTCGGACACCTTGCCGTTTCAGGGTTGGCCAAAGTTTAGATAACTCAAGCGTAATTTATGGGCAGAACTATGCTCAAAAGGCGTAATAGTTAGAGTTAGGGCTGGTTATACGGCCGCCCTTCATAACTATAGTCTAGCAACTAATTGCTGCGACTGCGACCGCGGTATGCTTCACCCTTGGAGCAATTGTGAATGATGGACTACAAATATTTCAAGTTTTGGCCAAAATATATTATATATTTTTTTAAACTTCAAAAGCAACTTTAGAAAGTTGGGAACCTAATCTTATTTACAGTGACTAACTTTATTACTAACTCATGATATTAAGTAAAAGATATACATAAATAAGGTGGAGAGTATTAACACTAAGTATATCTACGTAAGTTAGTAAACCTATACGGAGATATTAGCTTTGCATTGTGTCCTGCCCGTAGCAGGCTAGTGTTGAGACACCCCGTACTCGCAAAGAGACTGCCGTTTTCGACTTTTCTTCTTATTTAAGAAGTATTGCGTGTTGCGGAATTTAAGCGAAGCGCTTTAGCCTTCTTTCTCAGTTTCACGCTGTATACCGCACTAGGCAGGGTAGGCAGAGGGAACCCGGGAACCTAGAGTAAAGACACTCCGTTCCAATTCCCCACTTTCCGCCGAATGTGAGGCATTGCGTGTTGAGTGGCAGAACTCAACGCCGCGCTTTGCCTTATTACCAGAGCGAAGAAATGAAACATTAAATATTTAAATTGAAAATATTAAATATTTCATTTCCTCGATGGGGGATCGAACCCAGAACCTGACGGTTACAGTCACACTCTTGTGCCGCTGCGCCACGACAGGCCTCACGACAAGTCTTCTTGAAATTAATAAATATTTAATTTCCTCGAGTGAGGATTGAACCCACGACCTGACACATTTGCGGGGTTAGTAACACGCTATGCCACTACTGGCCTCAATCATTCATTGTAATAATGTTCATCATTCACTATAATTAATAAAAACAGTTTGTCATGTTATGTCTAAATAATCAACGTAGCGCTTTGTTTTTTGGTAACAAAACGAAGCTATATTGAATTCCTTCACGCAATGTTTTGGAAATTGGGTGATGCGTGAGGAACGGAGGCGAATTTTCCGCTACCTACCCTTTTATGCGGGTTACCATATAATATAAAATAAATAACATCTCATTAATTATTAATTAATATTTATTTAAAGCTCAAAATCTGAATTATTTTAAAAGCTTCTTGAATACGATGAACTTTAGTTTTATGATGTCGTACAGTTTTAAGATACTTGTGAAAGTCTGAGATAACACTTAATGAATATTTCACATATATAAGTCCATTTATGTATTTTTTACTATACTATGATGTTAAATTTATAGTGTTTAAATAAGAATAAAACGAGATATTACTAGAAAAAATTTAAAAAGCTGAATTTGACAACTTTGTAATTATTTCAGCTTCACACTGTATCCCGCGGGTGGCGGGGGAAGCAGAGGGAACATGGGAACCTAGTGTTAAGACACTCCGTTTCGTTAACCATCTCCCCCTACATTTGAAGCATTGCATAATTATGGGCGGAACTCAACACCGCTTTGCCTTGTTGAGAGAAATTAAATTTTTTCCAATTCAAAATATTAAATATTTTATTTCTTCGATTGGGGATTAAACCTGTCGCTTTTAATTCATATAGTTGTGCTCCTGCGCCACGACAGACCTCTAAATCTAAAGTAATATTAGACAACAAACCTATATCAACTACTCGAAATCACCAGCCAGCAATATATTAACGCTAATAGACACCTGTACAGTATATATAAATTGAAATTCCAGAGCGTAGCGCGGCCGGGCCTCTCATTACCGTTACCATACCAGCCAGTAAACAATATCTAGTTCCAACATGACACTGTTGTGCCCCTACTAGTGTTTTTGATCGTTTTTCTTCTCCAATGTCCACCAAATTTGAAGTATTCAGTATTGATGAGAAATAAAAATATTAAATATTTAATTTCCTCGAGATGGAGTCGAACTCAAAACCAGTCGTATTAACAGTCACATGCTGCTGCGTCTGGATCATGACATGCCACTAACTATTAATTTCTTTGACAACAAAGTAGATACTCTAAATTTGTATTGAAGCAAAAATCGAAAATACTAGAAAATGTACCAAATGTCATCTAGTACGGTACAATATCAAAACTCACTTCAATTACTAACCAATTAAGCAATAATATTTGTGAAGAATATTGAAAAATCATTTTTGTTATTTTTATGACAAAACTGAACATTTAGCAAAAAGTGAAAGAAGTCATGTATGCACTAAAAGTTGTAAAAAGCTTTTTTCCTACTTGTATTAAAAATATTGTGTTCCTTTTTCTATTATAAATGACATGTTTTCAAAGATCAGATTGAATCATGTCAAACATGGGTATGACAACTTCATAAATTGGTTAAGCACGTAACATTTAAATTTACAAAATAATGCCTTGCCAAAAATTATAATATATATTTCTTTATTTTGTTTTTATAATTAAATGGTATAATAAAAATATGACACCAAAAGTTTATTTAAAAAAAAAATAGTATGGGCTGATTTTATTTTACAACTTCATGCTGTATCCCTTACGTGGCAGGGTAGGCGGAGGTTGGGTACTTGAACTGGGTAACTTAGTGTCAAAACACACTTTTTCACACTTTTCGCTGAATTTGAGGTATTGCTTATTGAGTGATAGAATTCAACGCCGAGCTCCATCTCGGTACCATACCAAAATATAGACATTTTATTTTCTTGCACGGGATCTAAGATACTCCGTCCCCGCTTTTTTACCGTTTTAAATGGCGGAACTTAACGCCGTGAGCTATAGGACAGTTATATGTAGAAGGACATCTATAAGCTAGCAAATGATTTCATATAAATTATCACCTAATAAAAGTTCCTATAGTAGTGGTGATCACGCGTCACTAACAATGAAGAGGGTAGCTCGACACATGTCTGTTCCAGCGCAGTGTAACCTTAATTAAAGGTCGTTTCATTTCGACTGCGCAGTGAAACTCTTGCAATATATTTTTTAATTAATTAATATTTCGCACTCTCTGTGGTAATTCGTCTGCATATATGGCGGTATGTTATGAAATTTTATTGATGAATGATGCCTTTTTAATTATTTTTTAATGAAGATGTATCGATTTTTCTGTATTTGTTTTTAATTTTCTGGTTAAGTGAAAGGCTTTGATTATCTCGATGGAAATTTGATCTTTGTGCTTTGAAAACTCTTTATCTCTGCTAAAATAAGAAGTCACACAAAAGCATAAGAAGGGCAGACATATATGAAGAGGTTGATAACATTGCATGAGTTGAAAGAAGCGAAAGATACAAGAAATATGTGATACGTTCTCTCTGGCTCCCACCTACGGATTTTGCGTGAGTTTAAAAAAAACATTAAAAACTTAACACTAGGTTCCCAGGTTCCCCTTCTATGTACATGGTGTTAGTAAAAAAGATTACTTTACTATGCTGTATTTAATGTTTAAATATACGTTATTGTTGTAATTTTAAGTGGTATTTAAGCAACGCCTATATTACAAGTTCTGGTTATATTACTCAACCAAACCTCTACAAATCATAATATTTTTAAATATAATTTTTTTTTTTAATTTAGAAACGGTTTTTCAAACGGTAAATATATATAAATAAAAAATATTTTTTACTTATATATATTTAGCGTTTGACTGTAAACGTCAAAATTTGCACAGTGAAAAACAAAGTGTATTAACACTAGGTTTTCATTATATAGCAATAGAGTATCAATATTGAGCAATTCAGAGATATGAGAAAGATGAGGTTATTGGTTACAATATTATTTATTCAAGAGGCCTATATAGAAATTATTATTGAGGGATAATGATATCTGAATATATTATATCTGAATATTTTTTATTTTCTTATTTTTATTTTCTTTACTTTTTTTATAATTATAACTAAATATATAAGGTACGTTGAATTATGTAATAAAAATTCAATAAATTTAAGAAAATAAATAAAATAAAATTAAGTTATTTATTCTGAAATAAAAATATTTTGAACAAACCGTCTTGATTTGTCGCGAGAAGCTGAAAATTTATCACAATCATTTACAGTGGCTTAATTTCGCCTGAGCTAAGACCTGGGGCTGGGACTTCTTAAGGAGATCTTTAGAACTCCCGATAGGCTTTAGACTTAATTGCCTATTTAAATGTTTAACATTTGGTGTATATTTATATTCAATTCTTTAAATTTTTGACGTTTTATATATTATGTAATAAGCACGTTTGATTCGATTCGTTATGGAGGAGTGATTTTATTTTAATTTATCTCTCTAGAAGACATAATGCGGTGTTAAATTATGCAACTGAGGCCTGTCGTGGCGCAGCGGCACAAGAGTGTGACTGTAACCGACAGGTTCTGGGTTCGATCCCCAGTCGAGGAAATGAAATATTTAATATTTTCAATTTGAATATTTAATGTTTCATTTCTTCGCTCTGGTAATAAGGCAAAGCGCGGCGTTGAGTTCCGCCACTCAACACGCAATGCCTCAAATTCGGCGGAAAGTGGGGAACGGAAGTGGAACGGAGTGTCATAACACTAGGTTTCACTTCCGTTCCCTCTGCCTACCCTGCCTAGTGCGGGAAACAGCGTGAAGCAGAAAAAAAAAAAAAAGAAAAAAAAAGAAAAAAAAATATGCAACTAACACAGCCACTCAATACACAATGCCTCAAATTCAGCGGAAAATGGGGAACGGAACGGAGTGTTCTAATATTATGTTCACAAGTTCCCAAGTTCCCTCTGCCTGAGCCATGAGCGAAAAACAGCGTGAAGCTGATAACAATCGTTCAAATTTTAAATATCTTTTGACTATTGTTACAGTATAAATAATTTTATGCGCGCTACAGTTAGAATTGTGTTTATAAGAATTAATAAATTTATTAAATATTCGTTTATTATTTTTAACTTATTAGTTTCATGTAATATATATGTATAAGAATGATATTTAGTATAAAAAGCCATAATAATGAATAAAAAATGCTCTTTCAAAATACCTAAATTTCAATTATTATTCAATTGTTATAAGCAATTGGCTAAAAATTAAAAGTACAAGAAAGTATGTCTTATAAAAGTTAAATTAAAACTGGTCACTCTGCATCTATAATAACACTTTCAAATGTCAAAAGTTTCAAGATGTTTTCGTTCTTGAGACAAAGCGAGTTTCATATTCAACATATTCAGTTTCAATTCACAAAGTTGGCGTCACTTCTTGATTCTGTTCGACGTATAGAATTTTTTAATTCTCCCTTCTATTGCAAGGCTTCTTTCAAAGTACTCCCTACAAGGCTATTGGAACCTGTACTGTAAATATATTGTACCTGTACATGTGTGAGTGTGTGTGTGTGTGTTTCGTTACGTATTTATAATTTGGATATTGGAAATAGTTTTTCTTATATTTTTTTTTGAAAAGTAATTTCTAGAATTAACAACAGATATCAGAATGGACAGAATGGATACAAGAATTGATACTAAAATGCACATCGTGAGGCCAAAAGTTTGAAACATATTTTAACACTTTGATCTAAAAAAGGGAGAGGTCCTTTAGAACAACATATTGTATTCTTCTTCTTCCTGGCATTAATCCCGGCTTGCTGTGCCAGGGTCTGCCTTCCTGCTGAACCTACTCCACTTTGCACGATCTTTTACGTCCTCAGTGGTTAGACCATTGGCTCTCATGTCCTGCATCACGACATCCAACCAGCGCTTCCTTGGGCGTCCGGGAGGTCTCACTCCAGGGACAGACATATCAAGGCACTTGCGTCCGACATAGTTCCTAGGCCGGCGCGCAACGTGACCATACCACCTCAGGCGACGCTCTTGGAGCTTATCCGCTATGTCACGGACTCCAAGACTACCTCGAATGAATATGTTACGTATGCAGTCAGACCGCTTTACGCCGCACATCCATCTCAGCATCTTCATTTCCGTGACATGAAGCTCCTGAGTGTGCCGAGATACTACTGGCCAGCATTCGCTGCCGTATAAAAGAACCGGTCGAACGATGCTCTTATATATCAGCCCCTTGACCTTGACCTTCAGCGACCGTGAACGTCGTGATCGATGCCTCCAGACTCGTGCATAACGGATCCGAGGTACCTGAACTTTTCCGACTTAACGGCTGGTTCAGTACCTATATGGATAGTGCTCGAGTCCGGTCTCCCGCAAGCCATGTACTCGGTCTTCGACACATTTAGTTTACGACCGCCGTTCTCAAGCGTACCATTCCAGAGGTTCACTTTACGCTCTAGCATCAGCCGGTTCTCTTCAACGAGTGCTATGTCATCGGCATACATCATTAACCACGGAGGCTGGTCTTGGATGTGAGCCGAGACAGTATCTAGCACTACGTTGAATAAGAATGGGCTAAGAGCTGAGCCCTGGTGAACCCCTACTGTAATCTGGAAAGGTATGGTGTCGCCAACAGCAGTCCTAACCATGGCAGCGGAATTGTGATACATATCTTTGATAATCTCAATATAGGCCTCAGGGATCCCTTTCAAACGCAATGCCCACCAGATACACTGACGAGGCACACAGTCAAAGGCCTTCTGCAGATCTAAAAAAGCCACATGCAGAGCTCTCCTCTTTCCCTGTATGCCTCCATCAAAGTTCTGAGGGCAAAAATGGTATAGTACCCGATCCAGGCTGAAATATATATTGAGACTCAGAGACAGTACACTCTCGGCGGAGCCTGATATCGATAATGCGCTCGAAGAGCTTCATGGTGTGACTCATAAGCTTAATGCCCCTATAACTACCACAATCTTGGACACTGCCCCTTCCCTTGTAAATAGGGGTAATAAAGCTAAGCCGCCACTGGTGTGGCATCTTTCCAGTGTTCAAGATATGGTTAAAAAGGTCAGTAAGTATGAGCACACCAAGAGAGCCCAACGATTTCCACGCTTTGATCGGAATTTCGTCAGGCCCCACCGCTTTTCCGTTCTTCATGCGTCGAAGGCAATTCCGAGTTTCGTCAAAGGTTATTGGGGCAACATGTCCGAGGTTAGGCGGTGGGTCGTGATGAAGACTGCACAGATGCTGAGTGTTCAGCAGCTCCTGGAAATAGCTTCTCCATCTCTCCTTCACAGAAGCGGGATTACAGAGCAACGTGCCCTGGGAATCTTTGACGCAAAGACATTTTGCGATATCTTGCGTCGCTTTATCCCGGCCACGGGCCAGTTTGTATATGAGCTTCTGCCCCTCCGCAGTTTCAAGTTTATCATATAATGGTGATAAACTCTCACTGCGGGCTCTGGCTTCAGCTTTTTTGCTGACACGTTTTGCTACTATGTACTCCAGTCTGTCTTCAGGAGAGTTGGATTTCTGCCACTTCTTACAGGCAGCCTTCTTTTCACGAATCACCTCCTGCACCTTGTCATTCCACCACCATGTCTCCCTGTCGATGACACGTCCTCCCTTAGAAACGCCAAGAACTCGTCTGCCTGCCGCAATGATTGCTAACTGAGCTCGATCCCAAGCATCCTGAGCAGTCTCGGTGTTAGTCGTAAGATTTCGACTTTTTACCTCTGCTAGGAAGTCGGTCTGCATCGGTCCATTCAGCAACCACCACTTGATCCGAGGCCTACGTTTCTCGGCTACTTTCTTCTTTGGAGTGACGTTAAAGTCCATGACAAGAAGACGATGTTGGGCCGTCAAGCTTTCACCTGGAATGACCTTACAGTTAGTAACCCTGCCCATATGACACCGTCTGGTCAACAAGTAATCAATTTGCGTTGAGTGGGACCCACTTTTATACGTGATAAGGTGCTGAGGATTCTTTTGGAAGAATGTGTTCACAACGGCCAGATCAGACGCAATACAGGTTCTTAGAATATTTTCGCCCTCTGTATTGCGAAGACCGTGTCCAAAACCACCGTGAACACGTTCATACGTGTCTGCAGCCTTACCGACGTGGCCGTTTAAGTCTCCTCCAACTATAATTACTTCGGTAGACGGTATAGCAAGTAGAACCTCTTCATACTGCTCCCAAAATGACTCCTTTTCGGCCGTGCTACAGCCCGCCTGGGGGGCGTAGGCACTGATTAAGTTTGTGGTAACTCCCTCAATCAGTACCTTTACCCGCATCAAGCGATCGCAGCGACGGTCAACTTCGAGGAGTCCATTCTGAAGCTCTTCAGAAATCACTACCGCCACACCGTTTTTACCAGAAGGTGACCCAGTGTATATAAGCCGGTAACCCTGTCCGATGTTACGGGACTTATTGCCTTTCCAGCGAGTTTCCTGGAGGAAAGCGCACTGGACCCGACGTCTCGTGAGTACATCTGCGAGTTCTCTGCATCGTCCGGTAAGAGAGCCAATATTCCACGTTGCAAAGCGGAGTTTTCGTCTGGGTACTCGCGTCTTTAGCCGTGCCCGTACTTGACACGATAGCCCTGGCCCACTTGTCGCAGGTGTAGGGCGATGTGCCTGCGCGTCGTTTAGCGGCGACGCCCTAGCCGTACCCATTCTTTTTATTTTCTTTGCCATAAATGTGGCGGTTGGCGGTTTTTAAATGGAGCGACTGCCATCTGACCTCCAAAACCCCTTCACAGGGAAAAACCGCGGGAAAGAGGGTTGGGATTGGTGGAAGCGGGGGAAGGATAATTAGGAGGGACACCACTTTTATGGACTTGATGGAGATATAATAGTGGTGGCTCGAGGATCCGGGGTCGCGTACCCGTATGCCAAAGGACACATATCGGACAGACATATGTCAAAGACACCCTCTGGATGTAGAATAACATATTGTATTTGTATTTAACATTGACTTTATACAAACTTAGTAGTAATTGATTCTGAAAAGAAATATGGGTGCAGTAAAAGCTTTCGAGGCGTTGTTTTCTTCATACGTGGAATATTAAGTGTATACGTGTATTAATGCTACAGAAGGTTTAATTTTTTTTTCTCTTGGGTCGCAAATAGCGGTCACTGATTGGAAATTCATCTAGGAGTGCATGGCTAATGAGATAAATATGGATGTCACAAATTATTTAAAATAGTTTTCTCCTCTTGTTCTCTTCTGAATTATTAGATTAATCTCTCTCTCTCTCTCTCTCTCTCTCTCTCTCTCTCTCTCTCTCTCTCTCTCTCTCTCTCTCTCTCTCTCTCTCTCTCTTGGTGATTAGTAGAAAAGTTTACATAAATAGCAACCTAGAAATATTGTTGAAAATCTTCCCAGTTCCAGACGGAATTCATTTACATTTAAATTCATTAAATAAATTATGCTGTAAGTCCCCTTTTATTTCAAAAGTTATGATTAGGGCTACAGTTACGGTTCGTTTAGTTAATTTCCATTTTACGTAAAAATGCATAACCTTAACAAGTAACTAACGAAAAATGTTGAATACAACATCATATTTCGAATATTTTGTTAACAAAAGCTAAAACACGAAACGAGTTTTCATTTAAAATGAAACATCCGAACTTCAGGGAAATATATAAAAAAAAAAAACAGGGAAAATTAATCCAATCTTTTGAAGTTTCACAAATAGTAATTGGGATTTTGTAAATGTTCCAAACTGAGAGTTCTGCAGAAAGTTAATTTAACTGCGCCTGGAATAACTGTCTGAATGACATTTGGAGGATTGTTTAAATTAGTTTTTTTTTATATTCACAGTTTTTCTTCCATTTTGTTGGGTAGGTCAAGAGACGTTTAAAATTGACATTGATTTGTCAAAGGAAACCAGTTTTTTTTAATAAGCATAAGCCAGCTAATTAAAAAAACTGTAACCTTAAACGTCAGCTTTACTCATCAACGGAAGACAATGTCTCAAAAATGAAGAATGATATTCTGGGGCCTGTCGCGGTGCAGTGCAGGTGCGCGTGATAGGTTGTGGAGTCCAGTTCCACTCAAGGAAATTAAATCTGTACATATAACAAATCTGAAACTGATCATTGTTTGTACATTGGAAGATAGATAAAAAAAACGATTAATTAATGTTTAATTATGGTCCAAAATAATGATTTTTAATATATATAAAAATGGTTTTTGTCTGCTTGTATGTGCGTTTGTACGCTCTAATCTCATATATGGCTCACCAGACTTAAGTGCGATTTTCACTAAAACCTTTTTTCAACTTTTCCTTAATATTTTGTGTTTGCTTTATTTAAATCGGCTGATAAAAAATACCTACATCAAATCAAAATATGTATGGCAACAAATTTGCCACATTTTTTTATTCATTCAGCCTAAATTTTAATTTTAAATGTTATATTGTTTATAAGTGATAACTGACTATAGTATAACAAAAAAGTAAGTAAACTAGTGTAATTCAAGCGAGCGAAGCCGCGGGCAGATCGATAGTAACAGCGGCGCTGAATGCCTGAGCTCAACATGTAAAGTTATAAAAAAAAATATAGTAAAATTTATCAATTTCATTCGATAAGAAAAGGCAGCTTTGAGTTCCGCTAACTAACTTGTATTGTGTATTGTATAAGCAAAGTACGTGTAGTGGAGAGCAGAGACACTAGTCTACTGGCGTTACTTATTGTAAAATTGCCAACCCTGCAATTTATATCAGTGTTCAAATCATAGAATGATACTCGGTTAAATTTGAGCTGGATTTTTTCGGTTGTAAGGTGTGAAACGTGCACGTATCTCGTTTGCGAAATAAAAAAAAACTGATTATTTTTATCCTATCCCATTATCGAATTTTCCAATAGTGGATAATCTTCCTTTCTTCATTTGGTAATCTAGTTCAATGTTTTCATTAGCATAATGTTTATTCAAGTAATTAGTTAAGGCATGTCGTAGCTCAGTGGCACATGTGTGCGACTGTGGACATGTGGACGTGACAGGTTGTGGTTTCCACTAGAAGAAATAAAATAGTTAATATTTTCATTACTTCGCTTTGGGAACAAGGCCCAAGCGCGGGCTCAAGAAGTTGGCACAAAGTGGGAAACAAAAGTGTCTTTATCGGAACGGAGTATTAACATTAGGTTCACAAATTTACAGTTCAACAGAGGAGATAGGTTACTGTTAAAATAAACAGTTATCTATTTTCCATTTAATTTTTGCATGTTCAATGGCGAAACTCAACTCCAGGCTTCATTTATTAGAACAAATTGAAATAAATATAATCATTCTCTTGTGTGCGAGTGGAATCCACCAACGAACCAACTCATTTACAATGAGTTTCTTCTTAAGATAGAATTTACGTTTACAATAACAACGTTGTAAGATAAAAAAATCCGGTCAAATGCGAGTCTGTTTCGTCCACCGAGGGTTCCATACCATTGTCAGGATTATCATTTTGTATTCAAAGTTGAATGATAACCGGGAAACTGAACTTATAAAACTAGACAATCTTAAGTTTGTGAGTGTATGGCTTCCTTTTGTATAAAGTTAGCTACAAATATAAGATTGTCATAGTTTTTTATGTAAAATCTATAATTTTTTACTTTTTATACTACCTTATTTCATCATTGTAGATGGTATTGGGATTGCGCTATTTTTATACAAAAAGCAGCAAACACAATGCATGAATGTTAGTATCTTTGGCTTAGAAGTTAGATTTTCTTGTACTACAAGGGAACGTAGACCTACATAGATGATATCAATTTCAACAAACAAAGTAGTCCTATAAAGGTTCCATTTTTTTCTTTTGATACCTCAAAAGAAAAAAATGGAACCTTTAAAGGAACCCTAAAAACGCAAAATCATAAAAAGGCTAATATTAAGCATTAAGCACCACCACTAACAGGACAGAGGAGAACAAAACGGCTGGGCACGGGCAGCTAGCCCTGATATTGCTCCCAAGCCGCTCGCATGGAAACCTATTAACTCGCTTCGATGCATTTATACAACAACAATTTTTCTACTTAATTAATTTTTCCCTTAATACATTAGGTATTTGATTGAAAAAGATGTTTTTCTTTTGTTCTTGTACTAAGATTTTTTTTGACTTGAAGTTTAGCGCACGTATCGTAGCAAAACTTGATTGCTTAATTGTTAAAGTTAGGCAGTTAATTCTGGAAAAGCTGTAAATATTATTTTTACCTAAAAAGCTAAATTATTTGAACTGAGTTATGACATAAAACTTTTGAATATTTATTACCTTTTATAGTTTTCTGAAGATATAATTCACATCGAAGATATCGATTTATATACAAATAGCTGAAACAGCTTACTGTCACTTACATAGATGACTAGATTAATATAATTATATTTTTTTTTAATTTCACGCTTTATCCTTTCCTTTGTAATACGTTTTTATCTTTTTTTCTTGTGTCAACAGTCATATCATGTAGAATGGTGGAATTAAAAAGCTGAGTGCTAAATTATTTAATATTATATACTATATATGCTTTAAAAATACTTTACTACTCAACGTCTATTTCCTTTAAACACATTTTGGGCAAACGGGAACCTAATTTTGAGGTTCCCCACTTCGTTCCCGACTGTCAGTACTAGTTTCAAACAATGGTTATGCAATGTATATACAATGGCATACATATAATAAAACAGAATTCAAGTAATCGAACAGCCAAGATGGATTCTGTAGGTACCTACTACGAGTAAGTAATTTTAATTTACCTTAAAAAGTATTAATTTATATCACATATTTTTTGTCACATTATTTTAAAGTTTTGAATACGGAAGCGTATTAAATTATAAAATTAGTAAATACAAACAAAAGTAGTTTCTATAAAATTGAATTATTAATTCGGTTAAAATAGGTTTAATTTCTATAGATCCTTGCGCTTCTTACGGAACATTACGTTAATGTGACAAATGCATTAAAGTAAATCGATATCCCATGTGTTGCATATACGATACTGTCAATAATATATAAGACGATATAGATGTGTACTTGATACTAGACCGTTTTGTACAATACTAAGATATTCATGAAATACATTGCAGCGGATGCGAGACTTGCTTGGATATTTATATACCTTTTTATATCTAGTAATTCCAGAGTAGAAATGTGCCTAAGTGTTACAAAACATACAGCCTCAAGCTGTATCCCGCACCTGGCAGGGAGAACTTGGAAACCTAGTGTGAAGACACTCTGTTTTATTCTCTATGACTATAGTTAAATTATTTTTATTTTGCTGCTTTGGTAGACAAAGCATAGTTGAACCTTGTTACTTAATATACAATGGGATCTGTCCCTGCTGTATGAGGGATACAGCGTGAAGCCGAGAGCGATCACTTTCCCGAGTGGGAGTCGAACTTACAACCGTCAATTTTACAGTAAGACGCTTTGCCACTCCTAGACGTCTTCTATATGCACATTGATTTTGTATAAAGTAAGATAAGAAACACAAGAATTCTGTCAACATATCATAAGGTATAACGGTACAAATGAAATTACATAACAGAGCAATAAAAAATATATTAGCTAACTAGTTTCATCTATAAAAGCTTCATATAAAACTTTTACTGCGTTGTTTTCAGAAGGGATCAAAATGTCACTAAATGAATTAGTAGATCAATTCAACTGTATTCTTGTTTAAACATTTTATATGGGAACAGAAATATATTGGATACGGAGTGTCTTAACACTAAGTTCTCGAGTGGGTATATGTATGTACGGCATATTGCTAAAAAAATATGTTAGATACTGTTATTTTACCTTTTTTATCTTCACGCATATATTTTTTTTTATTTATATAGCTTATAGATGGTAGTGTGAAATTTTTTTCGAATTTCTGTCCACTTCAAACTACAGAATGTCTTAACAGAAGATAAAATCATAAAATAAAATCTTTCTACAAATATTGTTTTTGGAGTTCTTAACGAACTAGGTACCCTCTGCTGACCCTGTAAGCCAATTGAACTTTGTGCCAGACAGATAAATTTCAAGCTTTGTCTTGAAAAAACAAGAAAATTACCTTAATTCCACAACATAAGAATTGACTATTACTCAGCTTTACGCTGTATCCCGCACATGGCAGCCTAGTGTTAAGATAGTCCGTTCCACTTCCGTTCCCCTCTTTCCGCCGATTTTGAGACATTGCGTGTTGAATAGCGGAACTCAACGCCGCGCTTTGCCTTGTTCCAGACTAGAGAAATAAAACATTAAATATTTAAATTGAAAATATTAAATATTTCATTTCCTCGAGTGGGGATCGAACCCGCAACCTATCGGTTACAGTCACGACAGGATGCATAACTATTACTTATTTAATATTACAGTTACAAGCAATACATACAATGGCAACTACAATTAAATTTTACATTGCAATGTATATGATAAAGTTGTATTTTGCTCTTTTCCAACGCTTCTTGAAATCCCAATGGGGTTGGATTCTGTACTAAGTGAGAAAGATCGCTCCACACAATGGCTGTGCTGCGTTTACGTTGTACCAGTAATTGGGGTTAAATCACTAGAATTATATTTTAAACATTTTTTTTTTAACTTCAATATTCAATTATATAAACAAACAATTAATTACTTACGATTTTTAATTACTTACTACTATTATCTCTTATTAAAACGTCGTTAAGTTCCACCATTCAACACACAATATTTAAAAAAAAGTGGCATAAAGTTCGGAAAAGATCGAAAAATTATAAAAAACCATAGAGTAAAGGTAGTTTTTTTACCATAGAATATTGGTTTAAATTAGAATTACTATGAAGAGTATAGAATTATATTCGTTTTGCAGCCTCATTGATGCTAAATCCCGCTAATGGCAAGGTATGCAGCGGGAACCTTGGAACCTTCTGTTAAGACAATCTACGATACGATAATATTTATTAATTAAAAAAAAAATCAACCCAATCACCAAATATCAAACGAGGCACAACATTGTAAAAGGTTTCTCTGATACAATATTAATCTCGCCAGACTCGGCTATTACATGAGGAATTAATTTATATTTCACACGTTATCTCCCTGCTTCATTAGAGACTCGCTTGTTAAATTTTAAAATAACTTCCATTGCTATATACTCATTCGCCTTTTAACCTTTTAAGATATACGTTAAGGGACAAATGAGATTTTCAAGTCATATAATTTATTGGGACACTGCTAATGTCCTTTTCTAGGATTGTTTATTAAAATGATCCTCTGACTAGTAACATTACTATCGCATCTTTTATCCAATTTTAATAAAATTAAGCCAATACCTACAGCGATGAAAGCTTTCGAGTAAAAAGACAACGTACATTAATTTAGGAGTTACTCACAGACAAACAGACACGTGACAGGTTCTACTGAAAATTGGGATGTGTCTTTACTAATTGTGAATTATTTAAATGAAATTGATACATACTAAACTATTAAGTAATTATAACTGCATCTATTCATTAATTGCAGTTTCTCGTATTTTTTTTGCAAGTTTCTTCATTATCGATTCAATACGCCATTATCTTTTAAGGTAGCGGATTACGCTGCATTTTATCTGAAATGAATTATGTGATTATAAATTGTGGGTTCGATTCCTGCTTAAGAAAATAAAAAATAATATTTTCATTTCTTCGCTCTGGTAACAAGACCGCCACACAAAACAGAATGCCCAAAAAAACTACTAGGATCCAAAGTTCCATCTGCCTACCATGCCATAAAAAAAACATAATCCTTCCTAAGAATCCCATACTTTAAAACTTCCAAGCTTCTTCTATTGATTTTCATATTTGTTATACACACAAGTAGCATATAAGTAACCCAGGAGGTATCTCATCTATATACAGCGTTAGATGTGAAAATAACATGCCATTGACTTCAGCAAAAATTATATATAGGATTGCTATTAAAGCAGTCTTTACACTTATGATAAATATTACTTTTATGGAGGTTCTTACATGAACTTTGTCTTTCTCTTCTTTAATAATTTTGAAAATTAATAAAGTTCAATATGAAAATTCTTTGGTTTTTCTTTTATACTCTAGGATTATGCTTGTTTTACACAATCCTGTGGCACTTAATTACGTAAAAAAAATCAGATGGGGATCGAACCCAGAATTTGTCAAGTTTTCCATCGAGTACAAAGGTTTGTGTGTTGAATTTGAATTGCTAAACTAAAGTAATAGCCAAAAAATTAATATGCCTTTGAACTCAAATTCGTTGTAAAATAATATTAAAAAGATTTCAGTAATCTGAGCGATTAAAAACAAGGGCGCAGAATATTTAACTAAATACACACATAAATTATTCTTAACATGTTAACATTCATATTACCGATGTTATATCCATATAAAGGGTTAAATTTATCTGGTTGGGTAGTCCGCAAATATATTAAAAATTCATCCCCCAGCTGCCGTTGTAGTCACTAGCCAAACTTTGTTAATGAGTGAAAAGTTCCCTGTCCCGTATATATGTACTCTTATATTGACAATTCGTTTTTCCAAATTTTAGTAATATTTTTTTACAAAAATGGTGTAGCGACCTTAAAGCCAAGAAAGCTTAAAAGCGGAAAGCTTTTGCTATCCGGAAATGATATTTTAAATGTTAAGCCGTATCACCTATATCAGTAGAGTAGGCAGAAGTACCTAGTGGTAAGACAGTACGTTCTTATTAAGACACCCTATAGCGGTAAAACAATATACAAATAGTGTTGAATAAAAGTTTTATTTACACATATATCAAGAGAATGTAGACATCGATATTTGATATTAACTTTAAAATATTACTTCCATTCGTTTTTTGAGAAATAGAACCCTAAAAACAAATGCACAGATACAACATCAAGCTAAAATTATACTAAATCTTTTATAATAATGTTTTGGATATATTTAATTTTTGCATAGATGCGATAGGTCGTGAATTCGATCCCTACTCGAAGAAATGAGATACGAGTATATAGTATTTTCTAATTAAACATGTAATGTTTTCATTTCTTCTCTCTGGGAACGAGGCAAAGTGGGGCGTTAGGTTCCGGTATCTAATACACCATGGCTAAAACTCAATGAAAAATAGACAACGGAACGGAGTGTCTTAACACGAGGTTCCCAAGTTCCCTCTGCCTACCCTACCATGTGCGGGATACAGCGTTAAGTTGAGTTTCTATACAGCGACCTTTGACCCTGGACTAATGTCTACAATCGTCCCAACTTGTTAACTATTTAGAGTGATAATGAAAGCAAGCTAAATTTTTCCTCTGCATTACGCAGTTAAATGCTTCAATTTCAACACCATTGCCTATTTTATTAGCCAACTACATTATAATTAACGTAAAAAACGAGCAATGTATTCCAAATTTTTGCTAAAGTCTTTTAAAATGTAGCTAACTTCGAATATCACGGTACTAGATCGTTATGTTAATGAAAATTGTCCGAGTATTTTGCTAGCAATGGTCGGTAAAAATAAACAGTGTACAATGAAAATTAGATAAGGTCCATGTTAGCTTGATATTATGACGTCATTAGTTTCGAGGTGGTGAATAATTTTTAAATGATTTTTGGCTGAAATAGCTGTAAAATATATATTATATCAAGAGAGACAGAGAACAGAGGGATTCTGGTTATTTGATACTCTGTATTTTAAATGCAATAGTTTAAAGTCTGTTTTTCAACCGGGTAAATAAATTTATTTTTTCATTTTTTTTTACTCAGATTATGAGATAAAATTTTGAATTTGATTTTGACATTAGCGACATAATATTACTTTTATATATTTAGAATCCAAAAATACCTAATAAAAATAAAAAAAATCATTCTATCATCGTCACTGTTCTTCATTCAGATCGGGGGGATCTATATTAATTATAAAAAAATATTTCTTTTTTTTTAGCTTCACGCTGTATCCCGCACGTGGCAGGGTAGGTAGAAGGAACCCGGAAACATACTGTTAAGACACTCCGTTCCACTTCCGTTCCCCACTTTCCGCCGAATTTGAGGTATTACGTGTTGAGTGGCGGAACTCAACTCCACGCCGCGCTTTTGGCTTATCACCAGAGCGAAGAAACGAAACATTAAATATTTAAGTTGAAAATATTAAATATTTCATTTCCTCGACTGGGGATCGAACCCAGAACCTGTCGGTTACAGTCTCACTCTTGTGCCGCTGCGCTACGACAGGCCATTTAAGAAAATAATAATCTTAAATTACAGCAGTACATATTTACTATTCTCTTATAGCACACAACGGGCCTCAATATTTGTCTTGCATACAAACACAAAAAGGCCAGTACAGGGTAAAGAAAAATGTGTAGTGATTTATAGCTCTTATCGCAACCGTAGAAAACGGCCTGGATCTGACGTTTGACAAACTTAGCAGAGCTTGCAAACATTTTTTTTTAATACAAATGTTTTGCTACAAACAACCGCAATGCAATTTTCGGAATATTTCGTGTTGAATTACGAAAACCCAGTGCCGCGCTTTGTCTTGTTTCCAGAGAGTAATAAATGACTCATTTTCGGCATAGAAAATCGAATACACACTATTGCTTTTACAATCGGTTAAAAGTGCCGTCGCGCCACGAAAAGCTTAAAATTAAGTATATTAAATAATATGTACATATGTACATATTTGAGCTTTGTGACCCTAGTGTTAATACACTCCGTTCTTTTGAAAACACTTTAGTATCCAACTTTCCGCTCAATTTGTGGCATATCATGTTGAGTGGGGAAACTTAACACCAAATATTAAATATTTCTTTTCTCAATCGAAATGGGATCGAACCCATAGCCTTCACGTTTACATGCCACTACGCCAGGACAGGCACAATATTTATATTTTATAGAAAATTTAAATACATTGTAATATTTTGAAGCAGCTATGTTTATAGTGTTGAAATGGCTCGCAACACAAAATGTACAAGCGTTACACGTGATTTAAAGCTTCACCACTGCTCTGTATGTCCTAGTTATGCAAGGAAATTGATCCGATAGTCATTGCCTAACAGAATTCGTTCGTGTATTGATAGTCAAATGTAAATGTATACGAAATTGTGTCATATATTTCTAGTGTAATGGTTTCTGTCCATTGTTATTTGGTTTAGTAGGAGTTGAGAAGTAAGTAAAAGTTTGACTTGAGTTTTTTTTTGATTTGTCGCGATTTCGTTAGAACTTCGATGGCTTATTGTATGCCTAATATAAACAATCAAGTGATTAATTACAAAAGTATTTCATGTAATTTTAAAATACCTTTACGGAATGCAGACACAAGTAGAAAACGTCGTTTCACAGAATTAATCTATACATTTGACATGTCATTTTACTACCTCCTCCAAGTAGAAATATCTTGTTTTATTCACGGTTTTTAACGAATACCAGAGTAGGCAAAAGCAATCTAATATGAAGTAAGTATCAAACGTCTTTTCACATTGTTTTTTTTTAATTGTATAAAAGTAAATTCGCTTTCTGAGTTTCTTTTGTAAAAGCGTACACCCTGACCCATAAAAAAATTAAGGGACTCGATGCAATCCATTTACAGGCAAATTCTTTATCTAATGGTTACATTATAATTGGGGTCCTCTATTCGCCTGTTCTGCTAATAAGGCGAAAAATATTGCTTGAACAATTTATCATGTTCCGTTACGACGCGCAAATTTCAACGCTATCCGTTATACACCTTTACGTTAAACGCCGTTATACTGAAGCGTATAAGAGCATTTTTCCTTCAAAGCCTGATTTGACGGTCGACGGTTTCCGGAGATTTTTTGTTAAGTGATGATGTAAAGTTATGAATTTATGCCACTCCCTAGGCATCGTAGCAATTTTCCCGTTCAAGTGTTTGCGCCAGAAAGTCTTTCAGAGTTTTAAAGTTCCGTAGGGGGAGGTTAAAAGCTGCGTTCGCTGCTTAGTTTTGTATTTGAAGTTCTTTTAAATTCGCATTTTCTACTATTGGAAATTTATCAAAAATTCTTTTATTCTTTTTTGTAAATTTATCTATCGTCAGTAAAGAAACTCATTTGAAACTTATATATATATATATATATATATATATATATATATATATATATATATATATATATATATATATATATATATATATATATATATATATATATATATATATATATATATATATATATATATATATATATATATATATGTATATATATATATATATATATATATATATATATATATATATGTATATATGTATATATATATATATATATATATATATATATATATATATATATATATATATATATATATATATATATATATATATATATATATATATATATATATATATATATATATATATATATATATATATATATATATATATGTATATATATATATATATATATATATATATATATATATATATATATATATATATATATATATATATATATATATATATATATATGATATAAGTAATGGTTACATACATAAATCAATGTAAACCATTACAAGATTTCTTTGGATTTTATTAAATAAAAATCTACTTGATGTGATGATGATGTTGACTTGTTACCAAAGCTGTCACGCTGTCAGTCTCCGGGGTCTTCTGGTTTAGAAATTGGATGATCTCAAAACCAGAAAGCCTCGGTTCGAGACCAACATGATTTATCTCCACTGATTTTGTTTTCTTTTTCGATTTCGTGCCTAAATATAATTTCTATAAACAAGTTTACCAATAAAATCAGAGCAAAGCAGTTATCCAAAAGCAAATATTAATATGGCGTTACGTCACTCGATATGAAATGTACAATACTCTGGGGGTAAGAAGAGAACGAAATATTTTAACATAAAAATTTACTCATTCTACCCTATTGTATACAAAAATGAGTGTAGTACAAATATTTTCTATATTATTTTCCAAATTTGAATTATCATACAGTCTAATAGTTTTATAACGTAAAATGTGAATTTTGAGAAATCTCTTTTTATTGCTTTTTTAATCTTCCTCACTCTCCTTTACTATGTATGCAAGTAGATGCAAAATTTCTACTTTCTAAGTCCATCAGTCTCGTTTGTGCGCTCTTTGTATCCGCAAAAAAACGGATGAGTTTTACATATGTATACAGATATATACATTATAAAATGATACGAGATGGCAGGGGTTATTCGCAGTAACCGCCAACTTCCTGAGAGCGTTCCGGTGTGGGGAGGATCAATGGGGTTCATTCCTTATACATGTACATAATATATAATACAATATAAGTATTTTATAAGTAAATTGTCCTTGTCACAAGGATGTAACTTCAACCCGACAGCTTGTGGGTTCGATCACCACTCGACGAATTGAAATATTTAATATTTTCAATTGAAATCTTGAATAATAAATACCATTTCTTCGCACTGGCAACAAGACAAAACACGGCGTTGAGGTCCGCCACTCAACGTGCTATGCCTCAAATTTGGAGGGGTTGGGAATGGGTCGGAGTGCCTTAAAACCCGATTCCTCTGCCTACCCTGCCATGTGCGGGATACAGTATAAAATAGAATATCAAATTATCATACTCAGACGAAGGCAGTATTTTAATTGAATCCTTATTTAACATGCACTTTCCTATATTGTTATAGTATCTCATTTTTATCGTACAATCTCTTTTGTGTATTCTCCATACAACGTGACGCTTCGTGAACGTTGTCACGCTCAGAACGTTAAAAAGTAAGAAAATGATGTACAATTACCCAAAATAGCTGATCAAAAGTCAAGATTTTTATCAAATTCTTTATTTAAGGATTCCAGTTATGTCTAGTTATCACACAACTACATGAAATTGTTACTGTTAATAAACATATTCTCCTACATTATGTTATAATTAAGTAAATATCTTTTAAATGAGTATATTTACATGAAAACCTATAATAAGTGAACATTTAAAGCCCTGTATAAAAATAGTAGATACTGCATTAAATTAAAAAAAATATTGTTCTAAATGAATACTATAATAAAATCAGTGATTAAATACTCAACGCGTTGCAGACCTTATCGATACTTGTTGTTGACACAAAAGTTTTCGGAAAGACGGAGTGTTTTAGCACTACTTTATCAAAATTCCACTTACTCAAAACATGCAATATCTCACAAATAAGACGGAAATTGAAAATATTAATTGCCTTGATACTAGGCTTCTTGTGACTATACTGGCATGTGACAAAAACATGAAGTTATTTAAAAATGTACAACAAAATATCTTAAAATTATGAATTATCTGCGTATAGTGAGGCCTAAGGTGTCGCAGGGGCAAAAGGGCAGGTTACGGGTTCGATCCCACTCAAGGATACAAACTATTTAATCTTTTCAATTTTAATATTGAATATGAAAACATTCAATATTTAAGAAACAAAATTTATTATAGTAATAATTTCTTCGTTCTGTTAACAACTTCAGTGGAAGTGGGGAATGGAACTGGGTGTTTTAGGATGAGTGTAGGATACAGCGTGAAGCTGAGAAAATAAAAATATAAATACAGACATACTCCTTATAAAATGACTCAGTATAAAAATAAAAGGCTAAAAGATAAGATAGTATTCCCTTTGCATACGCAACGTTCGGGGTGCAAGTGAGAGAGGGTGTTAAGTTTCAATAGCGGCGGATGAAAGACCGTCTGCCAACCGCGTTCAATAGAGCATTCCACGTTGAAACTGTTACTGGCTGAAAAAAATTATAAGTACTCTATAGGGTAGGGTAAAATGGACTACTATGGAATATTTAACACTAAATTAAAATAAATTATTTAATTTATTTAATAATTAAATCATTATATTAGTTTATATAGTCGTGTTTATGGATTTAAAATGTACTTTAAAAAGAGTGATAACATAAATTAGTTAATTTAATAGAGTCAATGTATCAATATGCGTAGAATTTATAACTTATAACTAACTTAGCGCAATTGTATGAAAGTGATAAAGCTCAGCTTCACATACTATGTAAAATGGTATACAAAGTTATCACCAAAGTTTAGAATTTATTTCTATTAACAATCTGCGTTAAGGCATGTCGTGACACGAGTTTAATCCCCACCAGAAGAAATTAAATGTTTTTATTTCTTCGCCCCAGTAACAAGGCAATTGGCGAAGTTGAGTGCCGCTTTTCACAGTGAAATTTGGTAGAAAGTAGAAAACGGAACAGAGTATCTTGACACTTGGTCACTAAGTTTTTTCCTACTCTACTATAAATGAGATTACAGAGTTAAGCTAAAAATAGGAAGTTCATTTATTTAGTCAATCAACAGTCAAGCTATTCCAAAAGTTTTATAATATTAAATTGACACTATAATATTTTCTATGTAACATATTACGTATATTCCGGTATATTTCAAAGTGTACAGATTGAACTACGGAAGTGGTTTATAGCTAATACAACCGTATTTACTGACGCGAATCGGAAATTGAGTTTCAACATCAACGGCAAGTACCTGTGGCATAAACGATTAAACGTAAATGTTTTGTGAGAAAACTCACCATCATCTACAGATACAAGATATGTATGAAAAAATATACTTATAATTTCTATATATATAATTTTATTTTTTATATATTTATATATGAGGCGTGTCGCGGGACAGCGACAAAAACGTGTGACTGTAAACGCTACTAGTTGTGGGTTCGATCCCCACTCGAGAAAATGGAATATTTTATATTTTCAAATTATTAAATATTTAACGTTGTTATTTCTTCGCTCTGGTAATAAGGTTAGTTAGTACACTCAGCACTCAAAGCCTCAAATTTGACAGAAAGTGAAGACCGTAATAGAGTATCTTAATACTAGGTTCCCAAGTTCTATTTGCCTACCTAATAGTAATGTACGAATATATGACGAATATGTATTTATTCACGTACGTTATACGAATATATTTTAATCATTTATTTTTTTTTTAATATTTTACAATAAATTAAATAATATTTATTATTTTGTTATTGTTAATTAATTTAATTTAATAACAATATTTATTTTCATAATACTCTTACATTTTACGAAAGCAATTAACAGTATCCTTTGAGTGTTCCGCACCAAATTTGCAAAAGGTTAAAGGCAACGTGACTTATAAAAGTTGTCAAACGTAAGTTTAAATAAATATATGTTATTAAATTGAATTGCAGCCTGAATTGAACTTGAATTACAAGACGAATATGGTTAAAAATGCAGCAAAAATGATTTATAAGCGCATGTACATTTTTATTGTGTTAATTAAAAAAATAATCGGGTTGAAGCGATAGTAAACATCGATATTACATATAAATTCAAGGTGTTATTTTTGCTTTGTCTTAAGAAAAATTATCTTGACACACATTCGTATGTATTGGCCATCGACAGACCCTCTCTATCTAGATACGATCTACAAAATAATCATAAAGGGTTCCGTTTCTTGTTTCAGGGAGAAAATTAAAAAAATACAAATTGTTTAAAATAATATATTACTTGTAATGGAAACTAATTTTAAGTATTAAATTAAAGCCAAGTTTTCAGCATTTACTCTTTATAAATGCATTGAAAATTGTCGGATTAAGTGAAACAGTTTTCCCTTGAGGCGCGAACAGTAGCTTTGTTTACAGAGAGAAATTACAATTTGTAACTCAAACATTTAATTTAAACGTTCTTCTATAAAACAGTAGTAAGCATTAAAACGTTAAAAGCAAAATTCATTTTAAAGTATGCAGGAATATTTTAAAAAGAACAACTACAGACGTAGCATCCACTGCGACCATTAAGTCAAGATTTACTTACATACTTTGCAAGAATTTCTCCGCCGTACGTGCATCTGGCGAAGAGTTATTATGTATTTCCACTGTGAAATACATCTAGTTTCGGGCACTTAGCCATCATATACAATGTAAAATGTATAAATTAACAATAGGCTTAAGTAAATATCATTGTTTTTACAAAATCGGGAATTGGTCTATTAAACAAATCATTAAATATTATAAAAAGATATATATTAGATTTCCTTTGTAGATAAACTGCTACTCATATATTTTAGTAGAAGAATAACATGTTAAGTAATTTGTATCAATATCATTCATAATTAATAATACTAATCTCAGCTTCACGCTGTATCTAGCACATTTCTGTGTAAGAAGCAAGAACTTGGGACATTGCGAGTTGAGTGGCGGAACTCAACGCCGCGTATTGTTTTGTTACGAAAACGAACGTTGAATGACATGCGTGCCTACATAAAAATCTCATAAAAACATAAAAGTATATCGAAATATTTGCATTTGGTCCTTGAGATTACTGCTTGTGGGATGTGAATACGACTGTAATCGTACCGATATTGGTTTAAGTAAATGGCTTAAGACATCCAACTAACATCTTAAGAGATTATCACTTAGCTACTGGATCGAGAATCGGATGCAGAAGGCAGTACATGAGAAGACGCGTATTGTGAATCGTTTTCTCTGCTGATATTTGTTCTTGCTTACCACCACTGTTGTATCTCCGTTCAGTCTCTAAAAGTAGTGCTACTCCCCCTTTATCCCCAGCTTTTACTTATCTTTCCCCCCTTTCTACTTGTCCCATTCCTCTCTCTCTGGTTTGGCAGATATTACAAAAAAAACTGGCATCCTCCTAAGAAAGAAATAAGATCTACTTTCATTTTCTGTGTTTTTATGATAGCGGCTACGGTGTCACCACTAAACGATGCGCAGTCACTTCGACCTTCAGGACTATAGTATCAAGTACTCATATAGCCACGCGGTCTGACTGCATGTTTAACATTCTTATAACTAACATACATTTGAGATAGTCTTGGAGTTTGTGCGCTGGCCTAAGAACTACATCCACTGCAGGGGCCTTGCTATGCCTGAAGTGATACCCCCCGGACGCCCAGGACATGAGGGCCAATTGTCTAACCACTGAGAACGCCAAAAATCTTGCAAAGTGTACGTACGTACGTAGCGTAACATTCTTAATAAATCGCAAGATGACTGGCATTTTTAGTTCGGCATAGTCACGAAGTCATCTTATGGCGCTTCGTATTTACTAAAATGAAAATTAATTAACTTATTTTGGATTCTCTTATAGTACAGTAGATAGAGAATCTTATAACTTGATCTCAATTTATATCCTTATTTTATGGAAAAATCTTTATAAAGGTAAATTATCATAAAACGATTATCAAAGTAGTATTTATTTCTATATGCAGACGAATTTTCAGTTGTGATCATAGAGAAGAAATGAAAATATAAAATATTTTATTTCAAAATATTAAATATTCCACTTCGTCGAGTGAGGATCGAACCCACATTTTTTCTTGTTATAGTCATACCTGCGCCACGACAGAACTCTTTGATTCATACAAATTTTAAATAGGTGTTAATAATAGGACAGTTTACCCTATCTAGACGTACCACGTCGAAGGTAAATGGCGTGCAGAGTGGCCGCTAATTGGAGCTATACGTTGAAACCATTTGAGGGTTAAATCAGACGCGGCGTGGCTAAGCAAATGATACATAATTGATATTGATACATAAATAGCCTAGCACTGAATCAATAAAATCTAAATATATACATTTGTATATTATGTATATATATCATGTAAAATATAGTATGTAAATCATGTCAAAAGAATTTTATTTAAAACTAAACAAAAATACGCAATAATAAATCATTGATTCTCTACTAAATAGTTTTTAATTATTACACCAACAAAAAATTTACTATCTTCACTTAGTTTCTTTTGTTTCTATGTGACCATCGCGCAGGAGCCAATGACGCAAAGCTGCAGGTATAACCAGTACCTATGTAACCGGCACATAATGTAATGGAATTAACTATTTATATTCAAAGAAATTGTAAGCCGCATTGTTCTCGCAGGGAGCGAGAGTTTATAGCATCTTAATTACGGAAGCTGAAATATCGAACAAGTAGCAAAATGCTAATTACCCATTAGCCGGCAGGTGGCGCCTTTACAATTCTGAATTAACAAGCCTTCGTAGCACAAAGTTCAGTTCGAGCTTACTTTTAAACAATGTGATGTAAAGCTTGAAATATAAAATATTAATAACGATAAGCTTATTTAGATAGTAACATTTTGTTCTTAAACAAAGTTAGGACACTTTAAATATTTTATGGTACCAGGTATTTGGCAAAGTAGCTGGTGTCTCTGGGAAAATAGGTACTCTGCTAAATGTCTTTGCCCAAATTTGAGATATTGTGTAACTATTAGGTAAAAGATGCAACGATGTAACATATTTTTATTGTCACGTTAATGCAACAAGTGGTATGAGAGGAAAAAGGTACAACAAACGTGATTCCTTGATTGATAAAACCATTAAAAGTTCTAGTTCAAATTGAGAATAAAAAATAATACAATTTAAAGAAGGCCTGTCGAGGCGCAGCGGCACAGGAGTGTGACTGTAACCGACAGTTTCTGGGTCAATCCCCAGTCGAGGAAATGAAATATTTAATATTTTCAATTTGAATATTTAATGTTTCATTTCTTCGCTCTAGTAATAAGGCAAAAAAAGCGCGGCGTTAAGTTCCACAACTCAACACGCAATGCCTCAAATTCGGCGGAAAGTGGGGAACGGAAGTGGAACGGAGTGTCATAACACTAGGTTTCACTTCCGTTTCCTCTGCCTACCCTGCCTAGTGCGGGATACAGCGTGAAGCTGAAAAAAAAATTAAAGAAATAGTTTAATCAAGTGTGAATAAAGTAGTAGAGTGCAATCGTGTCTTGCATACATACTTGCTGTGAACATTTTAATATTATTAAAAAATCTATCAAGGGTATAAAGGCGACTGGCACAAACTTGTGGCTATAAACGCGATGGTCGTGGACACGATTCCAACGCAGGGTAATGAAGTATTTAATATTTTTACTTATCACTTTGGAGAATGGCTGAAAGTCAAATTTGGGCAAAAATGGAGAAAGTTGAGTGCCTTAATGGGAATTGAGTGTCACTAGGTTCCCAGGTTCCCTCTGCCTATTCTGCTTTGTGTGCGTTAGAGCATGAAGCTTAAAATATATAACAATATTCACTTTAATACGGGTATGATCAAAATTTTCACTTGGGTTAATGAATTAATTTAATTTAATGATGTTGGCAGATGATACGTCGAATTAGGATAGCTGTGTCTTAAGAGTGTCTTAACCTTAGGTCCTTTCTGTCTACACTTGTTGGTACGTTAGCTTAGAGGGTAAAGCTGCTAACAGCCTATTAAGAAAATTTTTGAAGGAGACAATAAACGTTATTAAAAACTAAAGAATATATGTACTATATAAATAATAAATAATAACGAATGAGATTTAAACTCTTTTTACAATTTACAATATAAATAAGTTGTAATAAGCGTATAAACATTTCGACGATGCTTGAAGAGAACGTATGGCTTAGAGGTTCGAGCACTTTGACGAATTCCAATAGGCGCGGGTTCAAATCCCGTTACGTTAAATTTTTTAGACGTTTTCAAAATAAATATTGTTCTTTTCTAAGTGAAGATTACCGCTTTAAAATAATAAAAATAAATATTTACCAATTCTGTATATAGGAAACAGTGTCGTTGAATTCCACCACTCAACACACAATGCCTCTAATTCGGCGGAAAGTGGAGAACAGAAGTAGAACGGAGTGTTTACACTAGGTGCCCAAAGTTCCCTCTGCATACCCTGCCATGGGCGGGATACAGCGTGAATCTAAGTATATTTCACAATCTTTCGAATGATAAAATATATTTAAACGCAGACTTAAAAAATTCTACCTACAATGCGGCTCTTAGTCTGACCATGCTGTATATTGTATGTATATATTTATATATGGTATGTACTTTAAGTGGATATTTATGTGTGTGTGTATATATGTATTTATTATATATGTGTATGTTTATGTATAAACATATGTATTTTACTAATTATATGTATGTCTATATATTATAATATCAATATATATATTTAAAAATGATTTATATTTTATATATATTATATCCGACTCTACTTTTTGCACGTTTCTGCCTGTTGCTTTAAAATTATATTTTATCATAGCTAAATGGTTACCTGGAAGAGATCACTTATAGTGATAAGGTCGCCATTGCACACATTATTTTAGTAATTTAAGTTATATGAACTGTTATAATATTGTGTGCAATAAAGTATATAAATAAATAAATAAAAATAAAATATATACGACTACAAAATGAGTAAAAACGGATTTAGCAGGCTTACGGTGTAAGCCGACCTTAGGCGGGACATTGTTCGAAAATATCTAAAAAGGCAACTAATCTTAACATCTTAAGCACTTACTCACTCAGCTGAACTCATTACGTAATGCTTTAAATTCGGCGGAAAGTGGGGAACGGAACGGAGTGTAAAGTTTAAATAGGTTTTTTCATCAAGCAAGTATGGAACCGCAAACGTTTACAAAGCACTATCAACAATAACACTTACTATGAACATACACATCTTAACCGCAACTAATACTCGGTGACATGGGCTCGTGGCTTAGGACGTCATCACCGGCTTCAAATGGTTTTGTAAAATGAAGATTATTGTTCTTAATTCATTAGAAGCCTTAATAGCAATATTAATATCCTTTCTAATAATGAAAAAAATACTGTTGTTTTCATTTATATAATAATTTTATATTAAATTTTGAAAAACAATAACTATATGTTTATTTTATTTAATTAAAAAAAAAAACAAAATATGTCACTCACTCCCTCTCTCAGCTGAACGATTTATCCCACACATGGGAGGGTGGTAGGCAGAGGGAACTTGGAAACCTAGAGTTAAGACACTCCGTTCCACTTCCATTCCCCACTCTTCGCCGAATTCGTTTTGCCTTATACCAAAGCGAAGAATAGAAAACATTAAATATTTAAATTGAAAATATTAAATATTTCATTTCCTCGAGTGGGGATCGAACCCACAACCTGTCGGTTTACAGTCAAACGCTTGTGCCGCTGCGCTACGACAGGCCTTACACTTACTTAATTTTAATGCTTTTTCTAATTATTCGTAATTATTTTGCGCGACGAAAAAAAAAACAATAATATAGTACTTGTTTAAAAATCTCAATTTAATATGTCAATAGAAAATACTTACGACGCTCAACAACTAACAATTTTACCATAGCGGCATTTCATTTTTTTATTATAGCTTCAACCGTTATGGTTGTTCATCATTTATTACATATTTCGGATCTTCAATTCTTATATCTTATTAGAAAATCATCACACTCATACAATTTTTCAAAGTTAGGTCATATTAAGGTCATAAAAAGATAATATAAAACGTACTAACCGTTAAAATGGTACAGAAGTGGTGAGATGTTGTAAGCTTTTATTAGATACAGTAGATTTTTTTTAATTAATCAACTTAATAATTGCTTGAGAAGGAATACCAAGTTATTTTTTTTAAAAAAACCATAACAATATGAAGAGATCTCGAAATTATATAGCTCATAATTTTCATCCATCGTAATTTAATATACTTACGCTTTGGTGAGTAAAATATTTTTATATCAACTGGAATTCCTGGTTTTATTTATATTGTTTAATATATATAAAAGCCTTATATTATGTTTTTTTTATTGTATAATTACGGAGTAGAAATATATATCGTAGTGTTAAAACCCTCCATTCTCCACTTTTTATTAAACTTGTACAGGTTATGTAGGTGAGTGAGGATCAAATCCCTAAACATCTTATTTCTTAGGAAACATTAAAAATTTAACATCTTTTCAAAACCGTCACAGTACTGTAATCCATTAGTCATATGTGTTCATTCGTTCGAAAGTCTTTCATACTTGTTATAACTTATTTTGAATATTGACATCTCAAATTGTAAATATATTCCATATTTACAATTTTAAGCTTAATTATAACTGTTAGTACTTATATAGTTTAGTTTAAAATATTTATAGTATAAATATTATTATGCACTTAGAAAATATTTATTTTCTAAAAATACCTTGAATAGTAATTCACAGCCCTACAAAGCCATAATACCCCTAAAAAAAAGTATTGTAGGATAAGTATGAGAAAACTTTACTGGCTTCTAATGAATTATTTTAGTCATAATTGTATTGATTTTTTTAAGTTTCCGTATCTCGAAAGAAAAGAAAAAAATTGTAGAAAAAATAATTTATAAGAAGCCTTTTCTTATACGTAAAATTACAAATTTGAACAATCTATACATATAAATAATATATATAATAATTCATGGATGAATGCAAACCCAAGCAGTATTACATGATTTTTTCTTAATTTTTATACCATTGCGTATTGAAAGACGAATCTCAAATCCATGCTTACCAGAGCGAGAATATTAAAATAATTTATTGCTCACAGTGGCTTTTTTAGTGAGTACCATTGATGATACTGAATGAGTTTCTGAATTCTTACCGAATTTTCTCAAAGACACATATAATGTTTCATATCGCTTACTATATTTAATATTGCTGTGGGTTTGACAAATTAAAATTGTAACTATAAACTTCCGCCCATTATTTAGCAGAAACATTACGGTAGTTTTACAAAATCAAAATAAAAACATAAAGCATGTACCAGCACAATTAATCCATACTATTTAAGAAAACAACAAAAAAAAGGACTTAAAACTGTTATTTCTTTTAAAAAAAAACTCAGTATTTCTACAAATATTTGGTTAATTCTGTCGCTATTGTGTCTCGTTGGTCGCAAACCAGTAAGTAAATAGGCATACCCGATTTACGAGGGCGGGCGCTGGGCGCGAGCCAAATATCTGCTCTGTTTCGTTATAGCCTTCAGCCTGAAATACAGACTTTGTTTACAAATATAAGTTTTCTTTTAACTTCACTCTTTACCAAACTGAACATAGGAACCTAATGTTGAATTATTCCATTTGCCATTTTCCGTCGAAATTTCGAAATTTATGTACTGTGGCGATCTTTTTACAAAAGCAATGATATATAAATCATTCATGACATCAAGTGGTAATTGAATTCACTACTAGCGCGCTTGCATTTAGATGCTCCATACACCACTTAACACATAATGCCTCAAATTCTGGGGAAAGTGGGGAACGGAACGGAGTATCTTAGCACTAGACTCCTAAGTTCCCTCTGCCTACCCTACCATGTGCTTTATACCTTAAGCTGTACTGTAATAACAAATAAATATTTTTATTTTTATATATATATATATATATATATATATATATATATATATATATATATATATATATATATATATATATATATATATATATATATATATATATATATATATATATATATATATATATATATATATATATATATATATATATATATATATATATATAGCAATCATTACGAAATCAATACAGAAAATGAATTACGTGCACTTCGGAAATAAAAAACATTTTTTTAGAAAATCTATAAGAATATAACCTAATGATATTTAACCCACGTCTCTTGGAAATCGTCCAAACACTCTGACCACTAAGCCATAAGTTCTCATCAAGACGACTTATTACAACTTTTTTATTTTATTATCATCTCTGTAGCGAGATTCTTATTGATTTTCTCTACTGAAAGATAATTGTGTATATTAAGTATTTCATTTGACACAAAAGAATGCTACTTATTTCATATTTTTTATTGTCTCATTCTACGCTAAGGAAAGTAAAATACTTTGATATATAGATAGATAATTCTTTATTGCATACACATCATAAAAAAAAATATAAATTAACTTAAAATAACAAATGAAATAATAAAAAGAAGATAACAACAAAAGAAATAACAGTAATACATGGAAGAAGTACTGCATGCAAAGGCGACCTTATCACTATTAGTGATCTCTTACTTTATTTAGAAAAGGTATAACAAAATTTAACGTAGCGGAATTTGGCCACGCGCCTTTTGGAAATCGTGCAACCACTCTTGCCACTTTACTATTTTGTAGTAATTGCTAATAGCTAATCCGATTTTCATGAAACAACACTTAAAAACCACTAAACCACCACCACAGATAGACACAGAGACAGACTGATTAATCATATAACTCCTCTTTATTGCGTTGGGACACAAAAAATAAGGTAAATAATAACTAAGATATATTCATTCCTTTCTTTAATTATGGCCTTTCGAGCGTGCCGGTTGAGAATAGGATATATTATAAAAATCAATCAAAACCTATATATAAAAGTTTAAAATGAGAAAAGGCCGTTATTCTGAAAAGGTACAACAGCACAGCGTCTGACTTTAAATTATATTTGTAAATTTGATTCTCATATAAATAAATATATTTTATTTTCTCGTAATATATTTTTTTATAAGCAATAAAGCGCAGCGTTAAGTTCTGCCACCCTAAAAGCCACATATCGAGAATCAGACGGAAATGGGAAACAGTACTAATCAGGATAGAGTGTAATGCTAAAAAAAGAAATTCGTAAAATTTTCATTTATGTAATATTTGTATGTAAATTGAACCTTTCATAATCTTGTTAGTACTTTCATCAATAGTTTTAACAATGTTCGGAATAATTGACTTAGTTAAAAGCTATACCTATATTTTCTCTCTTTTCTAATTAAAAAATGTATCAAATCCTATGGTAACAGTTTCCATTTCCAGCTTAAAATTTTATTTCATGCAGTAGATATTTTGTAAAAATTACTTATAGTATTGATTTTTAAGATTTACAAGAAAAATAAATATACGAGTATGTAAACGTATTTTTCTTTCATTTTCTTATATAAACTACACGATACACGCGGCGATGCTTGCGTCGATTAACTCACAATATCTCAAATTAGACCAAAAGTGGAAACGGAATCGATTTAATGGGAACATGATTTCAAAAAAAATATAAATTAAATAAATTTACTTATAAAAATGAAGGGTATATTGATTATGTTCGAAAATTTAGGTTACTTTGGAAATTCAGGTAAAGTTACGAGAATTGAGGCCCATCATGGCGCAGGGGCACAAGTTTACGACTGTAAACAGTAAATGTTATTGGTTCGATCCCCACTGGAGGACATGAAATATTTAATATTTTCTATTCACTCAACACGACATACCTAAAATAAAAATGGCGGAAAGAGTGGAACTAAACGCAGTATCTGAATACTAGGTTCCCACTGCCTGCCATGTGCGGGACACATCGTGAAATTAAAAAAAAACAAATAGTAACAAATAATATAAGTATATAACTTAATTGATATATATATATATATATATATATATATATATATATATATATATATATAATATATATATATATATATATATATATATATATATATATATATATATATATATATATATATATATATATATATATATATATATATATATATATATATATATATATATATATATATATATATATATATATATATATATATATATATATATATATATATATATATATATATATATATATATATATATATATATATATAGCCTTAATACAGTGCATACGTTTTTCCATAGGACTCTTTTGATATCATCTTATTATACAAAGGCTTTGAAACCAATATAATCCCTTTGGCTTTATTAATAAGTGCTCTAGTTACCACTTGAAAGTTTGGTATAACCTCGTGAGACCCTCTCAGTGGAGCCTCCTTCAGTCAGTCCCTTGCTTGAGAAATGTTTAAGTTTGACTTGTACAAGTACAAGTATGGCCGAAAAGTATATGAAACTTTAATTGATACTCAGACTGTTTAATTTTGTATCAAATATAATATCATATTGGTTTTTATTCAATTTCGAACATCTTTAGTTATATCTAGAAATTAATTTGGTAAAATAAAACTTTTACGTCAAATATATTATTATTGACATTGTCATGTCAATATTTGTCCTTGACTTTATACTTTTGGAGGGTTAAGGTTTTTCAGAGTTGTATAATTATAACCAGAGTAAATGAAAGAAAATATTTAATTTCCGCGAGTGGGGATCGAACCCACAGCGTGGCGTTTACTGTCGCACGCTTGTGCCCCTGCGCCTCGACAGTACGTACATATATGTATTTATGTATTAAAATCACACTCACCAACCAACCGTCAAAACAACGAAATATAAATAAATCGTGTACCTCCCTAAGGTAAATCATTAAAAAATATCAAACCTTTGTTAATTTCGTATGCGGGCCGTAAACAGTGTAGAGCAAACACAACTAACGCTTACTTCTGCAAATATTTACATGGTGGGAAACACCCGGTTACTTTCAACTTAGAATATAAAAAGTTTTATTTCGAGTTTCATTTCAAGATTTTTTTTTTCAGCTTCACGCTATATCTTAAACGAAAATTGGGAACTTTGTTAAGACACTCCGTTTCGTTTCACTCTCCACAATTTCCGTCGAATTTGAGGTATTGCGTGTTAAGTGGCGAAATGCAGGGCCGTGCTTTGTCTTGTTACCAAAGCGAAGAATTTTTAACATTAAATATTTAATTTGATATTACTTAATATTTAATTTCTTCGAGTGAGGATCGTACCCACAACCTGTCGCCTTTGCAGTCGCCTCTGAGCAACAACAGGCCTTTTTTTATTTGTAGGTTCACACTGTATACCGCACGAGGCAGGGTAGGCAGAGGGAACCCGGGAACCTAGTGTTACGACACTCCGTTCCACTTCCGTTCCCCGCTTTCCTCCGAATTTAAGGCATTGCGTGTTGAGTGGCGGAACTCAACGCCGCACTTTTGCCTTATTAACAAAGCAAAGATATGAAACATTAAATATATAAATTGTAAATATTTAATATTTCATTTCCTCGACTGGGGACCGAACCCAGAACCTGTCGGTTTCAGTTACACGCTTGTGGCGCTGCGCCACGACAGGCCTCAAATAATAAAAAAATATATATCTTTCAATACAGCTGGTATAATTTGCATTGCAGCTCCACCCAATGTGATCACTGGGAAATAACTAACTATATAAGACTTTCATACCCTTATAAATAATAGGCAGGACACGCTAAACGTCTCGGAGCACTATGGCTCGACCCGACTCTGCACTCTCATATTTTAAAACTGGTGTCTTCTATCTATCCCTAACTTTAAAGTGTGGAATAACACTTTAAAATAGTAAACATATCTCTATCTCTATCTATTGGTTATTGTGGGTCGTCCTTAAGAGATAAATATATATTTTATAGAAAAAACGGTAGACGAGCGTACGGGTCACCTGGTGGTAAATGATCACCGTCGTCCATGGCCCCGTGTAACTCCAGAGAAGCTACGGGAGAGTTTTCGGTCTCTAAGGTGATTGGGCATCGAGGCCCGGCATTATCCAATGCGAAACGCAGTGGCCAAAGACACTATTTAACGCCGGTATTAAATGCCAGGGGTGGTAATAATCCGGTCGAGTCGGCCCATGCGTGTTGCCATTGTTGACAACGTAATTCTCCCATAAGTACTTCAATCGCTTCTTACGTGACAATCAATACCAGGGTCATCCTATTCTAAGCGGAAATCACTCGGCATACATATGTACTCACGTTTTCTTTTAAACCTTATTAAGATTAACAGATCTGTCATTCATCTGTTTCCTACTTACCGCCGAATTTGAAACATTGCGTGATGAGTGTAAACTCTCAACGTCGCTTTCTGCCTCGAACCAGAGCAAAGAAATGAAAACATTTAATATTTACTCAGCTTCATGCTGTATCCCGCACTAGGCAGGGTAGGCAGAGGGAACGGAAGTGAAACCTAGTGTTATGACACTCCGTTCCACTTCCGTTCCCTACTTTCCGCCGAATTTGAGGCATTGCGTGTTGAGTGGCGGAACTCAACGCCGCGCTTTTGCCTTATTACCAGAGCGAAGAAATGAAACATTAAATATTTAAATTGAAAATATGAAATATTTCATTTCCTCGACGGGGATCGAACCCAGAACCTGTCGGTTACAGTCACACTCTAGTGCCGTTGCGCCACGACAGGCCTCATTTAATATTTAACTTGAAAATATTAAATATTTCATATGTCATTTTCTCGTGTGGCGATGGAACCCAGAACCTGTCGTTTCCGTAAACGTTTACGTTTACATTATATCCTATTACAAAAATATACGGGATTCACATCAATGTACTTAAAGAAGTAAATATTCACGCAATCTCTTACAAATAAGTTGTTTCTTAAGTCTATATTTCTTTATTTACTTTAAAGAGAGCTTAAAAGCTTGTTTGGTTGAAAACACTAATCTCATGAACACAATTGCTGGTTCAATTTGAAAAAAAAAAAAACATTTTTTTTGTGTTAAATATCTTTTAGGCCTCTCATGGCCCAGAAGCACAAGCGTCTGACTAAAAGCGACAGGTCGTGGGTTCTATTCCCACTCGAAAAAGTGAAATATTTAATATTTTTGAATGAAATATTTAATAATTTTATCTTCTTCGCTTTGATATCAAGGCAAAGCGCAGTGATGAGTTCCGCCACTCAAAACGCAATGCAAATGCACTCAAAACTTTTCACCAATTTCCTCCGTTCCTTTCACCAAAATTGGTGAAAGGAACAGAGTGTTTTGAGATTTGGATGCTGCCGCTGGCTGCTTTACAATCACCTCAAAATTTAGAATTTATTGTATTATCGAATCTTTTTTTTTTTTAGCTTCACGCTTCGCCTAGTGTTGCGTTAAGAAACTTCATTTTGTTTTCTACTTTACGTCAATTTTGAGGAATTATATGTTATTAGGCGGAACTCAACACCGCGCTTTATTATACAACTTTCGGTTTTCTATATAACGTTCGGTAGGTTCGCAGGTAAAGCTACTCAAATCATAAAATATTAGAAGTGAAATTATAAAAGTCTCATTATACTTTTCAAACGCCGCGCCTGTTAATTAGACTTGGAATTCCCTTTTACATTTAAGATTTGAGTATACAAAGGATTCTGTAATCAATAATTAATACGCCCGTCCTTATTAAGAGATGAATACTTGATTTAAACGTTTCAGTCTGTCTGAAAAGAATAGATGGGTTATTTTTACTACGTCGCTCTGGTAAAATAAAACGTGGCGTTAAGCTCCGCTACTCAAAACGCAGTCCCGAATTCTAAGAGGAAAAGGTTAAGGTTAGGCAGAAAAATAATATATATATATAGACATTATCATTTTTACCTTCACGGTGTATAAAGAGAAAAGAGAAAAAGTGCAAGCAGATTAGTAAGAGTTTTATAGAAATGTCAAGACACTCCATTCCCCACGCGCCGCCTAGTTATACAGCTTTACATATTTAAGAGAACGATAAAATTAAAGTAATTATTTTTTTAAAGTGGGAATTGAATCCACAACTGTCTCATTTACAGTCCTACACTGTACCACTGTACCACGACAACCTCTACCTAATTATGACAGATGCTAAGAAATGTAAGCAGATTTCGCAAACATACGAGAAGAATAATGAATATCGTAGAGAGCATCAAGAATTAATGCTACGAAATATAATAACACGTTAAAATGAATTTTCAGAGGCTCATAGTGCACGCCTTATACTGGGTTAAGTGGGAAAATTTCACTCATTTGCGGAATATTCGGTGTTTCGCGTAATTAAACGCAAATTTTCGGGGTTTGTCGAGCAAACATCACGCTACCGTGATTATGTTTGTGTATAATTTCTGACATATGCATTGCATACGGCTTATGATTGCTTAGTGAAATGCTTAGGAAGAGGCATCTGGCTGTAAGCGCGATTCATGTTGAGTTCCATCCCATTCGAATAAATAAACGTGTTTGAAATATTAGAATTTTCTCGTTCTAAACTACGAGTTCAGTCTACCCGTGACCACGGACTACTGTAAAGTGATCGAAACGTCGGGTTTCCCAAAAATGTTTACCATTCAATATACGCGATTAATCCGTTTAAAAGTGTTTCATTTAAAATGTATAACAATCGCGAAAATCAAAGACATTATTAACTACAAGACATCGAATATTTAATATTTTAATTTATCTCGCTTTGGTACTGAGACAAAACGCGAGTTGGGGTTTCGACACTCAACATTCAATATTCAATCACATCTATAGGTATATAGTTTAAATTTGATATCAAATTTCAAACTTTGACCTTAAAAATTCGATATCAAATTTCAAATTTTATGCATTTTGTTTAAACGTTGACCTCTAAATTATATTTATTTATTGAACTATTTATTTAAAAAAAAGACATATCTCCTATACATTCTGAGCATGTAACTAAAATGGTTATTTTTAAATAACTAAACGGAGTGTCTTAACACTAGATTTTCTCTGCAGACCCTGCTACGCGCTGAATTAGCAACAAGATGAACAAAAATATCATATTCAGCAATAAATTAATAATAACAAGTAGAATAACGTAGAAAAAAAATATCTACGAAAGGTCAGATACAGCTCTTGAGAGCAAATGTCTAACAATGCCTTCACATTGCATATAAGTATGTAACGACTAACGAGACGCGGAACAATGGTTAGAAATATGGTTAAAAATCTAAAATCACGGTTGTTACAGCAACGATAGAATAAGTAGGCTTATCAATTGTAGCCATTTGATACAATCTAAGCACAATACAACTTGTTTACTTATTTTACCTCGCTTCGAGAGGATATGACGATGTAGGAGCGCTCTATTTTATTTGCAATTTTCTTGTGTATGTTTATTTTCTGTGAATAAAAAGAAATGTCATATCGAAATATACCATATTTTTTATTATAAACTGTTAATCCACATTTAATAAAGATGAATATTTATTTAAAAATTGTTTAATTATTGAAAATTGTGTGTTTGTGTGTCTATAGTAGTGTGTTGTATGTTTAGTATTGTCAGAGTTAATCCACTATTAACTCTAACAATATTCAACATACACATTTAAAAAAATATAAAAATACGAACGCAGTGTTGGACCCGTGTATCTTATTGGACGGTTTCCATTTTCAATTTTCTCTAAATCCATAAAAGGATATCCATTCTGATAAATACATACGTTAATAAAATTAATTGTTATTAATAGTATAGCAAATAACAAAAACACAGTGTTACGATCCTTTTCGTCAGATCGGTGTAGGCAGAAATAATCTAGTGGTAAATCACTACACTCCGCACTTTGTGCTGACCTTCATAAAAATTGTGTAACCAAAGTGAGAAATATGAAAAAAAAATTATTGAATATAATCTTTTCACTGAGTGATCCTCGAACCCACTACCATTGCCACTGTACCGTGATAACAATTTCTTAATCTTTCGACTACCTTCAAATGAATTCAAAGTTGTGACAATGTACAGAAGAAATTTAGGGCAACGGGTCACAAATGAAAATTTTGCATAAAGTAAATTCCATACTTACGGATCGCATACGTGGCGTTCGGGAAAGTTTACAAAGTTCTTCAGTAAACTCGCCACTTTCACATATCGCTGAATGTGCTTCGGGAATATTTTAGCGGATCCCCATTCGTATTATTCAAATGCATTCATTATTCAATGTACCGTCCATCGAAAATGATCGTACGTTTACAGTAATTTCTATGTATCGTTCGTTATATGCGTGGTTTAACTCTGTAAATATCTGGTAACTATTTTTTACCACTATAACTATTTTTTTATCGTTCGTTATATGCGTAGTTTAACTCTGTAAATATCTGGTTACTATTTTTGTTTTTGTTTTAGGTAAATGACCAGCATGTTGCCATTTTAGATGATGATGAGATTACTGTGTTCGATTCTCTTAATATAAGCTCTTCAGGTTTATTATAAATAGTGATAAGAATTCAATTCCGAATGACACAGAGACACAACCGTGCGACTGTAAACACGACATATTGTGTGATCGTAACGCGAGGACATGGAATACTTACTAATAAATATGTATCCGATCACTGTCGGTCTGTACATGGAAGTAATATTAAAAAAACAAACGTAAAAGGGCGTTTATTAATGTAATAAGCTCCAAAATAGTGTGTTTTTTTTTTATTTTGTTTTCTCCCAAAAACGGCTCTCCAGATTTAAATGTAGTTTTTACTATAATATTCTGAAAATCTTTCTAACTATTCAGTTTTTTTTATTTATGTCGATTATCAATTAAAAAAGTAACATAAATTGAAAATATTTAGTTTGACAAAATTGCTACACAAATTTATACATTGAGCTGAAATTTATTTTTAATATACAAACATTGTCTTAAAAGTGATAACTTTATTAGAACAAGACACAAGACTAGTTGAAATAAGTAAATAAAATAGAGTAATTCAAGCGGATGAAGGTACGGTTGGGGTCTTTATTATATAATATTTTGATTTCTTCGGTCTAGTAACGGAGCAAAGCGTGGCGTTGAGTTCCGTTGCTCAAAACATAATGCCTCAAATCGGAAATTGGTAATGGAAGTATCTTGATGGGAGTGTCTTAACACTCAATTTCCCTCGGCATATATTCCATCTAACATGTGCAGGATACAGCGAGACACTTTTTTAAGAAAATATGTTATTTTAATTTTTGTTTGTTTGCTACTTATTTTATTTTTAATAATTTTTAATTTTAAACAAGGAAATTTAAGAAGAGAAGTATAGAATAATTAATACAGAAGACCTACGTCATAGGTATGTTATAAACCTAGAAGAGTTTTTCAAAAAAAGGTATTTAATTTTTTCAAAACTTATTTTTTTTACAAAAAAAAATATTGAATATAATCAAGGGTTCTGGGTTCGATCCCCAGTCGAGGAAATGAAATATTTGATATTTTCAATTAAAATATTTAATGTTTCATTTCTTCGCTCTGGTAATAAGGCAAAGCGCGGCGTTGAGTTCCGCCACTAAACACGCAATGCCTCAAATTCGGCAGAAAGTGGGGAACGGAAGTGGGACGGAGTGTCATAACACTAGGTTGCACTTCCGTTCCCCCTGCCTACCCTGCCTAGTGCGGGATACAGCGTGAAGCTGAGAAAAAAAAATCATCTTGGTAACATTTATAAGAAAAGTTTACGAAGTCTTTTTTTTGTCCTGATGTTGTATCCGATTTAAGGAACCTAGTGTACGACTCTCTATTGCCCATTTTCCGCTCAATTTACGAGGCATTTTGTGTTGCGTAGCGGAACTAAACGAATCGCTTTGTAAGTATTAAATTAGAGTAGATATAAATTCTTTTAGCTTCACGGTGTTTCCCGTACATGCTACGTGTACCGGTACGGTATATATATATTTGCAGCGTTCCCACGTTCCCAGTAAAACACTTCTGTTCCCATCTATTCACCGAATTGTGAGTGGCGGCACTCAACGCCGCCCTTTGTATTGTTAACAGAACGAAGACATGAAAATATTATACATTCTATTTCCTCGAGTCGAGATCGAACTGAGTTCTCGCGCTTTGAGGTTATACATATTGTTTAAGTTTTTAAAATTATATCCACGGTACATATTGTAACACATATTTTGTCGAAAATTTCACGAGAAATAAAACACTGTGACTTTTGACACTATGTCCGTTGTTACCCATCCGCTCATAAAGAATACATATAAAAATATATAAAATAAACAATTTTATTCTTAAAGGATATAAGATATAAGATTCCAAGATACGTGATCATGTCGCAGAAATGTAAAAGCAAAGCTGAAATGACAGGATCTGGTAATAGGCTTAACGGATGAGACCGCTGTTGACTATCGACAAATATATCTATGGAATTACGTATTTTATTCCCCCTGTATTTTACGAGTATGTGTGAAAGTTATAAGTAGATTATTCCCCTTTCAGCTGTTATGTTTATGTACACAATATGCCATTTTTCCAGCTTTACGTTGTATCAAGCACATAACCGGGTAGGCAAAGGAAACTTTAGAACTCCGTTACTATAAGGATACTTCCGTTCCCCAGTTTTCACCAAAATTTAAAGCAGAGTTTGTTGAATGGCGAAACTAAACGCTGCGCCACCAGAGCGGAGCAGGGAAATAGAATTACCAGAGCGGAGAAATAAAATTTATTATAGATAAATAAAATATATCTAATATCTTCGAGTAGGAATTAAACGACATTCATATGGCCGATTTAAATAATATATAAAATTTTCATTTCCTCGCTCTGGTAACATCGTAAATCGCAGGTTGAGTCTCGCTACTCAACACCCAATGCTCCGGTAATTCTGGAAAAAGTGACAGACAGTTCACTTAATTCACTTAGCTGTACGCTATAATATTAATGTTTATATCTACTACATTCCCCTCCTGAGTTTTAATTCTGTAGCTACTAGAATCCTCTTTTTCCAAAATTTTTCTAGCATCCATTTTTGTGTTTCAACATGGCTTCTGTACATAACATTCTTTCCTATATCTATTTGTCTGTGACTTTTAATGTTTTTATCCATTTAATAACAGCTTCGCAGGAGATTTGTTCGTAGCTGAAAAAGGAGTAGTTCATGATGTTTGCCTTGCTCGCCGGGGGAATATATTTCACCTCCTCGATTTGGATAGAGCATATACTCAAGTGACAGTAGATGACAAAACTGCCGAATTGTTGACATAAAATAAGGCAACTTTGCAGGAACTGCTACATTAATTATTAGTTGGAAATGATCTGAAATAGAACATGCTTTTGACATGACTAAGAATCAAATAAGTTCATACATTACGCTGATACATTACGATACGACACTAACTTGTGATTTTTTAGAATATGGCATCGGTGTAGTGCTATCTCACGTTACAGAAAACGGGGAAGAAAAACCAATAATGTTTCAGGATTCCAGAACTTTGCATCCACATGAAAGACGATGTTCTTAGAAAGACAAAGAGGCTATAGCAAATATTTATAGTATTAAAAAAATACAATTACCTGCTGGGTCGAAACAACAATTAACACCGGTCACTAGCCGTTATTGCGAAGTAAGGAATACGTAACGTAGGTAAGGTAGGTAAAACGTAGGATCGTTATTACGAATTTTTAATCCAATTAAAAAATACCTGATTTGTTTTCGCTACGTTTAGTACGTTATTGTCTAGCACTGTCAGCACATGATTACATCATATACAAGCCGGGAAAAACAATAAGGAACGTAGATGGCTTTAGTCGTTGGCCCTAACCAGTGCCAGTCAATAATGCTGACTTACCTGGCGAAATTTTTGCAAATGGCAGAAACACTTCATACATCTTGTTGGAAATCTTTTTGTAAGCTAATAAAATTAACACACACGACACATAACAACTGCTTCTCATCATACCACTACCAATGACCAGGCTGAAAGAATGGTTCAAATTGTAAAAAAAAAACAAATTAAGAAAGATGCAAATATTATTATTCCTAGGAAAATTAATATCACTAAGATTTTGCTATATTTGCGAGCTACTCCTTGTTCAGCCACGAACAAATCTCCTGCGAAGCTGTTATTAAATAGATAAAAACATTAAAAGTCACAGACAAATAGATATAGGAAAGAATGTTATGTACAGAAGCTATGTTGAAACACAAAAATGGATGCTAGAAAAATTTTGGAAAAAGAGGATTCTAGTAGCTACAGAATTAAAACTCAGGAGGGGAATGTAGTAGATATAAACATTGATATTATAGCGTACAGCTAAGTGAATTAAGTGAAGTGAACTGTTTTGGTATACCAAAGTTTTGGAGGTACGACGAATAAAACTGGCACCATATTCTATAAAATATGGTGCCAGTTTTATTAAAACCCCACAATACAATCCTAAACTGGAGTCAAAAATGTCCTTATATTTAAATAACACTTTTTTTTTTAATTTTCACTTTCTGTAATTGAATTAATATTGTAATAAATGTAGGCTGCCCCCATGAGTTACTTAACATTTAATTTTATATTATAGGTCTTATACTGCACTTGAATGTTTATTGAACCTAACAGTTATACAGGAGTGTAATACCATGTCCATAATTGTATAAATAACGGTTGTAATTTGTCCTTTTGAGAAATTGGTCATACGAGCTCGTAGCTTCTTTATAAGACTTATTATTAATCGAACTATCTAAAGGTTTCCATGGGGAATTCATTAAAGTCCTAAAGGGCCATCTCTGTCGCAATCATCTCTTCTAGGACTTCCTGGTAATGTACATTGTTCTGTTCCAACAAATCGAATTTGAGTTATTCGTCTCGCATCGCGTAGACGAAGCGATCTCTAAGATTCCTTTATAGATTAACAAAATTACAGTAAGCACCAATCTTTCTTAACTCTGTATAATAATTACTCGCTCTTTCCCCCTCTTGTTTCTATTGTAAGACCTGTATGTCATTGTTACTACATTTGTCTGACCAATACATCAATAATAGTTTCATATCTGACTCCACATGTTTATATTGGTGTTATTAATGCTACAAATAGTTCATAAAGTTGCACTCTGCAAACTGTAAAAAAATTGGCTCTTCTAGCTTCATCCGTATTAATATTGTTTGCAATGAAAAATTAATTCAATCTGCCTATATAATGTCTACAGTCTTCATTCACGGGTTGGTACTCGTAGAATTAACTGATTGTAAGCATGTCATGTTTCTTTACCAATTACACGTAAAAAAAATTACCTCATCAACACTATTATATTTTAAGACATTGTTATTAATTCTCAAATGAGAATGTAAGAGCATTATATCAGTTTACCGTACTTTAACGTTACTTTTATTATAAAATCGAAGTAAGTTTTGGGTAATCTAATAATTAAATACAAACTAACCAAAATCATATATAAGTTATATAATCCTAAAAACAAATAAAAAATTTTAAATTTCAAAATGTTATTAAAATAGTGTGTTTGAAAATAACTAACTTGACCTATTTTAACAAAACCGAATGTTGAACAACCCTTCGCCTCTCATTAGTTTAATTCGCTGAAATAAAAATGATTATTCAAAATTAGGCTGACCGAGATTTAAATTTTTTTTATGTTTAATTAAATAAATACAAAGAAAGATTAAATAATAGAAGATACTTGGGAAACTAGTGTTAGGACACTCCGTGCCCATTAAGATATTAAGTTTGGCAACTCTCCACTAAATTCTTAAAGCAATGCGGTGTTTAACGCCGCGCGTTTATATTTTATAACTTCAAGTAGGAATCGAAATTACAAAACGTTAACAGTCGCACGCATGCGCCCCTGTGCTGATTTCATAATAAGAAATTATAATTGTGATTTTTTTTTTCGCTTATTATAGTGTAATTAACCTTTGTACTTATTATAAAAAGAGGTAATCGATGCATATTATATTCATCGTCTGATTTTAAATCAAGAAGAAAAATGAAATATGTTATTCCAGAAACAGCCTTAACTAACAAATTGAGCCGCATTTAAAAATATATTGAAATCTACGACCGAACTTCCCGTATATAATATGCTAATAATGACTCAGGTTCATGCTGTATCCCGCACATGGCAGGACTGAGGAATAGAGGTAACTTGGGAACCTTGTGTTATGACACTCCATTCCACTTGCGTTCCCCACTTTCCAAATTTGAAGCATTCCGTGTTGAGTGGCGGGACTCGACGTCGCGTTTTGCCTTATAGCAGAGCGAAAAAATAAATATTTAAATTGAAAATATTAAATATTTCATTTCCTCGAGTGGGGATCGAACCCATAACCTGCCAGTTACAGTCACAAGCTTATGCCACTGCACTACTACAGGCCTCGTGCCAATATAATATGCTTATAATCGTGACCACTAATTAAATGGTTATGGAAACCCTAACCAGTTAAATGAATACTCCTGCCGCTAAGAATCACAACGACGTTCGGCATGGGAACCGGGAGACTCGTCTGGAGCTCACGCCAAAATTTTTACTAACAATTGATGACTTCTTTTTATATAATCATTTTTTTTCTGTTTTGAATTTAATAAAATATTAAATCTGAAAATAAACACAACTTTATATATAATTTCTTATGTTCAAATTTGATATTACACTGTCATTTAAGCCTCCTAGAAAGTATCTCTAGCCCATGACGATGGTCGTTCCCGTGTTCCCCGAACACATTCGGGCGACCTTGACCAGTTCGTTGCCCATCTGATACGGGGCCTAACCATAGAGCGTAGGCGGTGGCGTCCGTGATTAATAATAATTCTTTATTTCAGAGCATATATTTACAAATAAAATGTATACTTATACTAAATCTGTAACGCGTCCGCGTCTGTACATAGAAGATATATTAAAAAATATATATAAGTAACGTTTGTTAATATAATAGGGCCCAAAATAGTGATTTTTATTTTTTTATCAGTACATTTGTACGCGCTAATCTCAGAAACAGCTAATTAGATTTAAATGTACAAGATTTTTTGGAAACCTTCACTTTACATTTAGTGTTTGTTTTATTTGAATTGGTTTCAACCTAAACAAGTAACGCCAATTTAAAATATTAAAATTAACAAAAGTGCTACAAAATTTTCATTCACTTAGCTGAAATTTTTGTATATAATTTATAATCGTCTGAATAATAATTGTCTTAAAATTTAAAATGTTATTAAGACAAGAAAGTAGTCGAAATTAATAAATAAAATAGTGCAATTAATTCAGGCGTTAATTACATATTTTATGTTTTCATTTTTTCACTCTAGTAACAAGGCCAAGCGCGGCGTTGAGCTCCGCCAGTCAACACGCAAATTGTGAAATTAATCGGAAAGTGAAGAACGAAAAGGAATGCCTTAATACTGCTGCAAAGCTGTATCCCGGTTGAACCCTGTAAAGGGCCAGCCGGCATGCAGCTTGTAGCTGTAAAAAGTATTAATCCTTAAAAAAAATATTCTAATTTATAAATAAACTTTACTAACATTTTAAGCTTCCGTTTCCTTAAAAAGAATAAACAAATCTTTTTTCTCGAGATCATGTGAAGTATTAAGTTGGAATTGATATAAAAGATCTGCAGTCCCATAGAGCACAGAAAAAAAAATCTAATTTAAAGCCTTCAGAATACGAGTCCTTATCGTTGTTTTTATAGCATTTTGTATGAATTTCACATTCATCGTAATCAAAACCTATATAGGTATTTCCTATAAACATAATTTGGGAGAACTCGCAATTCATGAAAAATTATCATTAATAATTTATATTATATTTCATACAAAACGGTAAACTTAAGTTCGTCAAGTTTTATAAGTTGTACTTCCCCTTGACAGCCCTTAGTTGGCGAATTTCATTTGCACTCGACTGGTTTTTCTCTTTTATTTTACACACAAACCGAGTACGAACCGTATATAATATGAGAATTTATTTCAACATAGAGGTAACGACTTGGAAGTAACAACATGTAATCAATCTTTTTCTATTTAAATTTCCTAAATTATTGTTTTAGCTTTTATGAAAACCAATCAGGATAATCATTCATACGATATCTATAGCTACTCTTATTACAAAGCTGAAAAGTTTGTTTGGTTAAAGCCACTGATCTACGGAACTCATCGTTTCTTAGTTATTTCCCATTTAGTCTCGTGGACGAAGACGCCTTTAAAAGCTAGTTAAATAGCAAGCAACAATCGATATCCTACCACATAAATTCTGCCATACCAATGTGTCTAACTAAATATTATAAGTAGTCAACTATCTTCCACGTGGAATTTGAATCCTCTGATACTCAATTCTAATATAAGGATTTAACATACAATGTATTTGTTGTTCACATTAAAGTGAACACTACTGGTTATCGCTATCAAGTGATTCGTGAATAAATACATATTTTATAAATATATTCATCTGTGTAGCTTTTCCATTTATAAAGAGAAAAAATAATTTAACAGTTCTATAATAAAAAGCGTCTGGCGAAGAGACGTTCGTGTGGTACAATTTACACAAATTGCGGCGCTGAAATCCGTATTACCCGGAATAAAAAAGTGACTTAGACAAGAGACGTAGACGTAGGCAGGTTTTGTTTCAATTTTTACAGCCCTACTCCTCGATTTTTTCTTTTCAAATAACTCGATAAAATTAACATATTTTTACTATGTTTTAAAGTGTTATTCCACACTTAGGACAGAAAATACTAAACTTATTTTTTTTTTTAAAAAAGCGTATAACAATTTTGAACGAAGCAGGATTTGAACCCTCGCCTCTGGAATACCGTTCCAGCGCTCTGACCAACTAAGCCATTCGTTCTCACCGAGCTCCGTCGAAATTCTTATACGCTTGTTACAACTTATTTATGTTGTTAGCATCTCTGTAGGGAGATTTTTACAAATTTCCGCTACCCAAAGACAACTCGTAAGAATTATCGTTTGGCAAGAGAGAATACTATTTATTTTAATTTTTTTAATATGTTTTAAAGTGTTATTCCACACTTAGGACAGAAAATACTAAACTTAAATTTTTATTTAAAAAAAAAAACATGTTTTGACTAAAATATTAAAATAAATACAATTTATAAAAGGATATTTCTACGCGTCATTTTAATATTTTCATTTTTCTATATTTTATATAACTTTCATTTTTCTATATTTTATATTTTTTTTTTCTGCGTTACGCTGTATCCTGCTCTTGGCAGTGTAGGCAGAGGAAATTTGGGAACCTAGTGTTATGACACTTCTAGGTTATATTAATTCATTATTATATTTCTTCGAGTGGGATTCGAATCCCCAACTTAACGTGTTTACTGTCACACTCATATATAAACTAATTATTATAAGAAGAAATATGCGAAATGAGCGAACTTTTTTCTTATATGAATTGGCATCAATTTTAATATCAAAGAAGTAAGTAAATAGTACTTTTGATAAAAAAATATGATAATTTCTTTTTAAATATGGAACGTGGATACAAATTGAGGCCAAATTATAAGATGCTCTATCTACTGTACCGTAAAAGTTAATCCAAAATGAACTAATTAATTTTCATTTAAGCAAAAGCGAAGCGCCAAAAGATGACACCGTGACTATGCGGAACTATATACGCCAGTCATCTTGCGAATTATCAAGAATGACGACATTATCAAACGCGGCCAACCAGTTAACAATATTTTTTTCTTTTTTCATAATATTTAGTCACACCTTTTTTACTTTTACCTGTATATAAAATAATGTCATTATCTCTAAACATAAAATGGTATATATGTGAAAAAAAAAAAAAAAAATCTGTATTAATGTCGTTATTTAGTGCCCTTATTAATTTAAAAGGAAATATTTTAAAAATAATCTTTTAAAACTATAATGATATTGTATACAAATAAAACAGGGTAGCTTGTATTAATTCCCCAAAACAAAATTATTTTGCCATCAACATAGGCTATTAAGCGCTAACAAAGGCCGATCATTGGGCGACTGTACACAAAAGCGGGTTATAAATCCGTACAAAACAAAACATCTAAATTAACAATGGAACTTTAACGAACGTATTTCAGTATATAAACATAGAATTAATTATCTCATAGATTCCCATGAAATTCAAATATTTGGATTTGGTACATTTTGACTGTAAAAAGTGGTAATAGTGACAATGTTCTGCTACCACTCGGGGGTAGGTTTGTAAGTCAGAGTAAGTTTGTATTATTTGTTTTTGTTCTCTATTTATAGGTTAACTTTGGTTAAGTTGTTGTTCTCTTTCCTAAGGATCAGGTAACTTCAGAAAGTTTCTCATATTTAATAAAAACTTTAATAGACGGGGACCTAATGTAAAGACTCCGTTAACATCTGACCGCACATCCTACGAAAAGAAACATCATTCACCCAAGTAGGACTTGTTGTTTACAGTCATACATATATAAATAATTTTTCTGAACTGATTTAAATAAAATATAAACTTAATATTCATAAAGCTGTCAAAATACAAATTCAAGTACATAATATTCTTACTTCAAATAGACTATTGCTAGCACTATTGACTCGTGTAACAAACTCATAGCTACCTAGCTATATATAGGCTCGGTAGGCAGTTCTGCTGAGAAGAGCTGGCAGGAAACTCAACGGTTATTCTTCTCAATCTCAATAATACAATTTAATAATTACATAAACTATCAGATTCGATAGATATAAATTCCATACATTTTGATCTTGAACATATTCTTTACAGTACAATTACAGTTTAATCAGCTCTTCTTGTTAGCATTGCTTCAAAAGTTACTTTAAATTGATCTAGCTGCTAGTTTAGAATACATAGAGGAATTTGTTATAGACATGTATTCTAAGACCCATAAAAGATTTATCAACTTTTAGTGTTGAAAACTAGCGTCACCAGTTTTTTTTTATATCATGTTTCTATTGTATGTCTATCACTATTTTTATCGTAACGTACAATATGTTTTCGGACAAACTTAATATTATAATACCTATACATTATTATGAAAATACTATTAAAACAAATAAATGACGATACTCTTTGGAGAACAAATATTGACTTTATTTTTGCAGCATTCCAAAATAGTATTCCATAAAACTATGTTAGACAGACAGTATCAACGTCAGTCATGAGAGCTTGATATCTATTGCTATACCTAAGGTAACTGTTGATGACGACATTGAAAGTATCCCTTCTAATCTAAAGGCTTAATAAATAAATCTTTACTTTTATTACAGTATTTTATGGTAAAGACTAGGCAATCGAGCGTACGGGTCATCTGATGATGAATAATCACCGCCGCCCACGGCCCCGTAGCACGTGCGTTGCCTCCTTTTAAGGAGGAGGTAGGAGCACTTTTTGAAGGTACCATGTAGTATTGATCTGAAAATACAGCCAAGAATATACTATTTCACGGGTATGTGGCGTGTGGAAAGAAAATTCTACGAAACCTCACAGTAGTGGAGTACCACTGATGATGAGCATGGTGCTTTGTTTTGTGACGTACTGTGTGGTTAGAAAATTTGGCGACAGGTACCAAGTCAAACAATTCTCCAAAAAATACCCGTGATAAAAGCGGTGAAGAACGCACAGGGAGGATTGTCTACGCAAAACCAAAGTATCAAGCACCACACAGATCGTTTGGTCCCCAATGATTCGAACGACTCTACGTTATATGGAATCAAATGGTTCATGCTGATACTAGAGTACAGTACTCCTTATGCGGCTGGCTCTATAAAGACCAGACGGTGTTTTGGCGTGAAGTGCTGTCTCGCTCTGCTGATGACCCCTAGTTTCTTCAAGGCCAACTTGGCCTTGCTTTCCAGAACATTGTGATACTGGCAGTCGCTTGAAAAGCTGAGGCCCAATATACTGATACTAGGCGCGGCTTAAAAAGGAGTGTTCTTGAAAACTGGTGATACGACGAATAGGGTTTTCTTAATGGATAACGTGCAGTATGTATTCTGGGGGTTCAATTGAACCAGGTTCTTTTCACCCATTCGGACACATACTCATGGGATGCCTCAACGGAAGACACAAGCTAATGTCGGCACTGGTTAAGGTTTTCCTGAGAAAGACTTGCACGGCCTGAGTATACATTGTCCATAGTGCTATCAACTTCAAAGCAATGTATATTAGGGTCATCCAAAATATAATAGATATGCAGAAGAAATAGCGTAAGGGACACTATGCAGCTTTGGGGGACGCTTGCGTTCACAAGCATAAAATTGGAACAGAAACCGTTGACAGTGACCTTGATTTTCTGAGTGTTGATGAGCTTCGCCCAGTGAGAAATATAGCGATCCACTTGCAACACTCGATTAAAGGCATTCGCCATGTTAAGACTAACTGCCAGGCCCTCTCTCTTCCTTGTGGATGTCCAAGAAAGACAGAGCTCGCCTAACAGATTTTGGCTGAAATTAACATCAGGTATTATTGAGCTCTGACACAGGATGGTCGGCGGCTTTATTCCTTTGTCGAATTCGAAGCAAAGAGAGCGCCCAAGAGGTCGGTTTTCTCTTTCGCCGCATCGACCAAGATATCATTTCCTGTGCGCAGCGATGGAAGCGAAAGCTGGCTAAATAATAATAATACCAATAAATTTCAGAATTTTAGTCCATATAATTTTTGTTAGAAACAATGTTAAACGTTAGCCCACGGTTTATTTATTTATTATATTATATGCATATTATTCCAGTTCCTCCACAGGGGGCTTTCCGTTTTATAGGCCAATGTGCTGATGAGATTATTAGTACTGCTCGTGAATCTAATGATTATGGAAGAGACGTGCTTACACATGATTGCATAAAAATCATCTTTTCCTCCCTCCGCAAACATCGTCGATGCACTACAATGCTGAGGCTTCCCTAGCACCGTCCTCAGTACATTGTTACTGAATACGCAAGACATTGTAGCTACGTCGCGTAAAGTTAGACCACAAGTTGTATGTATAAAAAGATTGGCAGTAGGGCCAAAACAAAACTTTACTTCCGTTAAACATTGTGCAAACCTGCGGGGCCTATATTTTTGATAATGCCCTACGCTCCCGCTCTATATCACCATCATCAGTCCGACTTTTGCACGTTATGACCGAGGTATTTGTACTCAGCTACCTGCCTTAGAGAAACACCATTTATTTGAAACGTTGGCTTATAACAAGTTTTTTTGATATTTCCCTTAAACTAAATAAAAACACTCTTTTTACTCTTGTATCTGAGTCCATTTACCTCTGCCTATACCTCAAAAATGTTTATTATTTTTTTTTTTAAAAGTTGCCAAGTGCAGCCTTTAAGAGAGCCCAAAACTGATAAGTTCCGGATGGATAGCTCTCACCGATTTTAACGATGTGCTCGAAGGTACGGTTGTACTTTTGATAAACAGTTTGGTTTTACTAAGGGTCGCTCCACTACCGACGCCGGCGTAGGTCTCTTAAAGAGTATTTATAAGACGTGGGAAGGTTTGCAGGATGCTCTTGGCATGTTCTGTGACTACTACTCCAAGGCGTTTGATTGCGTCCAGCACTCGGCATTGGTCATAAAGCTACGTCATTATGGCATAAGAGGACGTGCACTCAATCTTCTGACCTCTTATTTAACTAACAGGGTTCAGAAGGTTGATGTGAATGGCAAGAAATCTCCTGGGTCACTAATCAGTATGGGGGTCCCACAGGGGTCTATTCTTGGTCCTTTTCTCTTTTTAATATATATAAATGATTTACCTTATTTAGTTGAGAGGAGCCATGAGATAGTATTGTTTGCTGATGATACTTCGTTGATTTTTAAAATGCGAAGAAGACAAAAAGTATATGACGAAGTAAACAATGCTCTCTCCAAAATAGTACATTAATTTAGCGCTAATAACTTACTGTTAAATAGTAAAAAAACAAAATGTATAATATTCAGAACACCCTAAACGAAAATTGTGAAAGCCAATGTACTTTTGAATGGTGAAGCCGTAGAGCCTGTTGATTCTACGGTATTTCTCGGTAACGCCATTGACTCCAAATTACAGTGGGGACCTCATATTGATAGATTGGCGAATAGACTGAGCTCTGCAGCTTCCGCTGTAAAAAAAAATAGACTATTGACTGATGAGGAAACGGCTCGCCTTGTTTACTTTAGCTACATTCATAGTATTATGTCTCACGGCATCTTACTTTGGGGTAATGCAGCCGGTATTAGGTCAATCTTTGTCTTGCAGAAGCGAGCTATTCGCGCAATCTATAACTTAAGCCCTAAGGATTCTTTAAGGGAAATGTTTAAAAATATTAATATATTGACCATTGCATCTCAATACATTTTTGACAATGTTATGTATGACAAGAAAAATATTAATAAGTTTACTAAAATCAGTGATGTATTAATATTATGATTAATACTAGAAATAGGCTTAAACTTAGTGCGTCTGTAACTCGATTGCATCTAGTCCGTAATTCGTTTATGGGACAGGGTGTACGCTTTTACAATAGGATCCCAGAAAACGTCAGAGAATTTTCTGTTTTACAATTTAAAAAAGTTGTGAAAAAATGTTTGTGTGTTAAAGGTTATTATCGTATTAACGATTTTATATATGATCACACGCCTTGGGAATAAAATGCTCGCTCCAGGCTGTTTCAAGTGTATGATTGTCACTTAATTATATAATGTAAAGTTTTTGATAAAAAAAAGAATGGATATGTCTCGCTTAGTTTCTTTCGCCGGTTCTTTTCAGGTCTGAGGCAGTAACTTTTGTGAACTGGTGGTAAATTGTTTGACGTTCAAAAAACGAGTTGTAACTTCTTATTTTGAATAAAAATATTGAATTTGAATTTGAATTTAAATTTCTATTTAAGATTTTCACCTTCAGATCCTTATGGACCAGAGCTTATGCCTAGAATTAATATATTTCACGCCAGGAGCAGCAAGTTTGCAGGACGTATAGAACCAAGGCTGTAATTTACCACCGATTGGCACTACAGGACTAGAAATCCCAATCTGCTGACTTCTAGTGCCAGGCGCGACGAGTTGCTGATATTCTGCGACTGCCGCGTTTGATGAGCATAACACTCCATACCCTCCATACCCACCCTCTAGAGTCATTCACTACCTGGTCGACCACTACCTGGTAGTGGTCGAAAGACCCTAGAGAGATATCGACGACATCCTGTACTATTCCTGATGTTAAGCCAGCAAAAGATCCAATAAGGAGGCGTTGTGGTCACCGCTAGGGATTTGCGTAGTTGGCTCAATCATTTGGGACAATTCATTCGCTATTTTAATGCTAAGTCAGATACAGCCCTCCCCGCGTGGTCGGTGGTGCGTTATCCGAGCCTACTGGCATTATACGCATTATCACGACCTCTGCGATGGGGGCCTGTGAGAGCGTATTGTCGAAAGCCAATTACATGTGCTCCTTGAGCCGATTCTTTTCTGCGTCGCCACTGTGGGACCTATACAGGCATGCGTAGATTAGGACACGAGATTAGTTACGTGGTCTACACAATCAAAGGCTGTCTATATTGCTCAAATTCAAACACTCCAATACCATTTTGCAACTTCTCACAAGCGCCACAAATGCCACAAATGGCAGAATTACACTGTCCTTATTAGCAAAATCAAAGTATACTATATTAATAAATTGTAAGTATTATAAACGACCTAGAACTCATTATTTATTATTTATTTATTTATTTAATGCTTTATTACACCAACATTATAACTAATAGTGAAATAATAATACAGAAAACAAAAAACAATTTTGATATAAGGTCGACTTATCACCACAGGTGATCTCTTCCAGATAAGTTTTGCCGTTATTATTAGTTTTTTTTTGCATTTTCATAATTCTTTATTATTTATATTGTTGAATCGTCAGTGACGTACGCTGATATTCAATAAATGTATAGTCAGTTAAATATTACTGTAGATTACCGTGACCTGCTGATCTTTTGGAGTGAAGACTTATCAGAATCGTTAAGTGTGTAATATCTAAATACTGTAATATTTCTTTATATCTGCAGCATATCTAATAGTTCCTTTCCTTAATGTGTTATAATCATATAGAATCCTAATGGCACAATTGTGTCCTACTATACAATTATGATAATTGTATAGTATATGATTTAAACAAACTTTATGATTAAAACAAAAATAAAAAGGAAACTCACGTACACCAAAAGATGGTTCAATGGTGAATCTTAACACCACCTTAGCACTTATCCCTTTCTTTGGTAGTTTTTTTGTTTCAGAGATCACATTATCTCTGCTACTTTCACCACTGCTTCGAAAGGCGAAGACTGCCCTTATCAGAACAAGTTATCAGTTCCCCGCCAGTTTCGTCAGAAAACCAACAAGCCATACACACTTTTACCATTTTAGAATGGGGTTACAGTCAAGATTGGCAATATAATTTTTCTTATATTAGTAAAAAGTAATATTCCTTTACAGTCTGCTGACACTTATAAAAATATATCATTCTCTGCATAAAACTACAACCAAATACGGCTATTATGTGAAATCAGCGTGTATTATGTGAAAGAGTGCGCATTGTGCCATAGTGTTGACAATTATACTCAGTATTTACGTTGAATCGCAAGGGCCAAGTTGCTAAGGTAGAAAAAAATCTTTCCTTTAGTGGTCGGCTCTCGACTTCTCTTTCTACACTTTCAGCCCAACTTATTTCCTCGTTGAATGTTCAATGATTGTGCATATAACAGCTCAGTTGACCACCGCCACCACTAAGTGGAACACGTACGCCAACAGTCTTCAGTTCTTCATCTGAGTAACTATATTCATATTTTTACTAATTTTTAAAGCATTATTCCACACTTAAAATAAAAAAAACTAAACTTAAATTTGAAAAGCTTAAAAAAATTGAACGTAGTAGATTTGAACCCACATCTCTAGGGAAACGTCTAAGCGCTCTGACCAACTAAGCCATACGTTCTTATCAAAGCTAAGTCGAAATTCTTATACGCCTATTACAACTTATTTATGTTGATAGCATCGTCTTGAAAATGAAACCGACTGGGCTTACCGACTGGATTCCAAACTTTTAAAGGGGAATCGACTGACTAAAACGAAGATGGCGAGACAAACTGGACTTTTACAGGCCTGACTGATGAACAATAGCTAGAAATAGAGAAGAGAATAAGAAATTGAGAGAGGTCTTTGCCAGTACAGTAGAGGCTAATAATAAAAATACATAACGTAACATATATACTATACAACTCTTCCATTAATTTGGAGGATGAATCAGTTGGCAAAAGCCAATTCTAAATACATCTATTTGTTATAAACATGAAATCACGAATTTAAAATATTTGTTATAAACATGAAATCACGAATTATTAATTTAAAATTTATATTTATTCATATACTATTAAATAAAGTGCGTAAAATTTTGTTCAAATAGTTTGAATTGTACGAAAAGCATAACCATTTCTACTTTTATGAATGTTCCTTACTATTTTACTTATTTCTCACATCGTTCATATTTCTCACATCATTTTTTATGAGCATATTAAAAGTGTCATGAATTTTTGTAAAGATTCAGTTACAATAAAACGACAAAACACTTTAAAAATATGGCAAACATTTTACAAATCTCTTTTTTTTATTTAAAATTTATTGAATTGAATTAAACAATTAATTTTATATTAGAAAACTTATTTTAGCTAATTTCACGTATATTGTAGGGTATGTAGCGGGACCAAACATCATGATTAGTAAGAAGAAAATATTCTTTTACGCTCTCACAGCTTAGCAGGATACGCAGATGGAATTCAATATGTCACTTTGTTATCAATTTCTCTTATAATTTTCAAGATATACGTGTTGGGCGGCGGAACTCAGTGACGCTCAACATACACTAAAAATCCACATAACACTAAATTACTTTGTCATTAGAATTATTAAAACTTTAGTTTAAAAAATTATATTGACATAACGGCAAAAGATAAACAAATTCATTTCTCCATCGACTCCATATTCCCTGAGAGAAATCATAAAAAGCGCAAATTAGATTACCTACGTCATGATCGGAGGTATCGCGGATATGGGACGGTACGGTTTGATTCAGCTTCGTGGACCGATGTCCAATCCGTAGAATGTTTATTCCATTTATTATTGGAAACAACTGACTTTAAACAACTAAGTCAGAAAAATGGACTTCAAATGAGTGGACCTGCTATATAAGCAGGGACAGACATAAGCTAGCCTGATATAAGATACTTTTCTCCCGAATTCGAGCATTGCATATTGAATGTTGAAACTCAAAGCTGTGTTTTTACCATATTACGCAGAATGCTATTCCAGCGGGTGAACGTGTAAAGTTAGTCACTGTAAGGGATAGTAAGTGACTAAATAAAATAATTAAAAACAAAACATTTATTCCATTTCCAAGCTACAATCATTAGACCTAAACATTTGGCGTTGTGTATTGCTTATATTATTTCTCCTATAAATATATTTTAAGGATAAAGATACAAAATTCATAACAATTATAACAATCAAGCAAGCAGTAATAATATAAAATACTTTCATATCAACTATGTCATTGATACTTTTGTCCGATACATTAAAGCTCTGTGATACGAAATCTTGTTTATCATTGATAATCTTAATGGTTTTGTTTAATGCTTTAGTTTGTTCCTCTAGATATTTATTGGACAAAAATGTATTATCACTACTCGATTTTAATATTGATGTCATTGTGTTAAGACTATTCGTTATGTTACTACTGTGATTATTAGAGTCTTTTAAAGTTTGTTCCTGTGCATATAAGAAAGTTTCGAGGAACTCATTTAAGGAAATATTTGATTTCTTAGCAAATTCTGTTAAAATAAGTGTAAATTTAACCGTTTCCGTTTTAATTTCGCTTATATTTTCTAACATAATTTTTGACATATTAAAATAATCGCGGAGTTCGTTTATGAGTGTCATTATCTCAGTGACGTTTTTAGTCGTATTTTTAGACATATCAATCCAATATTGATTTCTACAAGTAATTCCCTGAACGTTTTCTGCATTATATTCAAAATTTTCTGCAGTAATTTTAAGTAAACCAACAGAGGTAGGCATTTCTAAAGTATTGTTTTCACTTTTTATATTTATCAAAACATTGCAAGGTAGCAAATTTCCACCTACACTAAGAAGCTTAAGGCTAGACTTTGAAAAAAAATTGAAATCTATATGAGTAATAATATTATTATCAAGATACAAATAAGACAGTCGTGGTGTGCTATGCAAAAGCTTTATATCGAAAGCATGTATTGCATTATTGCTTAAATTAAGAATATTGAGATTATCAAGCCCGTCCAGTACACCAAATTGTAACGATAATAAATTATTATTTTGTAAATTTAATGTATTAATCATTTCAGTAGATAAAAATGTTCCTGGTTGGATAAATGAAATTCTGTTAAAACTGAGATCAAGCCAATTAAGTGTCTGCATTTCACCTAAGGAGCCTTTGTCCAACATTGTTATGTTATTAAAACTCAAATCTAACTGCAGAGTATTTTGTATATTAGAAACAGAAACTATATTTATGTCACTGATGTTACAAGAGGCCATGTGTAATATTTTAATGGAAATATTCAAATGATCTGCAAATATTATTTTTCCTTTTACGTTACTAAATGAAGCTTTTGACAACATCAAATTGTCTAGAACATTTCCATTTAATTTTAAATCATAATTATTGTTAAGGTTTAAAAATTTTAATTGGGATAAAGTTTGAAATGCGTTTGAATTCACCTCAATAATATTATTATAAAACAAGTCTAATTCTCTCAATTTGATAAGATTTTGAAAAGTGCTGTTAGTGACGTATTTTATCTTATTGTTATTTAAATATAATTGTGTAAGTTGTGAGAGATGTGATGTGTTAACATGAAATTGTTCTAACATATTAAACGAGAGATCGATACATTGTATACCATCCGAACTTTTAAACGATTCATATTCAATTTCTTCTATAATGTTATGAGAAGAGTTTAAATTTATGAAATTACTATCAGAGAACGATTCATTATTAAAACGCACTACCTTGGAGTAAGCCATATCAAGCATAATAAGGCTTCTCAGTCCTTTAAATCCATTCGCTTTTAAAATATTAAGTAAATTATATTGTATAATAAAATTTTCCAGGCTATGGAGTTCTGCAAATGTATTACTTTCTATTACTATAATTTTATTTCCTGATAAATCAAGTTTTTTTAATGTAGATAAATCTTTAAACATGGCGTTTTCAATTTGTTTTAATTTATTGTTTTTTAAACTATATTCTGTTAAACTTTTAAGATGGGATGTATCAAATTGAATGTCGTTCAAGTTATTATTTGATAAATCTAATTCTAAAAGTAATTCCAATGAGTGAAATGATGTTTTAGCAATGGTATCAATATTATTTGAGCTTAAATTCAAGTAAAGCAAGCTACTGCCAATAGAGCTAAAGGCGTTCTCGCCTAAACTGCTCAGTTTACCACTACTTAAATCTAAGCTAGCAACATAAATCCCTTGAAACGTATCTTTCTCAATGGCTCCCTTAAGATTGTTATTATATATTTCAAATTGTGATATGTTTTTATTTGTAAATGAACCTCCTTCAATATCTTCTATATTGTTATTTGATAATAATAAATTCGTCAATTTGTCATTATTTACAAATAATTTCTTGTGAATAGATGTAATTTGATTGTGATTTAAATCTAATTCTTTTAAATTTATGAGGGTCACAAACGCACGATCTTCGATATTTTTTCGCAATTCTGGTTCCGCTAGCGTTGTCAAGAAATTATGATCTAAAGCAAACTTTTTTAAATTTACAAATCTAGCAAAAGTTTGTCCAATTTCTGTCAGTTTGTTGTTAGAAAGAAAAAATGTTTCTAAATATGTCATTCCTTCAAACGTTAGTATATCAAATTTTAAAAGCTTATTATGAGACAAATCCAAATATTTAAGACGATTGAATACTACGAAACAATTGTCCGGAAGGTATTCCAAATTATTGTAACTTAAATCAATCATATTTACCGAAATAATAGTTATTTGGATTTCAATTTGTGGAATTTCAATGAGTGATATAGAATTATGTGAACAATTCAGTGTTTCAAGTAGAGCAACACTAGATAATTCTCTAAAATTAATAGCTTCCAATTTATTATGTACGACATTAAGTTCTTTTAAATTTATTAAATTATAAATTTGAATTGGTAGTGAAATAAGGTCACCATTGTTTAAAGTTAATTTTACAATATTAGTTGTTTTATCTTCAATACCAATTAAAGGATCTCCTGAAACACTTATATCAATATCGTCAATATTTAAATTAAGCTGATAATTAGTACTATATGTTGTATGTCTCCTCCTATTATTATAATAATAATAATCATCAGATCTCGATTGCTTTATACATGGCCACTTATCATTTATTGAGTATAAATCTTGAGCTGTCGACTGACACTTCACATCTGCACGGCAAACATCTGTTTTAGGTAATTCAGATATTATACAACTTCCTTCTACTTTTAATAAAAATCCATAAATAAAAATACTCGTAAGGATAATTTTCCTGAAAAAAAAAAATTAAGTAAATTACATATAAAGAATACTTTATGGTATTTGTGTGCACTTCAACGTGACATTAGGAGATGCTTAGACAAATTAAACCATAAAAATGTGTGGAAAATCGGACACAAAGCGGACCATCGACGGCTGAAAGTTCGATTCTATCTTGACTACCACCACTCATCAAGTAATGCCTCGAGAACTTGACTGAAAGTGGATATCAAAAGTGACTGAATAAGAACTAAGTGTTGTAAAACTAGATTACCAAATTATTTCTTTTATATGCTTAAATATACAATATAATATTTAATAATCATAACATTACTACTTTCTATAAACTATTTAAATAAGAACACAGAGCGTGGATAAAAAAAGAATTTATATTTTGCCGCCGAATCCGAAATTGAGGCAGTGTGTTTTAAGTGGCAGTACTAAACGCTGCGTTTTGCCTTGGTACCAGAGCAAATTAAATAATAATTAATATGTAAATATTAAATATTTTATTTGAAAATATTAAATATTAAACTTCTAAGAGTGAGGATCGAATCCACAACCTGTCATAGGCATATATGCTCAAAATCATTAAAATATAAATGTTTATATATATATATATATGTATATATATATATATATATATATATATATATATATATATATATATATATATATATATATATATATATATATATATATATATATATATATATATATATATATATATATATATATATATATATATACATATATATATATATATATTTATATATATATATATATATATATATATATATATATATATATATATATATATATATATATATATATATATATATATATATATATATATATATATTATATATATATAAAGTAACTATAATGCTACATAATAACTGCTTCACAGTGTGTTTTTGCAAAAAATATAAATTTTAAACAATATATCATTTAATAAAAAATACTTTATAAGAGTGATAAAGTGAAGATGATTTTTAAGCCCCACATGTATTGTTCACAATAAAAAATGGAGTACCAAATAAAACAATATCATTATTTTAAATTAAACAAAGTGGAAAAATGGTGAACGAAAATGTTATAACGGGAACGTCTTCACACTATGATGGGACCCTGGGATTTGTTACATTAGCTTGTATTTGTTTTGGTAGTAATCCTTAATAACAAAATAATACTTACATTTTCACCATATAACTTTAAATAAATATTTTCAAAATTAATTTTAATTCTTCCTTTTAATAAGTCCACTCCGATATAAGAACGAACAGTGACAACAGAACCATGATTATTTCAGCCATACACATCGCAATACGATAACGTATTTTAAAATATAAGCGTGAGTCAACTATTATAATATTATCAGTTAGAAACTATTTTTAAGGTTTATGGGTTCATTGAGATTGATGGACTGACTACAATGCAATTTAACCTATAGTTATTGATATTGAATCCATAGGATCCTTAGGATTCTTTTTATAAAGATTAATTCTCACATTACGGATCATGGTCGGTAACTTTTGTTGCAAAATTAATTTCTTTTCATATTTTTTTTACTATTTCACACTAGACTTATGTAACTAAATACATTTTGTATATTTATTTAGGTTCCTTAAAGAGTCATATTATTCTCTTAAGTTGCCAATTTGACTTAATATTAATGTAATAAAACTATATGTTAATAAATACATATATAATCAATAGAATTAACTTAATTTAGATGTTCTAATACCTCTAAAATTAGGACTTGGATGGCATTGCCACCAACATAAAGGTCTTGACCGCTACGTTTCTAAAAAAAGAAACTGTACGACGTGGTAGTTATCACTTTTACGACTCTTGCTTGGCCTATTTCAAGTGTCCCTGGCCACAAGCATTCTTGAGAGCTGAATCCGCCTCTGTCAAAAAAGGTACCAACGTAGGGAACGTTGTAGTTTGTACGAAGAGCTCCTTGTTGTATGTGTGTTAATGATAAGGGATGAGGGGAAAGAGGTGTACCGTACAGTTTATCAGTTTTCTTGGACGACTCCAAGAAGCCTTTGTTCGAGTTCCGCTACGTTTAATTTTTTATACTTTTTCTAAATAAATAATTATCTTTCCTGGGGAAACGTGGGGAATATATACTTTAAAAATCATAAAAATACACCGTTTTCTCTTTCTCTTGTAAAAGAAATATGATATGATTTATCTTTATTTATTTTTATGATTTTTTTTTTTTTTATTTTATTTATTAATCTATTATTCACGCTACTTCTAATATATATAAAGAAAATGAGTGTTTTTACTGTATATAACTTATATTATATATAGCATTATAAGATGAGTGGCAAACATAATATATATTTGATTTCCCTGGTCCGGGAAGAAAAGGAATCCAGGGTCCAGTAAACTATGGGTCCAGCGAAAACCATCCCACAACCGCTGCATTATAATATCTGTAATTTGGATACTCTAAATGATACAAAGGCTCCTATGTAGGAGATGCAAATCAAGCAAAAAAATATATTAATTCTGCATTGGAATTTTAATTTAAAAATGTCATGGGTTAATAAGTCAATATGCAATTTTAAAACCTCAATTATAATTTAGCAAAAACAAATATTTAAATATAGTAGTAACCGGAACAGTTGGATTAAATTGTTTGAAGAATAAGTCTCGATTGTTAATATTAATGAACAATTGTTTTTTTTCTAGTTCTAGTGATATGCAGTGTCCAAAATCGCTTTGAGGCCCTTGAGAGTTAGATGTGGATGATCTATATAACAAATTGGTGTACCATACAAAACTCTGACGAGACACTCCAACCTATGGAAACGAGCAATACAAGGACGGAGGACTCTGAAGATGCTAGTTGTTATAGACGGCTAAATAGATCTGTAAGATATTGGCAAAATTTTAAAACGAATTGCATTAAAAAAAGCCATAAAGTCGAACCAAGGTTTCAAGACAGCTGTCTGCTAGGAAAAGTCAACTAACAGCATTTTACTTAGGTTTGAAATCCTGAGTGACATCTGTACGTCTGTACGTAAACACTAGTTGATAGAACCGAAAACGCATCAGACGTCAGCTTGTACGAGTTTAGTTTGGCTCTTCAACAACTGTAAACAACGAGGCGGTGGGTAATGACCGAATATGATTACAAAAACGTTATACAGGCTCTCCATCAGGATACATAGAGTACAGGATTTCTTACCGTGGAGATTATTAGATAAGGTCTAAGTCCAAAAGTATGTGTCGAAAGACTGATGTGATGATGATGATAATAAAAGAGTTCTAAGTTTTAGTATTACACATGACTGTAACTTTTAATATATATTTAAGAAAGTAAGAAAGTGGTTATAAGACATTTGAAATCCTTGTATGATGATAGTCAGATCTCCCAATCGTATGTTGTACGTATATAAACCCTTTAATGGTAATAATTTTACCCATATTGTAGTGTTTGAAATAAAAATATTTCTCTCATAAAGAACACGAAGGTGACGCAGCCGCCATTTTTATACTTTTTATAGTCACCCATCGAAAACAAGTTGACGATACCTCAATTTTGTAAATCCATCGAATCTGGAGATACCAGGTAAAAAAGACATTAAATACATACAAGATACACGCGAGAAATGCAGTCGGGATAAATAGGATGTTTTTGTATATTTTTTTATATCAGAGATACATTATAGATGAATAAAAAATGTGTTGCTGCTTTATTTAAATAATCTCCATTTATTTAAATAATATTATGACATATATAAGTGGATGGTGTACAGAGAATAAAAACACTACGCTTTACACATTGTTTTCGATACTGAGTGTGAATCGCAATCCTACGCTTTGTCTAAAGCAAGGAAATTCAATTTAATAAAATAAAAATATAATCATCAAACCCAAAACCTTTACATCTATGAAAATATAACTAATTTATTATTAATAAATGTACATTAACATAAATATTGTCAAGAAATAATTTCATACATTCTTAATTTTTTCATGATGGCAGCATTAAACGGGGACTCCCCATTTTATTTTTGTCGCAGGAAATATGTGCCTTATCAGCTTTTGTATCTATTCCACCTACATTTACTGTGCGTTATGCTTATTTTACATTGTTGTGTTGAGTAATGTAAAACGAAAACATATAATATGACTATAATGATACTCGTATGTATTTTTTGATAAGACTATCACAAAAAAAAATTAAAAATACCAACAAACCCAAGCAACAAGATTCACGAAAATTTATATATACATATATTTATATTTATAATACTTCTATGCGCAATGAGTTTAAATTTAATAACAAATACACAAAATCTATCTTAGGCGATCAGGTGATACTGACACAACATCTAAACCAATGGTTTTTTTTTATGGAAAAGACAAGGCAAACGAGCGTACGGGTCACCTGATGGTGAGTGATCACCGTCGCCCACGGCCCCGTGTAACACCAGGGGAGCTACAGGTGCGTTGCCGGCCTTTTAGGTGTAGGTAGACGTGCTTTTTGAAGGTACCCATGTCGTATTGACCTGGAAATACTGCCGCGGGTAGGCCGTTCCCGAGATGTGCAAATTGTATACATCAATAGAATGTACGAGAATCAAAATTGTTACGTAAAAATTAACGCCTATGACGTGAAAGGGTCAAATATTTAATACTAGCTGGTGCCCGCGAACTTCGTCTCGCCAAGAGATGTTTACGCGCCAACAGAAGATAAAAATTATCATAATAGTAATTTCCGTATGTTTTTAAAAGTGAAGCCGTGCTCTTGGTGTTGCATGCCAGTTAGGTAGGCAAACGGACTCCAGAGCTTTAAAATAATCACTTCTCATAGATGTTGTTCAGGACACTTTTTACTCCCACCATGCTAAACGTCAAAATACATCGCATATTGACGGAGTTTCATAGACACTTACTCCCCTTATTCACCCAAAGCAAAATTTCCAAAATCCTAATTGCATTATTCTTCATTTCTAACCAAAAAGCCAAATATTCATTTTAATCGAATTAGCTTCAAAACTGACGGAGTTTTATTCAAACTTACAGCCACCCCTTTTATCCCCTTACAGAGCGAATTTCCAAAAAAAAATATAGCCTATATGTTAGCGAGGACTAATATCTATATAACAAAATAAGTTACATCAAAATCCGTCGAGTACTTTTGCGTGAAAAGCGGTCAACAAACAGACAGACAAACAAAAATTTTTTAAATCATATTTTTGGCTTCTATTGGTTGTATTAAGATCTTCTCCCATCTTAGTTTTTCTTTAATATCTATAATGTACAGATATGAGGTTGTTATAATTTTATTATATGTATAGATTATAATGTATAGATAAATAATCCTACATTATTTGTCTTTATGTAATCCAACATTAAAAAATGTTTTATTTAAAATCGTTTTTCCCATCTTCGAGTAATCTGAGGAACATACGTATTAAGAACCTCCTCCTTTTTTGCAGTCGGTTAATAAAATGAGATGATAATCAGACATAGATCTCCCAATTATGTTGCTATGCGAAAAAACCGCATCTGTGCATTTTAAATTTGAGGGTTTCCCTCGATTCCATCATCAGATCTTGGTCTTTTTACCATGGGACCAATTGTGAAAAAAAAAAAGAATTTTGAAAATCGGTCCACAAATCTTCGAGTAATCGGGGAACATACATAACAGAACCTCCTTTTTATGTCGGTAAAAAATCCCTATAAATGTTAACTTATTATGTTATTCTGATATCAAAGCTATATTAATGCAAAGTTTCATGAAAATCTGTTCAGTAGTTTTTGCGTGAAAAAGTAACAAACATACACACATCCGTACAAACTTTCACATTTATAATATTAGTAAGATGTCTCGTAGAAAGCTGGACTTATATAAACTTACATTAAGTAATAAAATAAGTTTATATAAACTTAGATAAAAGCGGAAAATTTTAATACACTCTGTTAAAAAATAAATGGCAAGAGCCTTGCTTCCTTTCATTTATGTAATCTTCCATAGTTTTTCGTAGTTTGTAGCTTGGAAACAATCTTAAAAAGATGAAACCAAACTATAAGTAATATTGAACACGCTTAAATTCGACAATTTTCTTACATCACATAAGGGTTCCGTTTTCTCTTTTGGAGTACGGAACTTTAAAAACTGAAAAAATTGTTAATAAAGTGAAAACTTACTGTACAAGTAAAGGAAATATCCATAAAGTGAAAATTGATTAGTATTTCATAGAATTATTAATTAAATTATTAGAATTTAATTAAATTAGTATTTAATAGTATCTACTATTACAAACTTATATTTTTAGTTTATTTCATACAAATGAATGGATACATTCGCAAATTTAAGTTTGTTAACATTACTCACCGTAATCAGAACCTACATATAGTATTTCTCTTACTAATTTCATAATTGTAAGGCTACAATTTAAATGAAAGTTTCACTAAAATGAGAACTAAAATTGTACTTTAGCAATTTTTATCGATTATACTAGTTTACATACAATTTGAATTGGTACAGAATCTTCGATCGGCGAGTCCGACTCAATAAGAGCCGTCATAATATTTGTAGACCATACCTCATTAAGTAAATAGGCCTACATTCAGCAGTGGCAAAGAACAGGCTGATGATGATATATATAGCTTCTACTTAAAATCATTTACAATTTAAATTACCAATACAATGGCGGATTATTCTTGTTAAAGGCCTAGGGCAGGGGTCGGCAACCTGCGGCTCGCGAGCCACATGCGGCTCTTTGTCTGGGAAGCTGTGGCTCTTTAGTTCCGTACACAAATATAATTTATTTTATAAAAAACAATTTAAAATTTTCTGAATCGATTAACAAAGATTCGGCACCACTTCTATCTCTCAACCACATAGTCTTTGCTTGTACCCGCTTTACACGGCACCCTCCCCCGCGCCCGCGAGAGTCTTATATTCGACGCATGGAATAGTCTTCCAGATTGCTACAGTGAGGTGAAGAAGTTGGCTTTTGGAGTGCTGACTATCTTTGGATCGACATATTCTTGCGAGCAAGCGTTCTCTTGCATGAATATAATTAAAAGTAAAGTAAGAAGCCAACTAACAAATGAAAATTTGGAGTCGTGTTTTCAACTTAAAATGGACTAGTTATGAGCTAGATTTATCCAAATTATCAAAAACCATGCAAAGCCAACGCTCGCATTGAATTTGTTTCCTCAAATATATGTTTTATTAGTTTTTAATTATTAACTACAAGTTACATTGTTTAGTAAAGATTATTTTTTTTACTTAAATAACTATGCAAAGCCAAAGTTCCTATTGAGTTTGTTTGCTCAGATATATGTAATGTTCGTTTTTATTTTTTTAATTACAAGTTACTTTATTTATGCAAGTACTATTTATTGTGATTGAATCACCATGATTGACTGAAAGTAGTTGATTCCGTGCATCGTGGGGCACGTTAAGCCGTCGGTCCTGCGCCTGATCTCTCACCGGTCGTGTCGGTTAACCGTCCCATCGGATATAGAGAGTGGAAGGAAGAGAGAGTGAACTTTAAGAATGCGAAACCTAGTTGGTCACAATAAGCAAGGTCCTGCGCACTAAGTCGATGTCAGTGAGAGTAGGACTACATTACTTATTTATTGTAGGCATAAAAACATTTTGTGGCTCTTTAAAAACTTAAAAATGTTGTAAATTGTAACTTTTGGCTCTTTTGACTCAAAAGGTTGCCGACCCCTGGCCTAGGGCGATGTAACTTTCAGCTTCCGGCTCGGCTGGACACGCTTCCGGATTTTATCTATTTAAATAACAAGATAATTAAACAGAAATACAAATGTTGAACGCTCTTTTAAAAGCTTTTCATCAATTTCTTGCTAGTTGCATCTGGAAGATTTCAAAATAAAACTACAGGCACATCATTTACAAAACAATATAATTGTTTAAATATCTATATTTAATACACAAATATTAGTGACCTTAAAAACTATCTCAGTTATTGCTAAAAAGCATAATTATTGTAATCAGTATGCACAAATATTTTTAATAATTCAAGAATAACTGTATAAATATTGCTTACAAAAAGAAAGTATATTAAAATACAAAACATTTCATAGTGATTATCACATTGAGTTATCAGTGTCTTATGTTGTATGTGTAATTTAATTATTTAACCGAATTAACAAAAAACAGAAATAACTAATGTTTATAATTAATGAATAGTATTATTACTTGGCTCCAATAGTAAATTACAAATAAAACATAAGTGACTAATTACACAACGTGATTATCGATCTTTATACTAGTTAAGCTAATATCAATTTAAAAAAAAAACATTTAATTCGTACTAAATGAACATTTAAGCAAACATAATAAATAAACACTTATGCTTAAGTAATTACACAATGTAATAATTTATCTTGATACTACCTGAGAAGCTAGTAACAATTAAATATTGATTTTCCGTTATAATATTTTTAGACATTAGAAGTCTCCATGGCATCTGATATTTGCCGAGTACTGATAGATCTTCTGCGAAGAATATACATCTTTGATTTATATATTTTTCTTAATACAATGCATATTAAAATTATCAAGATTAATGCAACGCACGTTTCTACAAAAAGCGGGGACCTTGTTTCAGTAGTCGTTGACAACAATGACTCACTTTTCAAGAAAGGAACAGTAGCAGTTGAACTAGTAATGATTGTATCGGAACTTTTGTACCACATTGATAATTTACTATCGACCTCAGCGAGAATCTTTTCTTTCTCTATGGTCATTTCATTAATTATATCTTTTCTGAATTCACTTATATATTTTAAAAAGTTATCCGAAGTTACGTTGTTTTCATTTTGTAATTGTTTATTAGTAGAACTTGTAGCTACAATCACATTTAAAATTCTCTTCAGTAATTTATTAGTATCTACAGTTTCGTCGTGTAACTTGGATACGCTATATTGCAATTGATCAATTTCCTTTGTGCTATTTTCTTGTAGCATCTCCAGTCTAGTCATATTTACTGTTATATCCGGATTGATATTAATATGGGGTTGTTTAAGACTCATGTTGGATAAGATATCACGTAAATCTAATAGAATATTTTCGTTATTGTTGTTAGTACGAGGTATACTACTAAGTGTTGATTTGTAGTTCTTTATATCACAAGTTATACCAAAGGAATTGTGTTCCAAGGTATCTACGTATCTCATAGCGGTTATTGAAAGCTCTGAATGCTTATTTTTCAAAAGGTTGGCCAACGCTTTACATGAAATAGGATTATCGCCAATACTTAAAACAGATATATTTGTGCTGCGCAACGCCTCTAAAGGAACGTTTGTAATTTTATTGTGATCCATAATTAGTTCTGTTAAGCTATGAACTTCATAAAAACTTTCATACTCTAAACTATTTATAAAATTAAATGATACATCTAATAATTTTAAATTAATTAAGCCACGAAATATTCCATATCCGATTTCCAAAAGTTCATTATGAGATATATTGAGCTTTTTTAATAAAGGATTATCTTTAAAAACACCTACTTGTATGACACTAATTTTGTTAAAGCTAATATCAATTTCACTTAACTCATTCAAGTTTGAAAACGATCCGACTTCTAATTGTGAGAAACTGTTGTGACTAAGGCGTAAAATAGTAACATTTAACAATCGGCTTAAATTTAAGTTGGTTAAATTATTAATGTTCGAATATTGAACTTCTAGCACAGATATTGGAACATCTTTATAGTCACTAAAAGAAATATTAGGTATTGTATTCGACAATATTAAAGTGTATAAATTTTTTGCATTTTTAAGGACTGAGAAATCATAATATAAATTTATATTATTTGTTAAATCTAAATAGCTTAAATCTTTTTGATCATTGAAAGTATCATCACTAATATAATTGAGATTGTTGTAAGAAATGCTTATTTTATTTAAATAGATCATTCCTTTCACAAAATCACCAGCTAAATTTTTAATTTGATTATTATCCAGCCATAATTGGTTGAGGTTATGTAAATGTGTTGTGTTAACATAGAATGTTTTAATTTTATTGTTAGACAAGTCCAAAATTTTAATATCTCCAGTATTAAAAAAGGCATTATACTGTATTTCATTTATTTTATTATACGAAATATTTAATTCAATTAAATTAAGCATACCATCAAAAGAATTATTTTGGACGGTGTCTAACGATGAACAGGACAAATCCAAGATAGGAATCAGAATTAAGCCATCAAATGTACTCGTTTGTAAATTACCGACCAAAGAATTTTTAGATAATTGAAGATTGTTTATATTAAGTAATGTCGAAAAAGATTTTCTTTCAATTTGTGATATATTATTATAAGATAAATCTAACATTTCTAGCCTGTATAAGTTTTTTAATTGATTGTTATTAATCTGCATGATAAAGTTACCCCCCAACAACAAAATTTTAAGATTTCTTAAATCCTCTTTTTCAAAAGTTATGTTTGTTATCCTGTTATTGGTCAAGTCCAGCATTATTAAATTACTTAATGTTCGAAACGAAGTATCTGAAATTGTTTCTATGATGTTGTTATCCAATAAAAGATCTGTCAATTTTTCTAGCCCAAAAAATGCATATTGTTCTATACCTGTTATTGCTTGTTTGCTTAAATTTAGTATTTTATTTAGTTGTAGGCCATCAAACATTCCTTGCATTACCGTACCTTCTAAATAGTTTTGTTCTATCGAAAACATAGATATATTTTTACCTTCAAAAAGTCTTCGTGGCAATTTGGTCAATTTATTTTGAGACAAACTAACATATTCCAAAAGCAAATTTTCAGAAAAAAAAAATCTGCTAATGTTTGTCAATAAATTATTACTCAGATCAATTTTATTCAGGAGCGGTTTATTTTTAAATATATTTTCGTCTATCAAGACTATTGAATTATAGCTCAGGTCTAATATTTTAAGATTATGTAAACTTTCAAAATTATTAAGTGATATTTTTTTTATATTATTATTATTCAAATAAAGCTCTTCAAGATGTGTAAAACTAAATAATGACAAATTAACATCAATTATATTGTTATGAGAAAGTTGTAAAACCAACAATTGCGATATACCTTCAAATGAACGTGAACTAAGCTTTACGATCTGGTTATGAGATAAATCTAATCGCTTGAGGTTATTAAAATTCAAAAACAAATTTTCTTCAAGTTCTTGAATTTTGTTATATGCCAAAGTTAAATTAATGATGGTATTCAAAATATATCCACTATTCTCGCCATCTGTCACTATATTACTAATATTATTGTGAGATAAATCAATTCCCTCAAGAGATTCAAGTTCATAGTGATTGTACAGATTTGCAGATGTTATATAGTTATAAGATACATTTAAAAATTTCAGTCTTGCCAAATGTTGTATTCTAGGTAATGCTTCAAAATTATTCCCACTTAGGTCTATAGAAACTATTGTGTCACTTCTATCATCATTAAAAGTTATTTCATAAGAGTTCCTTATATTTTTTAAACTAAGAGCCCTAGGTATATAATATTGACCATTGTCATAAATACTATTTGCTTCACATCCATGATAGTTCGAAAATATATTCCAACCGTAATCACTGTCATAAATACAATCCATTTCAATCAGACACCTTTGGCGGTCAAGAGAGTTTTTACATCCATTTGTTTGTTTTATGTAGTCATCAAGTGACACGGTTGACGTACAAAAGTTTAAATTTGCAAAATATAATATAATCAGGTAATCTGCAAATAAACATTAAAAAAAACTGAAATGTGTGTTAAATTTTATATAAAAATACTGAATCAAGAACATTGAAAATTTACAATAAATTTGTATAAAATGTACTGGCAAGGTTCATTTCACGTATGTCAGTGTGCCTACGTACATTTACTTAGGTGCATATCAGATTGTAAAACCTCTCTAATTTCATTAACAAAGTAAAAAGTTTTTAAAATACATTCTGTTCTTTATTTTCCTTTCATTTTAGAAATAATGCGAGACACGAGATGGAAATTAACGCGGTGCTTTGTCTTTTTACAAGAGCTTGGTAATAAAAATAAATTCTCTACCTGAGTTAAACGTTATTGAATGTTTTATATTCATACGACTGTTAAATTATCCTGAGGTCTGTGGTGACGTAGCGGCACAAGCGTTTTATTGCAAACGACAGGTTGTAGGTTCGATCCCCACTCGACTCTCGAAAATATTTCATATTTTCAAATTAAATACTTAATGTTTTCCTTTCTTCGCTCTGGTTACACGACAAAGCGCGGTGTTGAGTTGTTCCCTCTGCCTACCCTGGCGTGTGCGGTATAAAGCATAAAGCTGAGTAAAGTGAGTTATATATAACACGCTAATAGCGTGTTAGGAATGTTTTTACATTGTTCTCTTTTCGTCCAAATTCGATATATTTCGTGTTTAGGGGTGGAACTCAAACGCCGTGCTAAATAAAGACTTCTTTACTTACTAAAAATGCTACTTACAAAAGGTGATCTTCATGTTGACGTAGTGATAGTGTGCTTATTAATTCTGTCAAAAATAATAATAAATCTATATTTCACCATAAAGAAATAACGAAAAATTATAATATTAAATATTTTGTTTCCTTGAGTAGGGATGGAACCCACAATCTATAGCGTACACAGTCTCACGTTTGTGCCTCTGCGCTAAGAGAGGCCTTTTTGTGACCACAAAATAAAAAAGGTTTTTGTATTACGTATCAGCTCTAAGAAATAATCAGTTTTACTTCCTTGCTTTAGTAAAACGTTACAGCGTTAAACTCCGTCTGCTCACAATGTCTAAGAATTACGTGGAAAGTGGAGGAAGGTCGTCTATATGATGCGGGATTAAGTCATTTGGGTGCTTTTTATACATTACGTTAAGTTTCCTACATACAGGATATTACAAACTGTTTCTAAAATAAGCTATATAGTTCTAAATTTTTCGACCATATGGCGGAACTTAACGCCCCGGTTTGTCTTGATTCCACATCGGGGAAATTTATCTGATTCTTTATATACAAAAAATATATATTAAATAAATAACTAGGAAAAGGGCGAACATATATTTTGAATCATGGTTAACCCTTGATTAAGAGAATTTTTACAAATAAAACTAGATAATTTCCTGCGTTTAGGAGCACAATGCCACAGACAAAAATACACGTACACGTCTTTGTTATCATCCGGAGATAAAAACTTTATTTGCTATTAACTTAAAAGACATTATGTATCTTATGTGGTGCAGGGGCACATGCGTGTGACTGTAAACGACAAGTTGTGACTTTGATCCCCACTCGAATAAGTGAAATATTTAATATTTTCAAATGAAATATTCTATACTAAAAGTATAATGCCAGTAAAGCAGTAACTCAAGTTCTTTAAAAAGTAGGGAACGGAACGGTGTATCACAACACTAGGTTCCCAAGTTCCCTCTGCCTTCCTTGCCATGTACAGCCAAAAGTTGAAAAAAAAAAAATACTCACCATAGTATAAACACAAAAAGTAATTTTGTGAAATGTAAGCTTCTTATATTATGTTCAGTTAATTCAACGTAATGTTACACGTTGTTTCGATATAGTAAGCAATAACGGAATAAATAATTGTGGCCTTATATGAATGTCATTATAGATAGTATATGTGTGTGGGTACTATCGTGGGCATTGCCTGTATACACGGGGACTCTAGATACAATTTCTGGTGTAGGAAAACTCAGCATCAATCATTAACTTTTTAAGGTTAAGTTAGGGTAGGTAACATAAAATAATGTTAAGCCACTACATTGTACGATTTGTGTTCAGTGGCGGATCTCAACGCCGTAATACTTTATTTGTTACATAAAAAAAAGTATATTTACAATTTATTATAAATATTGATATTAATTTTACCATCATGCCTCCAAGAGATAAAAAAACACTATGTTTTCAAGTTCAACCACTCTGAAAGAAGGATGCGCGAATAATGGTCTAAGCCTGAATGCGAATAAGACGAAGGTTCTGGTATTTGAAAGAAATGAAGAAAGAACAGTTTGCAAGGTCAGTGTAAATGATAAGATATTAGAACAAGTGAATGAGGTAGTATATCTGGGAAGTATGTTTAGCAGAGACGGTAGATACGAAATGGATGTGGAAAGGCGTATTGCTGCCGGTAACAGAGTTAACGGTGCCTTAGCTGCATTGTTGAGACGGCGAAACGTCAGCATAGCTGCGCGTTTGGCCGTACACAATGCAGTGTTGGTATCGACACTGTTATACGGCAGCGAAACGTGGGTATTACAGAAGAAGAATGTAAGAAAGATGATTGCTGTAGAGATGCGATCTCTTCGTCGGATATGCGGAGTCAGTCTATCTGATCGCATGTCCAATGAAGAAATACACAGAATAGCAGGTACTAGCGTGGATGTCACAGTGAGAATGAAGAAGAACGTGCTCAGGTGGTTTGGGCACGTCGAGCGAATGAGTGAAGAAAGAATGGTAAAAAAGATTTATGAAGGAAAAGTAAGTGGTAAGAGAGGGAGGGGGAGACCTCGGTTGACCTTCGAAAACACAGTATCGACGATACTGGAGGAAGGTCACGTAAAAAGCATGAGGACCCCCCGGAGGGCATGTATGAAGAGGTTGATGACAGTGGACGAGGCGAAAGAGGTATGCCGAGACCGTAGCGATTGGCGCTCCGTTCTCTCTGCCTACCCCGCTAGGGATATAGCGTGAAGCTAAGTAAAGTAAAAAACACTATGTTTTCAAGTTCCCAAGCGCAAGAAAATGAAAGTAGTTGAAACCGTCGAATGGAAACTTTGCTCCTACAACGCGAGGCGACAACCAGCCTTATACATATAGGTAAACAAATATATTACAAAAATTGAAGCGTTGTTCATTTGTCTGCGCTGTCAGCACTTTGTCCAATGTACTTTGAGCGTGTGCTAATTTTCTTATCAATTTATTAATTGAGGACTGTCATGGCGCAGCGGCACAAGCGTGTGACTGTAAATGTGATAAGATGTGGGTTCGATCTCCACTCGGAGAAACGAAATATTTATTATTTTCATGTCAAGTTCTGCCACTCAAAACGTAATACCTTAAATGTAGCAGAAAGCGAGGAACGGAACGGAGCGTTTTAAGAATAGGTCATAGGCAGGCCCATCCTGCCATATGTGGAATACAGTGTGAAGCTGAAAAAATAAAATTTTAAAATATATTAGTGAGGGCCATCGTTTTACATTTCAGTTAGTTCGATCCATTATTTTCATTTCTCTGTTCTCATGCATAAATTTGTCCACCAACAGTGAGTGGAGTACTTACTTACTTACTTAGCTTCACGCTATATCCCTAGCGGGGTAGGCAGAGAGAACGGAGCGCCAAACGCTACGGTCTCGGCATGCCTCTTTCACCTCGTCCACTGACATCAACCTCTTCATACATGCCCTCCGGGGGGTGCTCATGCTTTTTACGTGACCTTCCTCCAGTATCGTCAATACTGTGTTTTCGAAGGTCAACCGAGGTCTCCCTCTCCCTCTCTTACCACTCACTTTTCCTTCATAAATCTAAGTAAGTATTACTATTTCCTTGTTTCCGACCTAAATAGCTTTTGAACTAATATTTCACTAATTTGCTAACTGTGCATGTGCTATAATTACGATATAATGTGACGTAATACTTTATTCGTAACATAAAAAATATATTCTGAATGAAATTAATATTAAATGTTTTCATTTCTTCGCTCTCTTCTTACATTTTCTTTAAATTAAAAGAAACTATCTCAGTATTATATTTTTTGTCAGTTTCACTCTGTATCCATCACATGACAGGTTAAGCAGATGGAACTTGGGAACCTAGTGTTAAGAAACTCCGTTTTGTTCCTCACTTTCTGCTGAATTCAATTTGAAATACATCTTGGAAAATATTAAATATTTCACGTGATCCAATGGGAGCCGAACCCACCACCTGTCCTTTACAGTCACACTCCTCTGTGCCTCTGCGCAACGACAGGCTTTTAATACAATTTTGTATTTTTTTTTAATTATTTCCCTCATTTTCCAACTAATATTATTTTCAAAATTACTTTTTTATCCAAACTATATTATTTGTACACAACATAAACACATTTATGTTATGGACGAATAGTACAATATATAAACATATCTTTTCTTTTTTTTTTTCAAGTTCCCCGCTGTATCCCGCACTAGGCAGGGTAGGCAGAGGGAACGGAAGTGAAACCTAGTGTTATGACACTCCGTTCCACTTCCGTTCCCCACTTTCCGCCGAATTTGAGGCATTGCGTGTTGAGTGGCGGAACTCAACGCCGCGCTTTGCCTTATTACCAAAGCGAAGAAATGAAAGTATTACTATTTCCTTGTTTCCGACCTAAATAGCTTTTGAACTAATATTTCACTAATTTGCTAACTGTGCATGTGCTATAATTACGATATAATGTGACGTAATACTTTATTCGTAACATAAAAAATATATTCTGAATGAAATTAAATATTAAATGTTTTCATTTCTTCACTCTGGTACAAGGCAAAGCGCCGCGTTGAGTTCTGCCACTCAACACGCAAAGCCGTTCGGCGGTAAGTGAGGAATGGAACGGAGTGTTTTAACACTACGTTCCCAAGTTCCCTCTTCTTCATTCTGCCTGAATACAGCGTGAAGCTGAAAAAAAAAACCTTTTTTCAGCTTACCAATAATAAATTGTATTCTATATGTAGATAACATAAATATAAACATATTATATAGTTACATTTGTAATAAGTATTTTGTTACTATATACAGGTACTTTGGTCAAAGATTATAAACCTCGATTACATTATAAGTATAATTAATATAATTATTTAAATTAAGTGGATTAAAAATCATATTCGGCATCACGTATCTCGCACAGGGCAGCATAGGCAGCGATAATTTGAGAACCTAATGTACCACTTTCCGACAAATCTAAGGCATTACGGATGGAATAGCGGAACTCAACGCCGCGCTTTTCCTTGTTAATAAAGCGAAAAAAATAAAATCATTTAATATCTCATTTGAATATATTGAATATTTCTTCGAGCCAACGTGTCGCTTACATTCGCAAGATTGGGCATTATGTCAAATGAAAAACCCATCGCGCGCTAGCAAAAGATCTTTTTTTTTTAAACTTCTATTCAATACATGATCTATGACAGAATACCGGTGATCCCATTTCGCAGTATCAGCAAATGATTTGTACATCAAATTTTACAGTACGACTTTGGACTTTGCTTTTGTGTGCTGAGCAATAATCTTGCCGGCGTTCTCACTGGCTGACATTTCCAGGTAAAATATTTATTATATACGTATAATTAATACATATTTAAGAATTGACATGTATAGAATAAATTAAGAACAATCTATAAACAGTAAATATCTGTTTTATTATTATAATTTATTAATGTTATTGTAAATTTTATTGTAAGACTAATTTATTACTAGATTAAATTGTCACAACTGACTAAACTTCTATGAATAAAATCCGAAATGCAAAAAATATATATTAATTTACATTATTAATTATAATCTACTACTGCTTCTTTCATTGCTCCTGGCTTCATGCTGTATCCCAGACGTAGCAGTAGTTAACACTAGGCTCCCAACAACGGACACTACTTTCCCTTGAAAATACTTCCGTTCTCTACTTTCTACCGAAAAGGCATTGCATGTTGAGCTGCGGAGATTAACGCGGCGCTTTGCCTCTTTATCAGAACGACGAAAAAAAATATTTTTTTATTTTATAATGTTTTCCCCAATTAGAAATCAAACCCGAAATCTATATCGTTATATTCGCACGCTTGTGCCCCTACACCACGACTGACCTTTAAATAATTATATTATTAGATAACATTTTATTTTGTATTCCTTTTTATTATTTCACAGATTTTTAAGCTAATTCGTCCTTGTGATTGCCAATATTGGGATTGCGGATTGGGATATGCAGTAACAATGAAGAAAGGTATTATATTTTTGGTACATTTTCTTTAAATCAAAAGAAACTATTTCAGTATTGTATTTGTATTTGTCAGTTTCATTCTGTATCCATCACATGACAGGTTAAGCAGAGGGAACTTGGGAACCTAGTGTTAAGAAACTCCGTTTTGTTCCTCACTTACCGCTGAATTCATATTAAATATTTCACGTGATCCAATGGAAGCCGAACCCACCACCTGTCCTTTACAGTCACACTCCTCTATATGCCTCTGCGCAACGACAGGCTTTTAATACAATTTTGTATTTTTTTTTTTAATTATTTCCCCCATTTTCCAACTAATATTATTTTCAAAATTATTTTTTTATCCAAACTATATTATTTGTACACAACATAAACACATTTATGTTATGGACGAATAGTACAATATATAAACATATCTTTTCTTTTTTTTTTTTCAAGTTCCCCGCTGTATCCCGCACTAGGCAGGGTAGGCAGAGGGAACGGAAGTGAAACCTAGTGTTATGACACTCCGTTCCACTTCCGTTCCCCACTTTCCACCGAATTTGAGGCATTGTGTGTTGAGTGGCGGAACTCAACGCCGCGCTTTGCCTTATTACCAGAGCGAAGAAATGAAACATTCAATATTTAAATTAAAAAAATATTAATATATCTAAATATGCTTTATATGTCAATGTGTTATTGTAATTTATAAGCAATATTACTGTAGTACATCATACTTTCACATTTATAATATTATTTTTTTATTTGGAAAAATTTTTACTTTGACATATAAAATACATGTTATTTTTTATACATAAATATTTATGTTCATTTATATATCTCACTTACCTATAAAGAATGATAATATATTTTAAATTGTTATTATCTTTCCAGAAATAGTATTGTTATTTATTCTGGGGATTATTTCGGCGGTGACTTGTGATTGCCCCATGGATCAAATTCACAGCATTGGATATTGTTCATATAGAATAGAATGTACTGAGACTATAAAGGATGTTAAACTACCCAGAAATTGTACAGGTTCTATAAATTATGACGTTAAATTAGAAGTGACCCTTCATAATGCTATCGATACACTTCACGCTACAGCCGATGTAGAATTTCTCTCTATGATTACAACTCTAAAGACTTATTCAAATTGGCCAGAAACGAAACTATTGTTTTTAAATACTATGTATTATTTGAAAAACTTATACTTGAGCAATGATGGCATAAAGAAAATATATGGTAGTCCCTTTCGTAATCTTATGTACTTAGAAATGTTAGACCTCTCTCATAATTCCATATCAGACATTAAAGAACTTTTTAAATTCGATATAAATCCATTTAGGATGTATAAACTTTCTTTAGCCCACAATTCAATTGATGAAGTACCTGAATATACATTCCAGGAGCTGAAGAGCCTTGTTGAGCTTGACCTTTCTCATAATTTCATAACAGAACTAAGCGAAGAACCATTTGCCAACTTAACTAACTTACAAATATTGAAACTTAATAACAATAGAATCAAAGATCTTAATGGTGCTATGAATAATTTGACTAATTTGCGACATCTATATTTGGCTTATAACGACATACAATATATAGATATGCAATCTTTGAAAACAATTAATCACTTACTAACTTTTGATGTTTCTAAAAATCAAATTAAAGATTTATATCCAACGTTCTTGTTAAGACACTGGGATCATGTTCAGAATCATTCATATTGCAAAATCTCTATTTCGGGCAACTTTATCAGTTTGTTACCAAATTCAACGCTATATCTATTCGAAGATTCAAGTGATGTATTCAAAAGAGAAATTAAACACCCCATTGAAATTTTAACTGAGCTTGATTTCTCGAAAAATGTTTTAACTCACATCGAATATAACGCATTTCAATACATTGGACAAATAGTTTCTTTAGATTTATCCAATAATAAACTAATTACTTTTGATGTCAATTCAAAGGACCTCATGTTCGTAAAATATTTGAACTTAAGCAGCAATTTATTAACAAAATTAAGCTACGATAGTTTCGCATTTATGAACAATTTGCAAAATTTAGATCTATCACATAACGTGGTATATTATTTTCCGGATCAATCTCTTATAAACAACAACCAAATTAAATATATCAATGTGACTTACAACGATATCACAGAACTTCATAACTTGCCTATAACTTTCCATCCTGATGGAGGAATTTTGGATATGTCTAATAATGGATTATCTGCTTTAAGTATACCCGTAAACGAAGCTATAGGTCTACGAGAACTTATATTAAATTCAAACAATATCACAGACGCTTTTCTAATTAGACTGACAGATCAACGGAGTCTTACGAAACTTGATATGATTAATAATTTCATACAAGAACTAGATGACAATTCGCTTCATTTACCAAATACATTGAGTTATCTGGACCTAAGTTATAACAGAATTGAGAGGATTGGCCCAGCTGCATTCCATCGTGTGAGCCAATTAAAAACATTGAAATTATCTCATAATAAATTAAAAAATATAGAATATGGTGTCTTTCGTGGCTTAACAGCTCTTCTTAACCTCGATTTATCCTTTAATCAAATAGAGCTGCTGGATTCTAAGGTATTCATGGATTTAAAATTACTCAGTGTTATTTCTCTTCGCTACAACGGGCTTGTTTACTTGGACAGCGACAGCTGGCTAAGTCACAAAGTTAATTTGAAAGTGTTTTTAGATGGCAACGGCTTGTCTTGCGATTGGCTTGCAAAAGTATTAAATGATTACAATAACGGATACTCTAAAATGTATCCTACTGTTTTAATTCCATCTATTATTGGTAATTCCATTGAGGATATTCCATGTAAACAAGAAACGTCAAACATTATACAGCCTAATTCTCATTTAGTAATGGATGAACGGCTCTTGATGACCACACAGAAAATTCTTGAAGCTATTCAAGAGCAAACTAATTATATAAAAAGATCTTTTTGGAGATTATATTTACAGAAAACTGAGAAAGAGGAAGCAGATAATGAAATATAGATGTTGTTGTAATTTTTTCCTATTATTGTATTTTTTTTATATGATACATATGCTTATAACCAGTGCTTATACATATTGTTGATGACTCTGTCTATATTATACATCGCTTTTTGTTTATAATAAATTGATGTTGCCCGATAGGTTTATACTAACTTTTTAGAAAAAACTACAAAAACCAGATTAAAATATGTAAAACGTTTGTGAAACTGTCATTATTTTTTAAAAGTTATTTTGAAATAACTTTGTTGCCCAAGTATTTATTTCTTTATATTAATAAAATATACTAATATACATGTTACTTTTTAAAATTTTGATAAACGTATTTTGGATTATAATCCAAATTGTTCTGTTTATTATATTAATTGTTTATCATTTTTTTGTCAATTTTTTTATGAAATATTTTATTATGGTAATGTAACTGCTAGAAATAAATATTTTTACACAGTTTTTGTTTATTCGACTTTTTTTCTTCACCTTCCTCCTGTATTCCGCACATAGATGTGTAGGCAGAGGGAAATTGGGAACTTAGTTTTAAGATACTCGGTCCATCACTTCCGTTCCCGACTTTCCTCCAAATTCTGGAGACATTGTGTATTGAATGACGGAATTCTACGCCACACTTTGCCCCGTCACCAGAGTAAAGAAATGAAAATGTTAAATTCATTCATATTTTATTTGAAAATATTATATCCTTTCTCACGCTTGTGCCACTGCGCTATGCCTCAAAGGTCTCAAAGGCTAATCTTGACAACATAAATTATAATAATTTTAAAATAAATATATTATAATCAACAAAATGAATAACAGTGTAAGATGCAACCTTTAAAGTAAATAAAATTCCGATTACATATTTTAACAACTCTTATTTATTTTTTCTTTATATATTTCAATAGTTAATCAAAATCTTCAAATTCTGTATATTTGTCACCGTAATCGACGCTGAACAACTTAGCACACTCCATGTCGCCCCTACCTTCGTCTCTACTCACATAAGTCGGGCCCAGGTCCGTTAGTTCCAATAATGCAAGATCACATTTCGTTGATACCATAAACGCTATTTTCAAATCTTCCCTTTGAATAAAATATATAATTTATAATATGTATTAGAAATACTAATACTATCATGTTGATATTACTTATTCTCTGTTTTCCAACTAAAATTGTATGGCGGGGCTTAACGCTGTGTTTATTTTACTAAAACACAAGGCAATAAATATAATCCATTCTTCTAAATATGGATTAGATATATATATATATATATATATATATATATATATATATATATATATATATATATATATATATATATATATATATATATTAAAGTATATATTACATATTAGAAACAGAGTATCTTAAAACTAGATTCCCAAAGAACATCTGCCTAGATTCTCTATTTTACATTGATTAACATTCCATTTGTACGTCACTGTACGCTTACGTTTATTCCACTGTACGCTTATTCTAAAGAATTTTCCATAACAGATTTGAACTCACTACTTCCTGTATACTACCGGATGACATTGACAATACTGAATGTTACTTTCTTACCACTGTGCCACCACGTGTTCTTTCATAGCATCGAATTGTTTAACACTGTAGGCAACGTGAACTGCGTCGTTGGGATGTGTAGCTTTAAAGATTCCCATCTAAATTAAATAAGTAAACATTTAGAAATAATATAAAAATTTCAAGATAGCGAGAATTTTATATGGAACTTGATATAATATGAGAATCAATTGAAATATAGAAATTTAAAAGCTTATTAGCTACTACAGCCCAGATAATTAAAGAAAATACTATACCACATACCATGTACTAACTGAATTATCCGGCTTTATTTTAACAATCTCTAGATAGAGTAGATATTAGGCAAAAAAATCTATCAATATGGTTTTGGGTAAAAAGATAAGTTGCAAAAGAAACACCTACAAAAGTACGTTGTGGTGCTGTGGCACAAATAAGTGACTGTAAACATGACGGTCGGCGATTCGATTTCCACTGTAGGGTATGAAATATTTAATATTTTTGTTTTTTCGCTCTTGTAACAAGACAGAAGGCAAGGTTGAGCTACACCGCTACATGTAATGCCTCAAATAGGCGGACCATCCTCTAGGTAGTATTGCAATATTTCGAATTTTACTTTATTATATATATATATATATATATATATATATATATATATATATATATATATATATATATATATATATATATATATATGTATATATATATATATATATATATATATGTTCGCTCTGCTAACAAGGCAGAGCACAGCGTTGAGTTCCAATAACAACGTAAAAAAAGTCTTGAAACTAGGTTCCCATCTTCTTCTTCATTCATTCCTTCTGCCTACCCTATCTTGTACGGGATACAGAGTAAAGCTGAAAAACAAACATAATCGTTGTATATTTTCTAAAGACCCAGTCTAGTATAACATCGTACCGTGAGTAGCAGAACTTAACGCAGCGTTATATTTCCAATATCTATCTATATTTATATTATAAAGTTATGGAGTTTATTTGGCTCAATGCGCTTATCTCCGGAACTAATCTAATATTATTTTGTCATATCTCTACGAATATCCTGTCCTTTTTTATCATCATATGAAACTAACTAGGGTACAGATATAAAATTTAAAATTAATAATAAAAATTTAAAATTAATAAATTTAAAATTAATAAATCTTGGCGGATTGTACAATGTATTTACGTGTAAGATTTCTTTCTTATATCTCCTTATAGCATCTATAGCTTTATATCGCTTTGATATATCGAGCAGCACTAGCACGTGTGGTGGAAGAAATTCTTGTTCAGGTTGTACATTTTCCAATACCAGCTAGAATTATATAATAATAATTTAGATGTATAATAATTTAGATAAATTAAATTTATTTCAAATAATAAAATATGAGGATGGCGATGATAAACGAGGTTAGCGCGATTTAGCCTTGTACCAGAGCGAAGAAATGAAATCATTAAATATTTCATTTCCTCGAGTGGGGGTCGAACCCAGAACCTGTCAGCTACAGTCACACGCTTGTGCCGCTGCGCCACGACAGGCCTCTGTCTGTTGTAATTTAAATTAACACATTATTTATTTATTGTTACGTTACGTACGTACGTTAGGAAACAAGATGGCGAGGCCGTTTGTCTTGGCGATGTCATTGGGCGGTGAATAAAACGCAGGTATAACCAGTCCAGCCGGTGGAAAATACTCATTTTCATCTTCTTCTTCATTAATTTCTTCTTCTTCCTCTGATAGCTCCTTTAAAAAAGAACAATAATTATTAAAAAAAAAACAATAATTATTAAAAATCTCCCTACAGCGATGCTAACAACATAAATAAGTTGTAACAAGCGTATAAGAATTTCGACGGAGCTCGGTGAGAACGAATGGCTTAGTTGGTCAGAGCGCTGGAACGGTATTCCAGAGGCGCGGGTTCAAATCTTACTTCGTTCAAAATTTATATACGCTTTTTAAATTTAAGTTTAGTATTTTCTGTCCTAAGTGTGGAATAACACTTTAAAAACATAGTAAAACTATTAAAATAAATAGTATTGTCTCTTGCCAAACGATAATTCTTACGAGTTGTCTTTGGGTAGCGGAAATTTGTTAAAATCTCCCTACAGCGATGCTAACAACATAAATAAGTTGTACTTCCCGCTATAAACAAAGCTAAACGTTGAGTTCTCACTCAACACGCAATACCTTAAATACAGTGAAAAGTGGAGAACGGAACGGAGTTTTTCAACACTGCCCAAGATCAGTCTTGTCAGCCATGTGCGGTATACAGCGTGATGCTGTATAAAAAACTCCAGTGAAATTGGAACTAAGATCGTCGCGCTTTCAATCAGACACCGTGGCACTGGACCTCAATAGCCATAAAAAAGGCATCCTCTAAAGGCAACAATGTAAATGATAACATTATACATATAACTTCAATATAAAACTTCCTGCCATATTCATTATTATTATTTAATTCAAGCATTTGTTTTATGCAATATTGTTTACGTTTCGTTATCATACCCTAGAGGCTATGATGATACATTTTTCTATGAATCGTAGTTTCCGGTGGCAGTGTCAAATGTTCTTGTTGCTTGGACTTAGTAAGCATAATGTTGTTTACAACCTTTGTGCATTATTGAATATAATCTGTGACGGTTGCAAGTTCGATTTCTACTTGCGAAGTTGAATTATTTTTATTTTCTCGCTCCAAGGACAAGACATATCGCGGCGTTGAGTTCCGCGTGTATGATGAATTGGCCAGATGAGTAACAGTGTCTTGACTCTAGGTTTTATCAGTTTAATCTGATGTAGTGGATAACACACATTGTATTTTGACATATACAATTAATAGACCAGAACTCAACCACCCAGATGTAGAGATGCAATATTTTGCAAACGCTATAGTAATTAATCTTTCTATAGAATTTTTCATCTAATTTAATGCAATTTAGCCGAATGATTGACAAAACCAATGTCGTAGGTATTTTTTTGTTATCTAAACAAGATGATCTAAAAGTGTATGTAAATTATACATTCCTCTAAGCCCAGCCTCAAAACTGCAACCATCGCATGCAACCAGAAACGTCTGTCTGAGAATGTATATTACAATAGCGACGGCCATTTTGGATCAACAACGTTATTGATATGTAACACTTAATTTTAATGCCATTACAATAGAATTTATTTTAGCTTCACGTGCACATAGACGGGTAGGCAGAGGGAACTTGGGAACCAAGTATTAAGACACTTCCACTTCCACTTTTCGCCGAATTTGAAGCTTTTCTTGTTGAGCAGCGATACTCAACGCCGTGCTTTATCTTTTTACCAGAGCGAAGAAATGAAGATATTAAATTTGACTTTACCTCGAATGGAGTCGAATCTACGATCTATCGCGTTAACATTCACATGCTTATGCGCCGCGACCTTTAAGAAACAATCGAAATTTTAGCTTTGCCACGTATTTAAACATTGATATTATTAATAAATAGTGATCAAGATACACACGTTTTCAGCCAAGTCAAAAAGCTGAAAACTCAAATTATGTGTTTCACGAGTCATTCCAGTCTACTTTTGAGCACTTTACTAGCTTATATAGTTATTAAACTTAAACAGCTATTGACATATTAAAATTTAAGAATTGATACACTTTTAGACAACCTAGAAATTTGATATTTATCACCAAGGTAGATATCGGAGACGATGACGTAAGAAATCGGGAAGATGCATTACTTAGTTTTTAACTTGGTTTTTCTAAGGCGTTATGTTTTCAGTAGTATTCAAAGACATTTACATGAAAACTAAAAAACTAAAAATATCATATGTAATATCTTGTTTTTTTCTCCAAAACGGGTAGAGAGAAATCTACATGCGAGCGAAGCCGCGAGCAATACACTATTTTAATAATAAAGTTTAATATATGATATCAGTCGCACGCCTGCAAACTCGGGTGTGGTTTCGAGGGAGCCCACCCACTCAATAAAATGAAACATTTAATATTTCCATTTCCTCTCTCTTGTTACAAGACAAAAGTGTGAGTTCCACCACTTAACACGCAACGCTTCCAGTATCCGGCGGAAGTGGCGGTGAAAAATGGGTGACGTAATTGTATTATTGGAAACAGAGTGCTTTAACACTGCTGTCTTTATGCGGAATACGTGATTAAGCGCTAAAAATATATACATATATACTAGCCTCTGGTACAATAATATCAACTTCTTCGTCATCTGGCTCTTCTCGAAGATTTGCTAAAGCTGAGAGATTCTGGAAAAGAATAGTTTTTGTGAATATTCTATTAAAACAAAAAAAAAACGATGCTCTCAGCTTCACGCTGTATCCCTCACGAGGCAAGTTAGGCAGAGGGAACCCGGGAACCTAGTGTTAAGACACTCCGTTCCACTTCCGCTCCACCACTATCCACCGAATTTGAGGCATTGCTTAAAACATTAAATATTTAAATTAAAAATATTAAATATTTAATTTCCTCGACCGGGGATCGAACCCAGAACCTATCGGTTACAGTCACACTGTTACCGCTGCGCCACGACAGACCTCAAAAACGATGCTAAAGAGTTTATTGTATTGGCAGTAATCGATTGTAGAGGCTTAAAATTATAATCACTTCCAGTAATAGATAATAGTGTGTATATAATTATTTTTAATTTCATTTAACACTATATGATGTTAGATACCACAATACCCGCCATATAGCTGCTGCAACCTAGCGGTAAGTGAAGAAAGGAATCATAGATGAAAAAATACGCATTAAAATAGTACTAACTCCGGCTTTCAGTAATTCGAGCTTTTTCTGTTCTTTCAAAGCTCGCTTGGCAGCTATAGCTTCCTCTATAGCTTGTCTTGCTAAACGTTGCATCTCTGATAATCTTCTTGCTCTTTGTTCCTTCACTTCTTCCTATATATTTTTAGTAAATAAAAGTTTGTAGAAACGATGTAATCTCCGAATAATATTAATATTATATAGGAAAAATATAACAATACAGTGTGTATTGATATATTTTCCTAAGGTAATCAAAGGGAACTTTAGTTTTAAAACACTCAGGAAATAAAAAATATTAATTTCTCCGATTACGTTTGCTTAAAAAACATTATATCGCCCACATTATCTTATTAGCCCACTCAACACATTATATTTCATAAGTAAACGGAGATACACATACAAATTGTCTCTGCAGTGGTACCCATGCCCTACCAATACTGCCCCATAATTCACACAAAAAAAAAACAAAACACTGCAGAAAAAAGGGAAATACCGACTTTTATTCTTAACTTCTCTTCATGGCGTCGTTTCCAAATCTCTTCTCTCGGTAAGCTATATGTCTTATAATAGTCAAAAGCAGTTTCATATATTTTGTTGTTTGATTTTTTCTCGTCAAATTCCATTTTCTCTTCATAAAGAATTTTCCGAACTAGAGCTGTAAAAAATTACCAGACCCTGGTAATAAAGGCAAAGCGCGGCGTTGAGTTCCGCCACTCAACACGCAATGCCTCAAATTCGGCGGAAAGTGGGAAACGGAAGTGGAACGGAGTGTCTTAACACTAGGTTCCCTACCCTGCCTCGTGCGGGATACAGCGTGAAGCTAAGAAAGAGCTGTAAAAAATAAATTATGAAATCAGTACCAAGTGGGTTATTGGTCGCAATTGACATGTTGCTTTAACAGCTGTGCAATCATATTTATTTTGATACAATTATCAGCACAATATTCTATTTATTTTTCATTTTATATAGATTTAAAATGTTACAGACATGTCTAATTTAAATTTTTCAAGAGATTTATGTATTCATTGCATGTAACTGATATATTCAATCCTTAATAGAGAGAGTGATTTAGCCTCATTTTATCACTCTGGCAACAAAAAAAAGCTCAGCGTTGACTTCCGCTACTCGTCAGAAAATGTTTTACCAATTATTCTAAATAAAAGATGAGAACGTAGTGTCTTACAGCGTGAAGCTAAGAATGGTAAAAATAAATAATATATATTTTAAATTTCAATAAACAAGACAGGTTTTGGGTTCAATTTCCACTTGAGGAAATGAAATATTCTATATTTTCAATAGAAATATTTAATGTTAACATTTCGTCACTCTGGTAACATGGCAAAGGGCGTTTTCTGCCATTTAACACAAAATGCCATAAATTCTGTTTATAATGGGAAATAAAACGGAGTGTCTTAACAGTAGGTTCCCAAGTTCCCTCTGCCTACTCTGCCATGTGCGGGTTACAGCGTGAAGCTGAGAGAGAAAAAATTAAATACTAACAAACAAAATGTCTTTCTGTATCAAGCAATCTGAAACATATAGCGAGAGCCGGCCCTGATAATAGTGTGTGTAAGGAAGCCTCGTTCAACGGCGCATCGCCTGCATACAACACGTCTTCTGCCATTTCCTTAGTCAAATCAACCTCTTCTCGACCAACCATTATTATATCTGTTTTGTTAATATAACATTAACCGTCTTTTTAAAAAAGTGGAGATTGTAAACTGAGCGTATGTAGAAAGAGACTCTCTCTTGTGGCGCGAGGCCTTTTGTGGCAGGTGACAGGTTCAAGATTCGCTTCTCATTCCGGAAAATGAGACATATTTTACTCAGCTTCACGCTGTATCCCGCACATGACAGGGTGGGCAGAGGGAACTTGGGAACCAAATGTTAAGACACTCCGTTCCAATTCCATTCCTCACTTTCCGCCGAATTTGAGGCATTGCGTGTCTAGTGACGGAATTCAACACCGTTTTTTGTCTTGTATCAGAGCGAAGAAATGAAAACGTTAAATATTCAAATTGAAAATATTAAATATTTCATTTCCTCGAGTGGGGATCGAACCCACAACCTGTCGATTACAGTCACACACCTGTGCCGCTGCGCCACGACAGGATAATATTCTCCAGTATTTTACATTTATTAAAGACAAGAGCCTTTTGAAGTCTAAAAGTTTTTCAACTTACTATTTAAATCCCACAGTTCATACAATTCAGGGTGCGCATGTACAGCATGAGGCCAATAAAGCACAAAGTTGAGATGTTTCAAATGCGGCACCATTAACTCAGCTCTGTGTCGCTTACGGTCCATTTGACGCTGGGTACGTTGAACTGATATATATGCATCGTCTTTTTGTTTATCCAACGAACGTTTGTTCAGCCATTCCTTTTATAATAATGGTTTTTTTTTTAAGTTTGTCTGTTATTTAATAGTATTTAGACGAAGGTCATAGAGAACGTAGTGTCAGGACACTCCGTTATCCGACAGAGTTATGGAAGAATCCTTGGCTCTTATAGCCTTGGCTGGCGATGGTGGAGAAGCACTGTGAAGTTTTTTTTTGGGTAATATGGACGGACAACTTAACCTACTCAAGCCCGTTTATTCCTAACCATAAAACAAAGACACTCCGTAATCAAATTTCTACCGAAATTTGCGATATAATGTCAAGTGGCGTAACCCAACGCCTTTGTGGCGAATGTCATTTTGACGTTTAGACATTAGGACTTTGATAGATGGGCTGAGAAAAGGTGGCGTCGGAGAAAAGTTTGAGGTGGTGATATTAACGTATTTTTTATACAACCCACTGAAATACTTAGCTACACCAAATATACCTATACCTTTTTATATACCTATTCTCAAATCGGCGACTCTAAAATAATTTGTATATGATCATTCACCCGAGTGTAGATAACCCACAACGACTACCGATCGTCATATTAAGAATCAGACATTGTTATATTATGATAACGATGTTAAGAACAAAAGAATAATTGTATGCTTAAGTAAGTTAAATAACTATTTAAGATCTGTGGTGGCGCAGCGGCTTAAGCGTGTGACTTTAAACGACAGGTTGCGGGTTCGATCCTCACTCGAGGGGATGAAATACTTAATATTTTCAAATTAAATATTTAATGTTTTCATTTCTTCGCTCTGGTAACAAGGTAAAGCGCGGCGTTGAGTCCCACCACTTAACACGCAAGGCCCTAAATTCGGTGGAAAGTGAGGAACGGAAGTGGAACAGAGTGTCTTAACACTTGGTTCCCAAGTTCCCTCTACCTACCCTGCCGTATGCGGAATACAGCGTGAAGCTGAATGAGTTAGACTAAATTAAATTAAAATTTATAAAAAATAAATTGTACTGATTGTCTGTGGGTTGGAACACGCTAGTCTCAGAAACGGCTAATTAGATTTACATGAAGTGTTCACTATTATATTTTGGTAAAGAATTATTGACAAATTTAGCTGAAATTTTTTGTTTTAAATGTACAGATATTGTCTTAAAAATGATATTGTCATTAAAACAAAAAAGTAATTGAAATTAGTACATAAAATAGAGTAACCTGAGGCCTGTCGTGGCGCAGCGGCACAAGAGTGTGACTGTAACCGACAGGTTCTGGGTTCGATCCCCAGTCGAGGAAATTAAATATTTAATATTTTCAATTTAAATATTTAATGTTTCATTTCTTCGCTCTGGTAATAAGGCAAAGCGCGGCGTTGAGTTCCGCCACTCAACACGCAATGCCTCAAATTCGGCGGAAAGTGGGGAACGGAAGTGGAACGGAGTGTCATAACACTAGGTTTCACTTCCGTTCCCTCTGCCTACCCTGCCTAGTGCGGAATACAGCGTGAAGCTGAGACAGAGAGAGAGAAATAGAGTAACTCAAGCGAGTGAGGTAGCAAATGGTTAGTTTTCAATAAAAAATAAAAATATTTCTGATTGTAAGCCCTTAAAATATAAAAATTAGGTATACCTACAAACTAGTAATACATTAGGTTAATTAGATACTAATGAGCTTATCAAACGCTAAACCCCTAGCTTAGGCACATCATCAATCAATTTACAAAAGCATAAATAGAAACGAGCAAATAATAACGAGTGCACAGATATTGTCTGTGCACTCGTTATTATTTGCTCGTGCTTAATAAGTCCATGATTTGAGCTTTTGCTAATTTATATTAGATAGTATTACAAGGAGTGTGGATTCAAATTCCATTTTGGGCAAAAAGTAATTTAGGGTCTCTTTTTTTTCCTTCTTTTTTGGCTTTACGCTGTATCTCACACATGGCAGTATATGCAGAAGGAGCTGTGAGCCTAGTGTAAAGACACTCCGTTTCTTTCCGTTCTTTCCCCGGAATATTGCATTGCGTGTGTAGTGGCAGAACTTACTACTTGCGCCTAGTTTTGTTACCAGAGCAGAGAAAAAGGACACTCAAAGTAGTTTTACTCGATTGACAATCGACCTCACAAACTGTCTTTACAATCGGACGCTCGTTGCAGCTGCGTCACGACTGGCCTCAAGAAACATAAAAAATACATAAGGTAAAAAATATATATAACCAAATTGGTGCTACTTTGGTAACATGGCAGCCCAATGTCTAACTGGTAACAAAATAAAGCATGTCGTTGTGTTCCGCTACACAATAGGCTATGCATCAAATATAAATAAAATACAATAAATATATAAATTCACTCACTCACTCACTCAGCTTCACGCTGTATCCCGCACATGGTAGGGTAGGAAGAGGGAACTTGAGAACCTAGTGTTAAGACACTCCGTTCTACTTCCTTTCCCGACTTTCCACCGAATTTGAGGAATTACGTGTTAAGTGGCGGAACTCAACGCCGCCATTTGCCTTGTACCAGAGCAAATAAACGAAAACATTAAATATTTAAATTGAAAACATTAGATATTTCATTTCTTCGAGTGGGAATCGAACCCACAACCTGTCGGTTACAGTTACACGCTTGTGCCACTGCGCCACGACAAGCCTCTATATAATTTGTAAATAACATATGAATTCCATCTAAATGAAGTTTTATCGGCAAATTATTAGGCAGAGTATTTATCGGTAGATATAAGCAGATCCTATTCCACACAGCATCCTCATATTTTTTTTTTCATTTCTTTGTTCTGTTAACAAAGTAAAACGAGATGTTGTAATCCGGCATTCAACATGCAATGACTCAAACTCAGCGAAATGGTTTCCCACGGAACAGAATAGACTGTCTTTACGTTAAGTTTCCTCTGCCTACTCTGCCATGTGCGGTATACAGAGTGAACTGTGAATGAAAACAACAAATAGGTAATAACAAACTCTTAACTTCTTTATTTTCCCTTGTCAAGTTGGTTACAAAAGTCAAACGTTAGAGAGCGTCGCGCGCCGGGAGGCACTAACTAACTAATCTATTTACCTACCTGTTCTTCCGAAGATGCTTCATCTAATTCAAAAGTTTCCCGGTCAACTTTATTACCTTCCCGCTCCAGTTTAAAATACTCCACTTCTTTTTTTGCAACTTCAGCGAAGTTTATATAATGCACGCCGCGGAACACTTTTGTTATCTTATGATTCTATGAAAAGAAATATTGTAGATTTAATATATATATATATATATATATATATATATATATATATATATATATATATATATATATATATATATATATATATATATATATATATATATATATATATATATATATATATATATATATATATATATATATATATATATATATATATATATATATATATATATATATATATATATATATATATATATATATATATATATATATATATATATATATATATATATATATATATATATATATATATATATATATATATATATATATATATATATATATATATATATATATATATATATATATATATATATATATATATATATATATATATATATATATATATATATATATATATATATATTATATATATATATATATATATATATATATATACATATATATATATATATATATATATATATATATATATATATATATATATATATATATATATATACATATATATATATATATATATATATATATATATATATATATATATATATATATATATATATATATATATATATATATATATATATATACATATATATATATATATATATATATATATATATATATATATATATATATATATATATATATATATATATATTCTTTTACGCTACACGCTGTATCCCGTACATGGAATTTCGTATGCAAAAGGAGAAGGCTTGGAGATTTTTTATGTTTAATAGTATATTTATAAATATACCTAATTTGTTATTTTGTCTTCTTTTCTTATAATTATCACGGACTATCGTGGCGCATTGGCAAAAGCGTGTAACGATAGGTTGCGGGTTCGATTCCCACTTGAGAAAATGAAATACTTAATATTTTTCAAATTAATTATATAATGTAAGCGCGGCGTTAACTTCTGGCACTCAACACGCAATGCCTCAAATTCGGCGGAAAGTGGGGAACAGAAGTGGAACGGAGTATCTTAAGACTAGGTTCCCAATTTCTCTCTGCCTATCCTGCCATGTGCGGGATACATCTGCCATCATGCCTTAACTAATTGAACCTACATGAGCCTGTTGTTGTCATTTAATAATTTAATGTTTTCATGTCAACGCTCTGGTAACTAGGCAAAACGCGGCGTTAAGTTCCGCTACTAAACACGCAATGTCTCAAATTTGGCGAAAAGTGGGGATCGGAACGGAGTGTCTTAACACTAATAAACGATAAAAAGTTGTAGTTACATATATGAATATAAATACTGGTTCACTTTGGTTTTGAAATCGACGTAATGATTTTATTTCATCCGCTCTTACCTAGAAATAAAATTATATCAATATAATTATTAAATAATGTTGCTACATTTATATATAGTAGGTATACAACAAGTTATATATTAAGACCATTGTGGCACAGTAGTAAGTACAGGGTATGATCGTAAACATGATTGTGTGTTCGAACCTCGCGAGGGAATATTTTTTTTCATGTATCCCACTGTAATACTATAAATTGCAGTGTTAGTTTCACTAACGCGTACTATTCCAGATGGAAATTCAATTATTTTGACTTTAGCTTAGAATTTGTCGATAGCTGAATAGTTTCTAAAGTGTACTTTGTACTTTCCTTTCCATTAAAGTTCCTATAGATCTTCATCTTGAATAACGTTTTAAGCATAGGTATATGGGATCCATGGTGCTATTGATTTAAGCATATATGGGATCCATGGTGCTTTTGTAAAGGCATGTTAAAAAAATTCTGCAATATGCCATTTTTTGTTATTTGGTCAAACATTTTTCAGACTGACTTCTGAAAAAACATGGTTCTGTTTGTGTGTGAGTGTGTGTGTGTGTGTGTGTGTGTTTTATATAAACTTAACCTAACCAGTCCATAAGTACATATTTGTTTAATATTACAAAACAAAATATAAATATTTACTCGGAGCAAAACTATCTTGCCATCACCCCAATCAAGTTTTATGCGGACGAATAAATGATCCAAGGCAGTACAAGGTCCAGCAAATGAACAGTACACTACGGCACCTGTCAATAATCGTTATATACGAAAATAATTATTTTGAATAAAATATAGGAAGTCATGGCACAGTGGGGCGTCTGGCAGCAAGTATCATGGTCGCGAGTTCGAGGGCCACTCGAGGCAATTAATAATTTTAATTAGCGGTCTGGTAAATGCAAGGCACATAGTCCCAATAGCCCCAATTTGGGCAGAAAGCGGGGAACAAGAATATTTACACTATTTATTCCGCTACGCAGGTAGATACTAATAAATCTTTACTGATTTTTTTAAACCTCCGATACTAAATTGGAGTATTACATGTTTGACCTATATGTCTGACTACGGCACCTGATATGAGATCGGTTTGTTAATCGAAATGTCCATCGCGGTGTTACTTAGCAATGTTTTCTAAAAATCAGATCATCAGATAAACACTTTGGCAAGATGAAGTATTGATTATTTGGGTCAGACGTATATTTTGTTTGCTTGTTCATTTTAAGATTTTCGTTGCAAGACAAGGTTTTAGTGATAGTATTGATATTCTATGATGAAAACAAATGACACATTACATTCACGTGTAGTTTCCACAATATTTTCTAATATGTGTTATCGTTGGGATAATTGCTAATTAATTTTGCAAACGTTCTCGTTCTTCACACACTCAACTCTCTCGAAAAGGAGAATTTCGACCATTTTGCAGATATTGTACGAAATGCTTGAAAAAGCTACTACACTTGTAACATTTATTGCCAAGATACATCGTCACAGATTTTAAATAATTTAAAATTAATAACAATTTAAAATAACATTGAAATCAATAGTCAATAAGAGAATCATTTCAACAACTAAATTTCAGCATTTTACTTCTTTAATAACTTTAATGCTTTTAAAACGCTCGCACTTAGTGCTTTGCTCTTCAAGTTTTTGTTCTACCAGTTCAAGTAAAAATGCAACTCGATTTATTATTATCTTATTTTTTAAAAATACGTGAATTATTCTCGAGATCTGTCGTGGCGCAGCGGCAACGTGTTTGACTGTAAACGAGAGGTTGTGGGTTCGGTCCACAATTAAATATTAACTGTTTTTATTTCTCGGGGCCTGTCGTGGCGCATCGGCACAAGGGTGTGACTGTAATCGACAGGTTTTGGATTCGATCCCCGGTCGAGGAAATGAAATATTTCATATTTTCAATTTAAATATTTAATGTTTCATTTATTCGTTCTGGTACAAGGCAAAACGCGGCGTTGAGTTCCGCCACTCAACACGCAATGCCTCAAATTCGGTGGGAAGTGGGGAACAGAAGTGGAACGGAGTGTCTTAACAATAGGTTCCCAAGTTCATTTGCTCTTGTAACATGGCGAAGCGCCGCGTTGAGTTCCGCCACTCAACACGCAACGGCTCCAATTCGGCAGGAAGTGGAGACCGGAAGAGGATCGGAGTGTTTTAACACTAGGTTCTCAAGTTCCCTCTGCCTTCTCTGCCATGTGTGGGATACGAAGTAAAGCTGTAAAAAAATATTCTTATGAAAAAATACCTGTAGATTTTTTTATGAAAAAAGTATATAAATGCGTAATATCATCAAAAAATATTTTATAAATTTAATATGTATTTCACTTAACTTGGGTACTTTACTTACAAATTAATTGATCCGAATTATGTTTCAGCATATATTCAAATTCACTTTCATTATCAATATCTACAAATAATTCTATTTTCTTTCTTGCCATTTTCGTCCGAAAGTTATGAAAATTATACGAAAAAAATCGTTTAAAGTTAAAATAATCTATGTGGCCATGGTAAATACAATATGAGTATACAGAGCTGCTGAGTTTTGCATTTGTGTTAGTAATTATAAAAATACAGCCAGTTTTTGTTAGCTTCATTGTAGCCTAGTGTTGAGACACTCCGTTTCCCCTCATTTCTGCCGAATTTGAGGCATTGCGTGTTGAGTGGCAGAACCCAACGCTGCCCTTTTACATTGTTACCAGATCTAAAAATAAAAGCATTAACTTGAAATTATTAAATATTTCATTTCCTCGAGTGGGGATTAAACCTACGCTTATTTCCCTGAGCCAAGACAGGCCTTATAAAAAGAAAAATACTTAATACTAATTCAATTCTACTAAGCCTAATATACCTATATATGTTTATACATAATTTTTATTTTAATCTGATATATCGTTTATGTAATAGTGAATCATTGTCATCAATCGGCAAATTGGCATACATTTTTCTATTTTTGTATATTGATAGTGCTAAATAGACTATATGTATCTATATAGAATTGTTAAAATGTATAAGGAAACGCAACTATTTCGATCCGATTACAGAACCAGAGCTCAATTGCAACGATGTGTGAAATATTTTATTCTTAACATTTTATGTTGGTTCTATCAGTATCAGAGGTGAGTGGCTGGTTGTCAAAAAGTAGTATAAACTATTACACCTATATTATATATGAACACAAATACACATACAAATAAGTATAACGTTAAGCTTATTCCTCGTGGTACGTAGATGTGGTACGTAGGGTAAAAATGATAAAGGACAAAACATATAAATTATATAATTTTGTTATTAATAGTTATTATTTAGCTAAATCTTGGACTGTTTGAAAAAGATAGTAAAATGTTGTATACAGTAAAAACAGTATAACATAAATTTAGATTTGAATTGAATTTTGCTATCTCACTCATTGTATTTAGTATTTACCTAATATTTTTGTAATTCTACATAATTGAATACGTATGTACTTGCACAGTAAATGCAGTCAAATGTTTTGCTGCGTTCTCTATCTTTAAAGTAATCAACTAAAAAGAATAGTTTGAATAATACTTTAATGGCACCATAGATGTCACTGAAACTGTTACTCTATTTATGTTCAAATAAATAATTTATTTTTATTTCAAAGTAAATATAAAATTACAATAAAACTTTAAAAGTTAATCTATTACTGTAGCTAATAATTATTTTGAACAGATTACTATATTATAATATTTTTTACTTTGGCAATTCTATTCGGTATTGTCAAGCGGCCATATTGAAATTTTTAGTAATTCGGGAATTATCGTTTGCGATGGAGTCATATTTTTGCGTAATAAAATCCGATTGTAACACCGTTGGAAATTTATTGAAATTATGTCATTTGTGTATCGCCTCTCAAATCGTTCGTGGTCAATGCATAAAAGCTTCGATCGTTTGACAAAATCCGCGTGAGAATTGTTATTGTTAATAAGATTGTCGATTCGGGAGACATCTTGTGTTGAAAAAGTTACCAAGTTGTACGACTTGTCCGATTTTGTCTTCACGTGAAAAGTTTGCAAAATTAGATCGGTGCTAGAAAGTCGGCAAACATGGATGTGGCGTGGGGTGCGTGTTCCTCATTTTGTTATAAACATATTAATTTTAAACATATATTGTAGTAAGTATATGGGTATTACGTATCATTTTTCAGACGAGGATAATTTTGAACCTAAACTTCCGACCACGTTGACATCGTCCAACAAATGGGAGGGCGAGGACGAAGAAGAAGCTGTCAAGGTAACGTGAACAGCTGCCAACAAATATGCTTGTTCTTTGTTTAACTATATCACTATTAAACAACATGAGTACTTTTAGAGTACTGTAAGGTCGACGAGTCTTGGCTGCTGCTGGCCAAAGTAAGCAGTAAATAGCTGTATGATTTTGATTTTAGGAAATTTTCTTACTTATGATTATTTTTTTCCTGAACGTGCAATGCGCAATAGTTCAAAAGGCCTTCATCGGCCGCGATATACTAGACGTATTGTTCATAACCTCAAACTGCGTACGTGTTGACGTCAGCGTGTTTTACAGGAAAGCTGGGAGGACGAAGAAGAAGAAAAGAAGGATGAAGAGAAAAAAGATGTCGCCCCTCAACCAGCGAAGCCCAAAAAGAAAATACAAGATAAAATTGCGGAAAAAGAGGTGGGTACTTATATATTATTTAAATGTCAATGTCATTCTATCATATTCATCTTGCTTTCCTCTTTATCAAACATTCGAAAGGTTATTTTGTAATGCTTGAAGCAATATATTATCAGTTTAGTGTGTAACTCATTAGTTGTAGTAATATTATTTTTATCTAAGGGCATTTATGGCTAAGTGATAGTGTTGCATTATCAAATATTTGTTTCAATTGTTTGTTCAATATGATATTCTTATTTACAATTAATTATTAAAAATATTCAATTTATATATAATATTGGGAACATATGTAATTTCCACAATATGTAGAAATTAGACTAGATTATCATACATTAATAAATATTCATAGAATACCAGAATATTGAAATATGTTCATTTTTTATAAATTAACTTATAAATTATATTTAATAAATACTTTTTTTAAATAATTTAGAATTTTAACTAAGTGGTTATTTATGAAATGCAACATCACAAACTATTCTATATATAAAAGGGTAAACAAGAATATAATGGAAGTCTGTTGCCCACATTCATTTCAATTTTGCTATAAAAGTGTTAAACTATTAAATTTAACACCAAAACAGAAAATCTCATATCTCTTGTTTTGGTGTCCTTTGGGGGCCCTACAGCTGCTTCCAATGCTCTTTTTCCGTTGCAACTCTTATGCAATAAGGACCCAGATTTAGTGAATCTTGTCCCCCACCTCCTGAGTAGGTGTCCCAGCTTTCTTTTGCGACCCATTGAGTACCATATGTTGGTTCTCTTATTCAACTTGTCTAATAGGCTGCACAGCATATGACCTGCCGGCCATATTTTATTTGTTCAATATCCATCACAATGTTTACTACTTTAATCTTGCTTGTTCATATCTTGACAATTGGTATCTGCGGTTGGCTGTAAAGGACCAAATATCAACACATTTTGTTAGATTAAAGAGTATTCTGGTGTTATAATGTTTTTATATTGTGCTTGTGTACTTTGTTCTTCGTGATCTTTTTAAAGCCAAAAATTACCTGTTTTCTTATTTGAATTCCTTAGATGTTGTCTTTTTGACTCGGAAACAATCAGTAACCTAAAAGACATAATTTTTTTTGTAAATTATCATGTTTTTAAAATGCAAGTTAGTTTCATACAAGGTGTTCAAGTCATATAATTTCAAGGAACTTAACACGCCTCTTATACATTAATAATATTATATTTTAATAAGAAATCCAGTTTATTTAATTTAATAGTTATCATTTGACCTTTGCAATAGATGAAGGACATCTTAAAATGTATAGATAAACTATAAATATTAAATATTACTGTTATATATTATATAACAAATTAAATGTTTGTTGTAGTATAGATATTTCCCATTTTTATCATTAAATGGTAAATCAATCCAATTTTATATGTCATGAATGTGACAAGTGTGCATGAAATTTGAAATAAAAAGATTATGATTTTCTGTTTTTACTCAAATGCATTCTGTGTTTTTATGTATTTTGTTCCAGTCCAAGTATTTTTATAGCTGGATGTTAATTAAATTTTGTTAGTGCTTATATATTTTTATCTAAAATTTACTTTGTATGTTAAATATATGTATATGTGTATACCTTCATTTATTTTACCAAATTTTTCTGTATTTTTATAAAAAAAATAAAAATATTTATATGTATATTATATAGCTTCAAATATGTAGCATTCCTATATTTTCTTTTTATTTTAATAAATATTGAAAATGCTATTAAATATAAGAATTGTTGAAACTATTGTAGTCATTCAAAAGAAATAAATTGGCTTTTTTTACTTAAGCATTAATTGTCAAAAAGATGGTTGATTTTTTTATTTTATATGACATTAATTTGCAATTAATTTTTATTCTATGTATATATATATATATATATATATATATATATATATATATATATATATATATATATATATATATATATATATATATATATATATATATATATATATATATATATATATATATATATATATATATATATATCCTTATAATTATTTTATTAACATATAATTAGGCAAAGCGTGGCGCTCCATCAATCAACAAGCGAATGACTCACGAAATTAGCGTTGCTTTAATTTCTTTGGTATGAAGACCTCCACCCATCTCGTTTAGCGTCACATTGTTCCACTGAGCCATCGTAGCCTTTTGTATTACAGTTATGTTGTTACTCAGTTTCACACTGTATCCCGCACATGGCAGGGTACGCAGAGGAATCCGACTTTCCGCCGAATTTGAGGCATTGCGTGTCGAGTGGCGGAACTCAACGCCGCCTTTTGCCTTGTACCAGAGCGGACAAAATGAAAACATTAAATATTAAATTGAAAATATTAAATATTTCATTCCTCTAGTGGGGATCGAACCCACAACCTGTCGGTTACAGTCATACGCTTGTGCCGCTGCGCCACGACAGGCCTCAACTTAATTTTGTAACAAAACAGTATTTTGTTTGTGAAAAAGTATATATTTTTTTGTTACAGCGTTTAGAGCGTGAGAAAGCAGAACGTTTAGCAGAAAAGGAGGAAGAAATGACTCCAGAAGAAAAACTAGCGGAAAAACTGCGAAGACAGAAATTGCAAGAGGAGTCCGATTTACGTCTTGCTTTGGAAACATTTGGTATTTATTTTTCATTTACTTTTTATTTACACGCTCTATCCCGCATATTGCGGGATTGGCAAATGTAATTAAGTGTTAAAACTCTATTGTCAGTGGTGCTTCATTAGTGAGAAAGCTGTATTCTGAGCTTCATAGCGATTTTAGTTCAGTGCCTTAAGAGAGAATCGAACCCACAGCCAGTCGCATGCGTTGAAATATTTATGAAGATTTTTTTTTCTAACTGTCGACAAATTACATTTTAAAATATTCTCTTTATAACACAATCATTAGATATTTTTTTTAATTAGCTGGTTAAGAATCTCCTACTTGTTTTATAATAAATTTAATATCCATATAATATTTTTACTGAGGTCTGTTGTGGCGCAGCGGCACAAGCCTGTGACTGTAACCGACATGTTCTGGGTTCGATCCCCAGTCAAGGCAATGAAATATTTAATGTTTTCTAAGTAACTATATAATAACTTTGAGACTAAACTAGAAAGCACTGAAAAGAATCAGCTTTGAAAAGATAGAAAATCATCCTTTATTTTATTTTATATAGTAGATAATAAAAATTATTTTTGAAATTGATATAATCTTCTGAAATATTCTATGTATGTATATACTCATAGTTATTTGAAATCTGTTTTGGACTGCTGAGAATTAGCTTAACAGGCTGTTAGCAGCTTTACACACTAAGCCGACATAGATTAATTGGCCAGTATTAAGGTGGTGACTAAGTTTTATTGCTAAAGTAAATTAAGATATTTCCAATCGGTTTGAGTTAACACGAGGTTCCCAAGTTCCTTCCGTGTACTATGCTATGTGCGGGATACAGAGGGAAGTAAAAATATTTTTCAAAAGTGGCACTTTGAATATATTTGTTTTCTAAAAATATATATATTTTATTGATTCCTGAAAAGTAAATGATGCATTAAAATTTTATTTAAAGAATATTATCAGTACTATATGAGGGGCCTGTCGTGGCACTGCGGCACAAGCGCGTGACTAACCGACAGGTTGTGGGTTCGAAACCCACTCGAGAAAATTAAATATTTAATCTTTTCAATTTAAATATCTATTGTTTTCATTTCTTCGCTCTGGTACAAGGCAAAACGCGGCGTTGAGTTCCGTCACTTAACACACAATGTCTTAACACTAGGTTCCCAAGTTCCCTCTGCCTACCCTGCCATGTGCGGGATACAGCGTGAAGCTGAGTGAGTGAGTGAATGATTATATATATAGTTATGTTGAAATTATCATTTCAGTATTATTGTTTTATCCGTTTTGTTAAGGTTAATTAAATGTCATAAATATGCCATTTCTATCTATATATGTATAATTATATATGATATATAATTTTATAAATATTTTTATATTGCAATTTGTATAATGATTTATCAAATTAAGTGATGTGATTAATATGGAATTATGTCCATTCATCAACTTTAGTACATATTGATGATCGGTTAAATTTTTATCTTTTTTTTTTCGATTAAAATGTCTTGAAAAACGCATAAAGATGGATTTTTTGTTACAGTAAATGGGAATATGGTCTAATAAGGATTATTAGTATTGCAAGACACTAATAAAAAAAAATATAATTTTTCACTTATTTGGGTCCATCAATATATATATATATATATTAGATTTTTTTTACTATGTTTTAAAGTGTTATTCCACACTTAGGACAGAAAGTACTAAACTTAAAATTTAAAATTTTATAAAAGCGTATAAAAATTTTGAACGAAGCAGGATTTGGAGAACGAATGGCTTGGTTGGTCAGAGCGCTGGAACGGTTCCAGAGGCGCGGGTTCAAATCCTGCTTCGTTCAAAATTTTTGGGGATTCTTCTTACCATCATTTTATTTTTTCTTTGAGTGACATTTTACAATTACTTCAATCTTCATATTAGCTTAACGCTGTATCCCGAATACGGCGGATACACAGAGGGAAGCTGGGACCCTAGTGTTAAGTCACTCCGTTCTCATTAATACGCTATCCATGGGGATATTTAAACAAATAAAATCACGTATTTTATTTGTTTAAATATTTTTCCTATATGATTTTTTTACAGGTATATCCGAAGGCGGCGGCAAGTTAGACAGCTTCCAGCCAACCAACAAAGCGGAGTTCACAGAGTTTGCGGATCTGCTCAGTAAAAAGATCAACTTTTTCAAGGCCAAGGAGGAGTTCCCCGCCTTTGTTGATGATCTGGTCAAGAATATTATAGTACAAAGTGAGTTATTGATAATGATTTGTATGAAAATTGATAATTTTTTATTCATTATTAGCTTCGTTTGAATGTTAACGCAACGGTTCTTGGTTAAAATCCAGAGGGGGTATTTAGAAATGATATTGTATTCTACCCATCTAACAGGCAAGATGTCTTAATGCTAGGCTCCATTTCGTAAACAGATATATAAACGAAAAACCCCTTTTTTACCTTGTTGTTACGTGGTTTTTTGGGATTAAAATACGGATAATTATTATTTAACTGTAAAGATAGTAATGAAATTTACATTAAATAATTGAAATAATTCATATTTGAACCTCTCTCTCTCTCTCAAGGAGATGCTCATTCTTGTGAGATAAGAGAAGTAAGAAAGATTATCTAAATACTGTTGTGTGTACGAATATCTGGATATGATTTTGGTTAAACAGCTAGTGTGAAAGTATAATAACAAAGAAACGATTTTATTTTGTATTTGTTTATTTAAAATATTTTCGGATTTTATTGTAATTCAGCTAAAGAAAAAAATTACAGATCAATTTTCGATAATTGTAAAAAATATTTATTTTCTTAACAATTCTTAAAATTGTAAGAAAAGAAATAATTAGTATTTTATATTTATTATGTTTCTTTTTTTCATGCGTTCAGTTTGGTAACAAGGCAGAACGCGGCGTTGAGTTCCGCCACTCAACACGCAATGCCTCAAATTCGGCGGAAAGTGGTAAACGGAGCGGAGTGTCTTAACATTATGTTTTCAAGTTCTCTCTGCTTATCCTTGCCATTCGCAGGATACAACGTCAATCTGAAAAAAAAATGATAATAAATTACAATCCATATATATTTTTTTATTTGTATTTCCAGTGGCATCCGCTGACATCAAGAGGATAAAAATGACAGTTGACAATTTATACATAGAGAAACAGAAGGCGGAGAAGAACGAGAAGACAAAGAAACCCAACAAGGGCAAGGGCAAGGCCAAGTTAAAAGTGGAGGGGGACAATGTGAGTGGAAAATTATTTTTATTTAATTACTGGTAGCTGGGAACTACCAACAACGAATTTTCAGTAGTATTATTAAATTCAGTTGGAAACGAGAGTTTCCTATTGGGAGTCTTTGAAATTAAATATTTATACTTATTTTATAATGTTGTTATAAAATAAATCCTGGCCTGTCGGCCAGGAGGCCTGTCGTGGCGCAGCGGCACAAGCGTGTGACTGTAACCGACAGGTTTTGGGTTCGATCCCCAGTCGAGGAAATGAAATATAAAATATTTTCAATTTAAATATTATAATGTTTCATTTCTTCGCTCTGGTAATAAGGCAAAGCGCGGCGTTGAGTTCCGCCACTCAACACGCAATGCCTCAAACTCGGCGGAAACTGTGGAACGGAGTGTCTTAACACTAGGTTCCCGGGTTCCCTCTGCCTACCCTGCCTCGTGCGGGATACAGCGTGAAGATAAAAAAAATAATGTTATTAATATTCAGTTGCCTCTGCCAACCCTGCCACGTGTACAGTATTTTAAATACATATTTGTATAGTATTATAATTATTTTAAGTATTGCATTATGTTTAAACACAGTATTGTATTGTACATTACAATTAAAAAAAAATCATAATTCAAATATTTTTATTCAAAATAGGAAGTTACAAGATTTTTGAACGTCAAACATTTTATATTAAATATTTTCATCATTATTGTAATATACAATGCAAAACTCTATGGATATAATTCAATACATTTTTGTATGTACATATAATCTTTTACATACAAACCATATTACAATACAATACTGTTAGTTTTTATATTAAGCACACCTACACAAATATTTGCCACTTAATAAGGTTGACTGGTAGAGAATGCTTTTAAATTTTTCATATATATTTATAAAGGGCCAATCGTGGCGCATCGGCACAAGCGCGTTACTGTAACTGACAGGTTGTGGATTCGATCCCCACTCAAGGAAAATTAAATATATAACATTTTCAATTTAAATATTTTATGTTTTCATTTTTTCGCTCTGGTACAAGGCAAAACGCAGCGTTGAGTTCCGCCATTCAACACACAATGCCTTAAATTCGGCGACAAGTAGGGAGTGAAAGTGGAACGGAGTGTCTTAACACTAGTTTTCCAAGTCCCCTTTGCCTACCCTGCCGTGTGCGGGATACAGCGTGAAGCTGAGTATATTTATAAAGTGTTTGTTTTTACGTTTCAGGCGCACCTCAACCAATACGACTCGTATGGCAACTTTGATGACGACTATGACGATTTCATGTAAACTGATACAACACTACCTGGCCTCTGACTGACATATAAACATATTTTTATATATAAAAAAAAAACATAAAAACAAAAATATTTTAACTTTTTCATTTTCTCCTATGTAGTTTTCGTTCATAAATAAATAAAAAGTATTTTTTTTTTTCTATACACTATAATTATAGATTATCTGTGCGTCTGATGACACTTATATGATATCATCACATGAATAAATTATGTTATTTATTTTGTATTTTTAATGTATTTTAGTTTATCATTCAGATGCCAGGTATTATGGTCTGTGCACGTTGATATATAGATTTTTAACATATTGAAAAATATCGGAATATATATATATATATATATATATATATATATATATATATATATATATATATATATATATATATATATATATATATATATATATATATATATATATATATATATATAATAAAAAATATATAAATATTTTAAATAATTTAAAAGTATTTACTTTTTTCTTTTTTTAAATACTTTTTTCACATATTTAAAGTGGATATTTCATTTCTAATTTTTTTTTCTATTTTGTTTAAAAACCTACTTCTTAAACAGTCAAAATTTAAGTAATTGTCATGTAGATATATAAATTATTATACTTGGGTTTGTTTCTATCTTTATTTCAACGTGCACAGACCGATAGACGCCATGTATCCTGTGTTATACATTTGTATTATATTGTCGTTTGATTCAACGGTTACGGTCAGATGTTATGTTATATAGATAATAAATTTTTTATTGTGATAATATGTGCGTTGTTTTTTTTTTGTTTAAATATACCCTTAATGTAAGGTCCTTTTTTTTTAATAGATACAAGTTTGAAATTAGTTTTAAGTAAAGTATAATTTATTTTTTGGTGCTGCTGTAATCCAATAGAAGCTTGTGACGCAAGGGCACTATATTGCGACTTCTCCGCTCTAATAACAAGGCAAAGCGCGGCGTTGTCGTATGCCTCTTATTCGGCGGAAACTGGAAGCAGAATGAAGTGTCTTAACATTAGGTTACCGAGGTTCCCTGCCGAGAAAAAAAATCAATTATTCAGACTGCCTATTGATTTTGCGGAACTCAACGCCGCTGTTACTAGAGCAAGGAAGTAGAATTGTTAAATTTCCCCAAGTGGGAGTGGGTGTCGACCTCTAACCGTGGCGTTTGCATTTGTTTAATATTTAAAATATATAAGCTAATTTTAAAACCGTCTCTTGGCATTTAGAAAAAATATGTCCAATACGCTATGTATTATTAAATTAAGTAATTCTAACGAATGCGAGTCGTCCCCCCACCGCGGGTTCCGTATTATTTTGTATGTGAACGGGAAGTGCAATAAAGAATAACGGAATCTATAAAAAATGAAAACTTAATTTTAAGTTTGCGAGCGTATTTATTATTTTGTGTCTAGTGAATTATAAGTTTGTAATTATTTTCTGTGAAATATATTACGAATTTTAAATTTTCCAATTTGTATCTTTCACGATGTATCCCGTACAGAGCAGGGTAGGCAGAGGGAACACGGAAAGCTAATGTTAGGGGACTGTTCCTCCTAAGATACTTCCGTTTCCAACGTTCCGACAAATTCAAAGTGTTGAGTGGCGGAACTCAACGTTTGGGCAATGTAAATTAATAATAAATATTTCCTTTCCTCAAATGGGACTCGAACTGTCTCAGCCTGTCGTCATTCTTTGGTTTAAATTTTGAAAATTCACTTAATTCTTCCATTCCATTGAAAATAAAATATTATATTATATATATTTTTCTCATATTATTTTGCCTCGTTTATAACGCTAAGGTTACTTGATTAAGATTAAGTTACTGCTGTACAAATATTTCACCTCCTACACTGACTGAATATTTTGTTTTTTTAACATTATAATTAAAATATCAACAAAAATTATAAGAATAATATGTAAATGAAAGAAATTGCGCAATTTAAATTTACACCTGTCCAGCTTGAGCGACCTTCTCTGAATTTGAAATATTAGAATGTTTGTTTAATACATAAATTTTGTTTGTAGACATTGAACGTACACCTACAGGTGATTAATAGCGTTTTGTTTTTATTTTTCGTTATTTCTTAATCTTTATCACATACAAACACACACTACTACTATATATATATATATATATATATATATATATATATATATATATATATATATATATATATATATATATATATATATATATATATATATATATATACATACATATATATATATTTATATATATACATATATATATACATACATATATATATATACATATATATATACATATATATATATATATATATATATAATATATATATATATATATATATATATATATATATATATATATATATATATATATACATATATATATATATATATATATATATATATATATATATATATATATATATATATATATATATATATATGTATATATATATATATATATATATATATATATATATAATATATATATATATATATATATATATATATATATTATATATATATATATATATATATATATATATAATATATATATATATATATATATATATATATATATATATATATATATATATATATATATATATATATATATATATATATATATATATATATATATATATATATAATATATATATATATATATATACATATATATATATATATATATACATATATATATATATATATATATATATATATATATATATATATATATATATATATATATATATATATATATACTATATATATATATATATATATAATATATATATATATATATATATATATATATATATATATATATATATATATATATATATATATATATATATATATATATATATATATATATATATATATATATATATATATATATATATATATATATTAAGGTTACAAGCTTCGCTTTTTGAACGTCAAACAATTTACCACCAGTTCACTAAGTTACTGCCTCAGACCTGAGAAGAACCGGCGCAAGAGACTCAGCGGGGCATTTAAAAAAACTATATTATTTAACATAGGTGTGTGTAATGTACGAAACGTTGTTGATATGTTGTGTTTCTTTTTATTATCTTCTTTATCTCTGCGGAAAAGCAACAAAGTCACCAGTTTCCTACAATTTTATAGATATTTGAGTGATGTTATTCAACATTACGCTTTCTCTGGGTACCAGAACAATTCAATGATAAAAACGTTGCCTCGAGTGACAATGGAACCCTAGTCTAGTTTACAGTCAGTCAGCCTCCTTACTAAACCGATTGCTTAAAACTCATAACAAAACAATACTAAAAATTACAAGATAAATAGATAAAAAATCTAAAGAAGACCCTTAATTTGATCTAATGGACGTGCATTATGAAATTTTTATTACAATTCCGTCTTCTTATGATGTCATTATATGCCTAATTTGTCGAGACGCAGCGGTAAGTAGCGGCATTTTTGTGTAAGAGTTACGTCACGCGAGGAGAATGTGGGACACGTTGTTTATCGTTGCATCGGTATTCTACTGAAATTTTGTATGTAACGAGCGTACGGGTCTCCTGGTGGTAAGTGATCACCGTCGCCCACGGCCCCGAGTAACTCCAGAGGAGCTACTGGAGCGTTGCCGTCCTTAAGGTGGAAGGGCACCGGTGCTCGGCATTACCTAATGCGAAACGCAGTGGCCAGAGCCACTACTTAACGCCGGTCTTAAATGCCGGGGGTGGTAATAATCCGGTCGAGTCTGCCCATGCGTGTTGCCATTACTGGCAACGTAACTCTACCACACGCAAAAGTTAGTGTATATAAACGTGTATATACATAGTGTTAAAATAATTCGATTAACAAAAATCGATATTTAAAAAAAAAAGACATTGCACTTTAAGTGGCGGAATTTAACGCCGCACAATGTCGAAGGAAAATTAATATCATTCAGCATCAAATATTTATGGAACCCACAACCATCGTGCTTACAATCAATTGCTATTCCATTCAAATTTTTTTTATATAACGGGAAACAGAGTGTTTAATCACTGGATGTCCTGTGCCTACAATGATATGCGTTTAAAATAATATATTATGTTTCTATGCTTGGAAAATGAAATCTTAAAAGTAACAAGTACAGCAGAAGTACAGAACAAAAGTTTAGCATATAAACATTAGGCTTTTCAGTCAATAGGTCGGCCGCGTGTGCTACTTTGGCGTGTTTGTGCCAACTCCACGACCCCGAGTTCAACGCCATAAGTTTATGTAAATGACTGCCGCGTTTGGAAATACTCCTTCTAAGATTAATTTGTTTCTAACTAAGAAAAAATATTATATGTCATTATATTTTATATTGTGGTGGTCGCAGGTACGATTCCACTACAATAAGTTATTTTCATTTCCTCGTTTTTCCTCGCTAAATGTGTTAACTGATAATTGAATTGGAAGTACCAATTAATTTTTTTAAGGATACATTACATCACATGCCCCATGCTCCCAAAACACATGTATGTCCTTTTTTTTAATCTAGAAAACATGCCTCCTTCATTCTAGGCTTTGTTAGCACAAAGTATGTTTTTTTTCTTTATTTAAGAAGAATAGTTCTGTATAAGTCAAACAAGGTAAAAGGCAGCTTTATATGACTTTATTGTAAAAATAAAGTCATATAAAGCTGCCTTTTACCTTGTTAGACTTGTCACACCAGGCCTCAAGCAATAGCTTGCGGCCTCGCACGCTTGTGCCTCTGATTCACGACACGCCTCAAGCAATATATTGAATATTCATTATTCAGCTTCACGCTGTATCCCGCAGGCTAGGCAGGGTAGGCAGAGGGAACGAAAGTGAAACCTAGTGTTATGACACTCCGTTCTACTTCCCATCCCCACTTTCCGCCGAATTTGGGGCATTGCGTGTTGAGTGGCGGAACTCAACGCCGCACTTTGCCTTATTACCAGAGCGAAGAAATGAAACATTAAATATTTAAATTGAAAATATTAAATATTTCATTTCCTCGACTGGGGATCGAACCCAGAACCTGTCGATTACAGTCACACTCTTGTGCCGCTGCGCCACGACAGGCCTCAAAGCAATAGATTGAAGATTTTTTTATTATAACACACAACGTAGTTGAGGGTTCACTATTCAGGTTGTATTTATTTCTAAATGCTAAGAAACTTGGGCTCGATTTTGCACCATTGAAAGTTTTGTACGTTTTCTAAGTTTTTGCTACTATAAGGAGTATAGTAGGGTAAAACATGAAAATCAAATGTATCTTAATATATGTGTACTTAATAAAATACCTTAATGGTGCCTTCCGATTTTTACGTTTCAGCATTCCGTATAAAAAAGAATAGTCCGATGTTCACCTAAACATGATGATCGGATGAAATTACTTTCAAGTGAACTAAAAATTGGAGGCCAGGCATGTATATCTAGATAAGCTCATATGTAGAAACTTATAATTACAGGCATCGCCTATGTATTATATTAAAAAGGCACTGTTAATTTCTCATGCTCTATTAAATTCCGAAGGCTGTCCAAAGAAATATCTAGATAAGACCTTAATTAGCAATCGATTAAAAATTAAGATTAATGATAACAAGAAGATGTTTAATCTCAAAATTCCCATTTCAAGTACTTGACCGTTTAATTGATGAATGGCCGGAAGTAGCTGTTTTACAATGACGACGAGGATTATACAACGCTACAGTCTACAGTACAGTGTACGTTGAGTATAACATCATTATGTTTACTTCCTAGTGGTAGTTGCAAAATATTGCAATTTGTGTTTGCGCTTGCGCTGTATTCCGCTTGTGGTGGGCAGAGGGAAATTGGTAACTTAGTGTCAAGGCAATCCGTTCCCATTGAGACACTTCTGTTCCTGACATTCCACGAAATTTACCACGTTTCGTCAATTAACCAGAATGAATAAATCCAAATACCTATTCAATATTTCCTCGAGTAAGTATCTAACACACCCTCGTTTACCGTCACAGGCTTATACCGCGGCGCCACCAATGTCCTCTTCAATAATTTTTAGTCAATGTTTGTCATTCCAATTTTAATATTACTTAGATATGTGGTTAATTATGTAATCCTGGTGTAGTTGGTATCTAACGTAACGAGATATAAATGTATTTTGTTTCTGCCTGTATTTGATTACACAAAACGCGGCGTTAAGCCACGCAAGCGATAGCGTATATAACTAAAAAACAGATCATGAGAAGTTTATATTTACAAAAGATATACACTTATAATAATAAGATATACCTAATAGAATATTTTACTTTTATAGCAGTAGACGTGGCAGTATTGTTTAGGACAAAATAAACATTGACAACTTAATTGTGTACACTAATGGAATACGAAAGTTAAAAAAAATATAAATGCCAATTGGCATATCATTTGGTCTCGATATCCACTATTGATTATTTTCGTTTTTTCGCTGTGGTAACAAAACAGACAGCTGCGTTGTGTTACGTCAATTAACACAATGTCTCGAAAATTGATCAATGCACAGGAAATGGTATATAGTACACACTAGGTTTCCTTTGCCTTTCCTTTCCTAGGCCTCCACACGAAAAAAACCGCGCAACTGCTAGAAAAAGATGACATATATGTATATTTATGTATAAAATATTTAAAAGTCTAGTGATCATAATTTTTTTACAAAGTTAACAAAGTGATCCAAACACTTTACAATCTTAAAGTGATATTGAACTGGATGATATTTTTAAACTTGCTTTTCCACAGAAATATATTTATCTACACTTAGCCATACCTGGGAGCGTTCCAGAAACACAAACAGTGTTAAAAAGAGACTACATTCTTTCTGAACGAACTTATCTATTTTATCTGTGGGTTCGATTTCCCTTCCACTCGAAGAAGTAAATTTTTTAATATTTTCATTCTTTCGCTCTGGTGAAGCGTGGAGATGAGTTTCGCCAACTAAAAATAAAGCGAAAAGTTAGGAACAGAACGGAGTATCTTAACATTAGGTTAACGAGTTCCCTCTGCTTATCCATACCATGTGAGGAATACAGCGTGAAGCTATAAAATAACATCGCTCTATTCCTATAGTACCACGTTGCGATAGCTGCATTAAATAAAAAGCATAATAAAAAAAAACAAAACTTCTTAACTTGTTACTGTAATTCACGTATAGCAGAAAAGAGTAAAGGAAATATAGGCGCCTCCATATGTGGCTCAGCATAGCCTCAAAAATATATAAAATATGACTGTAGCACGCATTGTGACGATATGGTTATGGGCTTGACCCCACTTTAGGAAATATTTATAATAATTCTCCCTATTTCACCACTCTTCTACAACTAAGCAACTCAAGTTCAGCTCCTTCAAGAAATATCTTGAAAAAAAAAAATAAAGAGAGTATGGACGGAGTGTCTCAACACTAGGTTCTCTCTCATCGCTCTGCTATATGGACAATAAACTTGAAAACATATATAATGATGAATCATTCTAAATACTTGCCTTATTTAATTCTTGTAATTTACATATTCGTAAAATACAAAATTTCTGCGATTGGGAATCGAACCCACATCTTGACTGACCTCTACATTGCCTTTTAAATGTATAAATTTAAAACAAAATTAAGAAATATAAAAATAAATAGAATAAGCACAAGTTGCATGTATTTCTCATAAATCTCAATACAAGTTGCCTCACTAGCTCACAAATTGGTTTGGAACTCTTTTGTATGTAAAACAATAGAGTTACGAAGTAAGTACAGTCCATTTGATTAATGTTCACTTCTGAACGTTCCCAAGTGATTGTCTCGGCGAAACTGAAAATAAATATGCGTATGATAAATTATTATTATATTGTGTAAACATATCTGGCAACATTACTGTATTTAATTATATAGTACTAGAAACCTGTCCGCGGCTTCGCCCGCTTTAATTAAACTATTTTATCGATCTCAATGTGTTAAATTGGCGTAACGTTTTTATATTTTTACCAATTTAAATAAAACAAACACTAAATGTTAAGTGAACATTGCAATAGTTCTATAATAGTGAAAACTATGTTTAAATCTAATTTGTATTTAAATCTAATCTTAACACGAACAAACGCACACACGAACAGACTAATAATTAATAATTACCCCCTGTAAGATTTTTTTATATATCTTTTATGTACACGATAAAAATAGCGACGACTATATACTAAAAAAAAAATTATTACTGATATGCGGTAAAACCAGTCAACCCGAAATGCCTTCACTCTGTCTTAACATTAGATGTCCAAGTCCACTCTGTAGATATAGGGTACTATAAATATCGAAATCACTCCAGTCTATTGAAATGAAACCAAGAACACATCGTAATCTCGTCGTCCATCAATCTATTGCAATAACAATTAACAAACAGATAATTAGAGGACGTAAAACGGTTTTTTTCTTTCCCAACTGAGTGTGCGAATTCCAACTGCAGTACAACAATGGCAAATTAAATTTAGCTTTTAGAAACTTTCGATATATACGTTGGGTAACTTTTATTATCAACAAACACTTTTGCTGGTTTAAAAAAATATATAAACCTATATTCGAGATGAGGACGTCATGGCGCAACGTTATACCTGACGGTTGTAGGTTCGATTTCCAACCGAAAGAAGGTTTTTTATTATATTCTCTAGTAACAAGTGCGGCGTTGAGTTCCGACAGCATTGTATCGATCTTCATAAAATAAAATAAAAAACAAATGATAAATAACTTGGACCGAAATAAGCAGTACTTTATCTTGGCAAAGTGCTTGTATTTCTTAAACCGCCAATCTGGTTTTCATGAACCACTAATAACGACCGCAATTAACAAGATTATTCACTCTCACTCTCAGCTTCACGCTGTATCCCGCACAGGACACGCTTTGCCTTGTTATCGGAGCGAAGAAGTGAAAAAAATAAGTATTTATTTTGAAAATATTAAATATATCATTTCCTAGAGTGGGGTTCGAGCCCACAACCTTCCGTTTACAAGCACATGCTTGTGCCGCTGCGCCACGACAGACTTTTCAAGATTAATAATAAAAAATCACACTCAAATTGATTCATTTATTTAAAAGCTACAGTGTCACAGGTAGTTCGACCCGTCAAACTTATACCACCCTGTTTTTTTTTGGCGTCGATAGTCAAAAAACTAAAAACACTGATTGATTTGAAACTTCAAAAATGTTCTAGAAACAACTTTCCCTTTTATTCAAATATCTTTTAAATCCTAATCCTATTACGAAAGAAAATTTAGTACGCTTTACCAACTTTTTCAACGAAGACATAAAATATATGTAAGAACATTCATCTATTATATCACAAGGCCTTAAAAGGGCGATCTGTTTAGACTTGTCTATTTAAGCTTCGATTTAGTCACACGTAGTTACTTTATGAATAAGAAATGTTACATAAATCACGGGCTTTCCCTAAGTATTTGCATATAAGCTGCGTAACAAACACCATTTGAAATATAGTATTTCGTGAGTTATAATTTATGTACAATTTGCTCGTTTTACGTGTTACTTTTATTACTTTCTAGCGCCTCTTCTCACGTTCTTCTCCATTTTATAATTATGAAGAAACAAAAGTAACTTTCTGCTTTTTCTCATAGAACAGTATAAGCAGAGGAAACTTAAGTCAAAACAGCATTTCCCAAGCCATCAAACCCGCTACCGTCTTTCTGTCTTTTGTTTAAAGGAAATTGCGTAGGTCACGAGGCAAGACCTCGTACTGACAAGCCAAACCTGAGAAACAAAAATATCTTTAGATATATCTGTACATATAAATAAAATTGAAGTGTCGACTTATTAGTTCAAAATAACTGAGATTTTTATATGCATATACTCGTAGTTAGTCACACGATGCAAAATACAAACCGTTCGATGCTTCCGTTCTTGTGAGGCCTCTTACTCTTGTAACGCAAATTGTAGCGTTTAATTCCATCACCAACCAAGTCATGCATCATCAACTTAGCATATAACTGTGAACGAACACTAGGGCCTGCCCATCTTGATACTCTTCTATGCACGAGATATAGCGTAAAGCTAAAAAACTTTTTTCATCCGTGAAACTGAATTTCACGGTTTGTCCCGTATAAAGAGTAGGCAGTGGGGCTTTGGAAACCGAGTGTTAAAACACTCTGTTTCGTCTCACTTTCAGTTGAGTTTGAGGAGTCATCCAGTGGGGATCGAACCCACATCCGGTCGCGTTTACAGTCTCGCACGTGTAACTCTACGCCACGACAAGCCTGAAACATGAATTTATTTAAATTTTATAAATATAGAGTGTTCTCTCTCTATCTCCTATTTACTCTACCATAGCATTGTATTTTTTATATGACCATATAGATAGCATATAATCTGTATAGACCTTCCTTTACATACAAACTTTTGCGATCGTGACTAAGGATTCTTCGTGAAAGGGCTTTACATAACACTCCTCTAACCTGAGACACATTGCTTCACAGCTACTGTTTCTAACGATGTGGGTCAGCGTTTTTAAAATCAGTTCCTTACAACTAATTAATTCTATTCACTTCAGATTATTGTGGACTACCGATAATTATTTAATTGTTTTATTTGATACTAAATTAACGATCAATCATTACTTTAATATCGCTTTTGAAATGTATGGCTGTATCGATTTATGTGTACAGTGCCTAATATTTAAAACGATAGTTGTGTGTTTGATGCCTAACCGAGAGAATATTTAATTACTTTAATTTTCCACACGGCTAAATAAAGCGCGGCGTTGAGTTCCACCATTAAGAACGAAATGTATGGTAAATTGAACAGAAACTTGGTGACTGAGTGTCTAAACACTACGTTTCCTCTACCAAGCCAGCTGCATAAAGGAAAAAAATATAGTGTAGATTATCGCTTATCTACTTTATCATTTTTTTTCTCAAATCAAATGATGTTGTATTGTTGTATTTGTGTATACGAGAATGAGTCGTATTTGATACGATGGTTACTTAGAAAAGTAAAAGTGATTTATGGACTTGGAAGATCAATTCCATCAGTAGACAATGTCCTTAAGTGGTCACGATTTATTCCAGGCATGATAGGGTAGGGAGAGAGAACTTGAGAATCTAACGTTAACACACTCCGTTCTGTTCCCCACTTCCCCACTCTCTGCCTTGTTACCAAAGCGAAAAAGTGAAAATAGTAAATATTTAATTTCCTCGAGTGGAGATCGAACCTAGAAGTTATCGCATCTAGTCACACACTTACCTTCACTACGACAGGCCTCTAATATATGGATAATTATAAATCAAATATTCGAATAGAAACAAACCAAATTATCAATAACTATTATCGAAAATCCGAACAGGTGTTTTAAATTAAAAAAAATATATATATTTAATTCCGTTAGACCATACCAAAGAATATTATGATTATAATTTATGATTAACAAAAATCCACATCTAGTTTGGCATTAGCTGGCACACCCACTGCCACCAAAGTGACCAGGAAGCCAATACAAGGACACAACTTTCACCGCCTTTCTATTCTACGCGCATCGTCCGACTGCGGTAGGCTAAAATTATATCAAAGTATATCGACACCATAGCGATCGAAATTTAATAGGGAAATAGAGCTGTATCGTTGGCCGGTTTTTGCGGTAGTATTCGTTCGTGTATCATTGTTTACAAATATATATTTTTAGTTATTATTGAAGAAAAATATAATTAATTATTTTAGTACACATAATGCTTAGGTTTTTAAACAAATATTTTTTATTTTTTTTTAAGATTAATCGATTTGTTCCGTCAAATTTGAAGCATTCGGTGTGGATAGGTAGAATTCAACGCCCCGATTTGACTTGTTTACCAAAGCGAATAATTAAAAAAAAATCGCTTCCTCAAGTTCAATTCACAACCTGTATCATTTAACGTCGCAATCTTATGACACTGTGCCATGGTAACATTTAAAACCTATATAAATAATTTAAAAAATTAATTTCAGTTTAACAATATATGTACGATGTATCTCGTATAGCACAGTCCATGAGTATTCGGAAAACAAAACGGCAGAATTGAACGTTACGATGTACTTCAATTGACCAGAGCTCAAAGAGGCCCTCCTCTTCGAATCGACATCGAACCTATGACCATCGATAAATTTCCATTTTAATACGAAAGATCCTAAAAATGGAGGCCGACGTTTCGCAGGGGTTGACTGTAACCGCTACCAGTTGTGGGTTCGCTTTCTGCTTGAGGAATTGATATGTTTTATATTAAGGCTTCCACACTTTAGGGACGAGAGCCAAACTTGACGCTTGGCGCTCTGGGCACAGGCCAATCGCAGTCTAAATGAAGCACAAATATATATGAGCAGGAGCTATGCAGGAGCAATATTATGTACGGTTCACATCTTCCAGTCCATGTGTCTCACATCTACCTGAGTTCCCTAGACTAGATTATGTACCGTAAAGAGGTTGTCCCACAATAAAGTAGGCATTTTGTTTCGGGCAAAGAAACTCAACCAGTGTGAATATCATTCCCCTCACACGGGAATCAAACCTTTTACACTCGCGATTACTTTTACACGCATTAAACATTATGACGAAAGACATAAACAAAATAATAATTTAAAGAAAAGTACAGCATTAGAATATTTATTTAATTGGAATTCATTATTACTTACTTTTATTTGTGTGAAGCCTCACTTTGAACTCAATTTTATTTTCAGTTTCACACTGTATTCCAGCACATGGCCGGGTAGGCAGAACTTGGGAACCTAGTGTTAAGACACTCCGTAATAACAGCGGGTCTGGCGTTGTAGATGTTGTCCTGTCTGGGAAAGCGTCGTTATATCAAATTAATAATTAAGTTATATCAAAGAGGCAATTACAAGCACTTTTGAATCGTCAAGTTACATAAAAACATCTGTAGTGTAAGTCCTACAGGAAGCTACCACTGGCTCCGAATGATGGTCTGCTGAGAAGAGCCGGCAAAAAAGTTAACAGTCATAAAATAGTAGTAAACGTCGAGTTTCCAAAAATGTACAAAAACCAAGATTAATTCGTTAAAAATTGTTTCATTTAAAATAATTAATTCTTGGGTGCGAATTGAACTCACGAAGCGTCGAATATAATATAATTTATTCCATTTTATTTATTTTTTAAATATATTTAATTCAATTTGTTTTACAAATTATATTTTTGGCTTCACGCTGTGTGCCACACGTCGCAGTGTAGGCAAAAGGAACTTGGGAACCTAGTGTCAAAACATTAACATATTTAGAAGCTATTTCCATATAAAAGTAATTTGCTTATACCACATTATAAACTGCTAAACCTCTATTCAACTTTTGAATAATGTACTTTAAATTTTGCGGACAATCTATTGCATGTTCCGTTCTATTTTAGTCACGATTTTTATACGTTTATTATAATGGATAATGAGTAGCCTAATTTTGAACGCTTTTGATTCCGTAACACCCATAGCCTGGCTGTGAAAGGGACGTGACCTTTGAAGATATCATCAAAATATAATTCCACCAATCAAAGAATTAAGAATAGTCAAGCTAACAGCGTGTGTTTTTTGGGGTTCTGTAAGAAACTATATATGAAAAGTTATAGACATCTGATACTCATTAAATTTGTAGTCAGTTGATGAAAATTCATTTTAAGTTTCAGGAAAATAATATTAATTGTGAAGATTGCTACATATTTAGCAAATGTGAATCTGGCGGCAGTTGAGAAGAAAGGCACACCTGAACTACACCATGAACGAATTCCTCGTCCATGGTGTAGTACTTTACGTTACTTCTAATATATACTTCTCCTTACTTCTCTAAGAAATCCTGAGCGTCCTCAAAAGGATAAAAAATGTAGATGAATATGTGAAGGTCTATAGACATAATGAGTTATTTTGTTGCCTCATCTTGTATAAAATTTATTGGACTTTTGATTTAGCTTTGTATCGAAAAAATAATTACTAATTGGAAAAAATAATTTAACTAGTTGGATCCTCACTCGTGGAAATGTTTTAAATTTTCATTTTTTCTTTCAATTAACAAGGCAAAACGCGGCGTTGAGTTCCGACACTCATCACGCAATACCTAGGATTAGGTAGAAAGTAGAAAATCATTTGGTTTCTATGGAAAAGCAGTACGGCTTACTTTACTTTCACTCTGTATACCCTACTATATACGAGATATAGCGTGAAGCTAAAAAAAATAAAAGATCAAATTATATATGTATGTTTAAAAAAGTAGTTATATCAAATAAAAAAACAATAAAAAAATCTTTTCTTAAAAATTAAGTATTTATGTATTCATATTTATTAACAAAGTTTACTGTTTGTCTTCGTTAATGCAAAGCAAATTTACCGCAAAGCCGACTCCTAAGCACATATCATTAAAGTAATGGTATACGAACCGCGGAACAAATGCAGCTATTAGATACAGTGATAATAGCCATTGAGCTTGCCTATAATGTGGTAAGGTTTTCTTTACGCTGTATGTGGTAAATAGTATTAAAGGCAATGGAAACCTAGTGTTCCCCAGGTATTGCCCATTGTTACCCAGGTATTGTCCACTGTTCCTCTGGTATTGTTCACTGTTCCTCTAGTATTGAGCATTGTTCCCCAGATATTGACCAAATATCGAGATTTTGTGTGTTAAGAGTCAGAACTTAATGTCGTTTTTTGCCTTGTTACCAAAAAAGAAATAAAAAAAAGCTCATACTTCCAAATAAGAACGAACGAATAAGTTTTCAATCAGACGATATGTCGCCGCGCCACGACGACGTCCTCGGTTGTATAGATAATAATTTTAATGTCTTAATAATTATTTATTGTATAGAGATGCTAGCGTATTCACTTATTGAAAAAAAAACATAAATCTATGATATTTACATCCAATTTTGTAAATATATATCTTAATAGAGTACCAAGAAAGACAAACACACAATGCCTCAAATTTGGCAGAAAGTGGGGAATGGAAGTGGAACAGAGTGTCTTAACACTGAGTTCCCAGGTTCCCTCTGCCTTCCCTGCCTCGTGCGGGATACAGAGTGAAGCTGAGTAAGAAAGACAAAAGCCGTAGACATGACATACCGTGTTAGGTGCCACTGGCTCTTAGACTATGTTAGGCTTTATATCGTTTGATGAAGCGCAACGATAACGAGAATAGATTTGAGCAATTTCGAAGGAGATTGTTAAACCTTGACGTACTTTAATCTATGATATCTACTCGTAAATGCACACACATTTATAAGTAAATTAAATAATTTAGTTTCACATTGCAGGATAGGCAGAAGAAACTTGGGAACCTAGTGTTAAAACACTACATTCTGTTCTGCACTTTCCTCTGAATTTAAAGCATGGCGTGATGGACCAGAGCGAAGAAAATAAAATATTCTTCTTAGCTTCACGCTATATCCCAAGCAGAGTAGGCATAGAAAACGGAGCTCCAGTTGAACGGAGTCCAGTCCAAGTTAAAAAATATTAAATTACACTATAACTGTTTTTAGCTCCACAGCTTGGTCAGACAGAGGGAACCTATAGTTAGGACACTCCGTTTCCTACTCGCGCTTGATTTCTTTGTTCATTTATTTGCTTTATTTGCTTTGTTCATTTATTTGATTTATTTGCTTTAGTAATAAGACGAAGTGCGATGACTTCGTCTTATTACCGGAACAAAGAAATCAACATAATTCATTACTTACTAATATCCCAATTCACGGTATTAATTATACACCATAACCATTGTTAATTAGTTAAGATCAGATATTATTATCTCTGCAATCTCCAGCATCACTTATCTTCTCATGTCTAATGGTCGCTGAAGCGACTGCGTTGGTACAGTTACGTAAACTATATGTAAACCACACCAAAACCGGCTTAGTTATTACACAATATTACTTTTACTGGCTTTATTGGAGAGTTCAAAGGCCGATTATGCGGCCCAAATGAGTATACATTTCTTTAGATCAAATTACTTTTCTTCTAAAAATATAAAATTTTGCATATTTCTTGAGAGTGTGGTAGTAGAAAAAAATATAACTTAACACTATTTTAATTTAAACAAATACGTAGTGAACCTACATTTTGTATTAACTAAACCAAAATAGCAAAAAAGTAAACTTAAGTCACTCTTTTTCCGACACATCTTCAAGTTTCAAAGACTTTGATTGGCATAACTCAACGCTACACGTCGACTTTATCGTACAAATATTTTGTTTCGATTTGTATTTAATACACGATAGAAGATGATATTTTCTTTTTGTTTTCACATTTAACTTAATACTTAAAACAAGAAAGATATAGAATGTAATATATGAGCATTTTATGCAGAAAAGACGCAGTTACACTTTTATAAATTCGGCCAAGTGCGACTTCCGTAGTATTTTCCATAAGAAACATAAATTTTTTTTTTAGTATTGTTATAGCCACAACAAAAATATATATCACAATGCACGAGATACAGTTTGGTGATAGATTCTTAGTAATAGGGTCCCGTTTTACCCTTTGGGTACTTAACTTGCTCATATATAAGTACTATAAGTACTAATTATATATCTATAGCCCATCAATATCTGTGCCTGGATGATGAAGATGAGGTATATTCAAAAAAATCTTTTGCCACTATCATTATTTTTGGGCTCTATTACATTAATAAAGGTTCAGGTCATATATCCTCGACCTCTATTTGAAAATTTAGTGTTTGTTTTATTTAAATTGGTTTATAAATTAAAAAGTTACGTCAATTTTAAAATTTAATGTCGACAAAATTGCTACAATTTTTATATTAATTCAGCTGAAATTTTATTTTAATGTACGGACATTGTCTTAAATGATGCCATTAGAACAAAAAAGTAGTTGAAATAAGTAAAGAAAATAATGTAATTAAAGCGGGCGAAGCCGCGGGACGGTTACTGTAATATTTCAATTAATGTAAATACGTCGTTGTTGTGCCAAATAATCATATCGATATGAATATCACAAAGTAATTAAATGATTTTTACAATACGACTTAGTTCAAATGTCAAAAGCTTCTTATTTTAAATGCATCGAATGAATGACAAATATTTGTTTGAATAACTCCCAAGATATTATCTCCTTAAGTTTGACGATTCAATATAATTTTAAGTAAATATTTGCATATTTTTTTTGTATGTAATTTCAATCTTAATTAAGAATATTGATGTACAAATTTCAGTTATTTTTAGTTTGATAGCAGTGTTATAGGCAAGGTCGGTCTCTAAACGCAATGCCTCAAATTCGGCGGAACCGGAACCGAGGAGAACGGAACCGAGTGTCTTAACACTAAGTTCTCTCTGCCTACCCTGCCATATCCGGGATACAATGTGTAGCTAAGAAAAAGACGTAGAAATATCTCTAAGAACATGTGGTACATGTTCTGATTATAAAAATACTCGTAACATATTAAAAAAATCAAAAGTAATCTATACTTTTACAAGGTCTATAGAAAATAACACTTGGGTAACGTCCATCGGATGCTCAAGAATTCCTACATTCACTTTCGCTTTTTCATCGCCGGAGCACTTTGCGGCATATTTGGTATTCAATTTCATCTTATTATCGATATCTGTAGAGTTTGATACTCAAATATAATTATAATAATAGAATGGATTTAATTTGAATATTTCATTATCTTTTGCATATGGAAACAATTTTAGAACATGATTTTAAAAATTTGAATAAATAATTTTTAATATGTATATTAAAATATTATAGGAAAATGTCGGATGTAATGTGGTTTTTAGTAGTGAATAATAGTGTTAGAAAGTTTTTTATTTCACCTTCACAAATATGTATAATAGAAAGAATTAAAAAAAAATGTTCTTAGTTAATAAGAAGTCATAGAAGACAAGTCTTTTGCTCCTCAAATATGAAATTGCATTAAAATAGTTTAATTCTATACTTCGATCATTTTATATGACTATTTGGTACATCTTTTATCACCCTTTCAATAATTTTTCTAGCTTCACGCTGTATCCCACAAGTAGTACGTAAGATATTTCATTTCCATTCAAGTACCTCGATCTCCCATTTTCTACCGAACTTAAGATATTCTTTCTTTGCCTTGTTTTCAAAGCGAAGAAAAGAATACATTAAATATTACATTACCCCAAACGAGAATGGAATTTACAACTGTAGCGTTTAGTAGTTGCACACTTGTGTTTCTGAGCCGCGACGACCTCTACGTATATAAAACTTAAAATAATTGCTAAATAGTACTTTACAAAAATATTATGTTCATATTACGCAAAACATTGAGAATAGTGAGGCTCAAATAGAATAGATTAAATTGAGATGATTTGCAAGATTATTAATGTTGGCTGCTTCTTCACTAATGAACTATGCGTACAAATATTTTTGTACTGTACTAAAAGTTATATAAAGCGTAAAATTCCTTGGCTGAGTTCGTTCGTGAAATGTAGGGCGAGCAATAATATTTGATACGATACTGTAAGGTGTAATCAATATATGTAGGTAGTTTATTTTATATTCAACTGTCAGTACATGGAAATATATTGAGAAACATAAAAATAAAATGATCAAACGAAGAGAGACACCAGACACAATATCACTTATTCTAGCGAAAATTTAAGAGTGTTCACCATACCCCTCCCTATATGGGATATGGGAGATACAGCGGAAAGGTGAATAAAAGTAAATGTATGACAGTTAGTTTAAGGCCTTTAAAGGCACACAAGCGTGCAGGTAAACGCTTCAGTTGGTTGGATTAGTTTTCACTTGAAATAATAAGATATTTATTAAAATAATTACTTCCTTGTCCTGGTGCATAGGGAGGCCAAGCTTCAAACACCACCATTCAAGACCCAATGTCTTAACGAGAACGGAAGTATATGAATGAATAAGTAGTGTCTTAACATTAGGTTCCCAGGTTCCCCATTTCTACATGTATAAAGCTAAATAAAATACAGTAGGTAATTGCAAGTAAAATAAAGTATAAAATATAGATACAGATGCCAGTGAAAGGATTACTGCTTCTTAGGTAACCGGCCAGCGTTATGTTTACAACACCTCTCATATAATAGCTCGAGTGACACGAGCTTAACATCTTTAGAGGGACAGCCTAAAATTATATAGTAGGGTAGATGACAATTATTTAGTCGTTAGAGATGGATCGTGATAGATTTGTTATATAATAATATGCAATAGTTATATTTGTAATTATGGTGGAGCAGATTGTTGTGGGTGACAGAATTTGAAATTAGTTGGTAATAGAGAGGACTGTAATAAATAATTCTAAGCTTGTCGTGAAACACATACAAGCATGCGACTGTAAGCACGTCAGGTTGTGAGTTCAAGGAAATGATTCTCTCTCAGACTCAGCTTCACGCTGTATCCCGCAAGTGGCAGGGTAGGCATGGGAATCCACTTCCGCTTCCCACTTTCCGCCGCCTCAATTCAACTCAACGCCGCGTTTTGAAGAAAATGAAATATTAAATATTTTCATATCCTCGCTGTGGTAACGAGGCAAAGTGCTAGTAATTAATTCCGCCACTCAACATGCTCCAGACTAAAGAAGATACCTCCAGAATATAAAAATGATGAGCAGAATTGTCTTAATGTTTACAGACCGTCTTATTACTATGTATAGCTTAGCCTTCTGTAGTCCTTTCTATAGAGATATGACAATAATCGTAACGTAGAGTTACAATCCCTGCGTTACGATGTCTTTTAAGACATACATTCTGCAACGCCTAAGACTAAGATTTAGTCAGAAAGTGGAATATGGAGAGTTGTCCAAAAATCTTCACACTGGGATACGTGCAATACAGCAAGAAGCTCAAAGAAGTAATTCAATGGAATTTGAATTTAAAAATAGCAGTTTCAAATATTGGTCTATTCTAAATATACTCTCAGCTTCACGCTGTATCCCGCACATGGCATGGTGGGCAGAGGGAACTTGGGAACCTGGTGTTAAGACACTCCGTTCCACTTCCACTAAATATATATAAACATTAACAAAATATTCTATTTTTAATCATTTTATATACAGAAACGAAAATTAAGTCAATCCAAATATTTTGCACGGTAGTTATGGATATTCATAACACGCTTCTTAGATGTCATGTGGTAAGTTGGACTTTAGCGAATTTACTTACTTATGCAGTTCACTAGTTCACCTTAGTCTAGAAAATATTAACGAGGCACTTTTAAATCAGCTATTGCCTAATATTGTTTGAATTCTAGTTAAATTATCATAATTAATTTAATAGATCACAATCAAGATGTCTAACATCCTTGGCATTAGAAATATTGTCCAAATTATAAAATGTAAACATACGATAATCAAATATATTTAAATTCAATTATTAAAAAGCTTGTGTTGACGTGGGGTTAAAAGAATATAACTGTTAGTGCGACAGGTTCTGGATTTGATCCCCACTAGAAGAAATGAAATATTTAATATTTTCATTTCCTTGCACCGGTAAAGTGCAGCGTTGAGTTACGCTACTCAACCTGTAATGCCTTGAGTCATCATTATATTTATTTATAATTATAGTAATATGATAACTTATTAGATGATTCAGCTATTAAGGTGTAACATTTCAACCTGATCAGGTTAACTAAATAAAATTAATAAACGTTTTTAATATGTAAACTGTAACAGAAAAAAGAAAATATATAACATAAACAAGTAGCAGATTAAAAACATTTGATTGCTTTAAAGAAATATATTTATAAATCCTTGCTGAGTTATTATGAATGCTAAGGATGTCTGGCCCTTCTTCGGGCTACTGATCCAAATCAGGTTCATTGCACTCTAGCATCGAGACCAAGGACGTGACTATGACTAGATGAGCCAAGTAAGTAATCCACTATTCAATTTTTTAGCTTTACACTGTATTCCGCATTTGGAATGCTGAACATTATATTATGATACTTCCTCCCATAAATATATTACATTCCCTACTTTCCGCCGAAATTTGAAGGCATTGCGTGTTGTTTGGCAGATCTCAACTACACTCTTTGCCTCGTTACCAGATTGAAGAAATAAAAATATTACTCATTATCATTTCCTCGAGTGGCGATCGAACCCACAACCTCTCGTGTACACTGTCGCGCGCTTGTGCCCCTGCACCACATCTTACCATATCATTAACATAGTAATTTGTTTTTATTAACATACATCGTTTTACGGTACATCCGGAATGTAGTAGATTAAGTACTTTCTGTTTTTTGACATTTATGTAATTATTTTTTAACTGTTTTTTTTCTGGTTAAAATACAACGTAGCAATTTAACATTTTTTTCTCAACAATAAAACATTAATGGCATTTTCACAAATATCCTCATGGCGGCTTCTTCAATCGATGTAGCAGTTAGTTGCATTTGTTAAAATTAAATTGTTTATAGCCCTTGACACAGCATTTTATTATAAATATGCAAGGTATAATATACCGATTCCAGCTTGTGGCAAGATATTATTTTATTTTTCTCACTCAAAATTACACATAAAGTACAAAATTAAGCGCGGCGTTGAGTTTTGCCACTCAAAATGCATTTTTTTTACTAATTACAAGAGGGGACAGGGTATGTTTACTGTAGGTATCCCGTATCTACTATGGGCTGAATAAAGCGTGAAAATAATAAAAAATAATCAGACCAGGCAAAATTAACAAAAAATACACATCACACTCACAGAAATATTAATATTAGAAGTAGTAATACATACTGTCAAAACAAGTTTTACACAGTAGAGAATTAAATTAAAGCTCGTTATTTAAATAATTGTGATGAACACAATTGAATCTTCATTCCAATTATCGTTGAATTAAATGGTTATTTCATAATCAATTATGTCTATCAATGTATGTTAGATTGTATGTTGACTAACTTGTATAGCAACGTGGCGTAATCTGAAATCAAAAATAACAAAATTTGAATTTTGAAATAATTTAACATACAAAAAATAAATTATTTTTGATCTGTTGTGGCACAAGTGTGCGACCGTGAATAGTTTGTGGGTTCGATTCCTACTTGAGGAAATGAAGTATTTAATTTGTTTTATTTCTTTTCTTTCTTAGGTTACGCGCTGTGAAGCTTTTGCCTTTTTAGCAGAGGAAGAATAGCAGTGTCTTAATAGCAATTTCTCAAGTTCCCTCTGCCTACCCTGCCATGTCCTGAATGTGTGTGTGTGTATAGGTCTGCTTATTAATGATTTTATAAATGTTATCAAGCTTAAGGTAAAATACATACTTGTATTTAAAAAAAATGTTTTTTGAAAAAAAGTGCGAGTTCAAACTACGTCTATTGTTAAAATATTCATTTCATTAATAATTTCTAATAAATGTATAAATAAAAAGTAAAATTTGGATAAATATAATTAACACTGAAGTAAATTTATGAATATAATAACAGTACACGTTGTCACTTGCACTTTTAGACTCGCAAAATCTTAATGTTTTCTGAAATTTCTAAATTGACTGGAAGAATACCTGTCGTGGCGCAGCGGCACTAGTGTGCTACTGTAAACGACAGGTTGTGGGTTTGATCCCCACTCGAGGAAATGAAACATTTAATATTTTTATCTTTTGATATTTACTGTTTTCATTTCTTCGCTCTGGTAACAAGGCATAGCACGACGTTGATTTCCACCATTCAACACACAGTGCCTCAAATTCAGCGGAAAGTGGGGAACGAAAGTGGAATGGAGTTCCCTCTGCCTACCCTGTTATCTCTGTTCCCGCATATACTATATGCGGGAACAGCGTGACGCTGAGAGACTGGAAGAAATCTTCGACAAATTATTGCAAGTCCAATAAAAGAGTATATATATATATATATATATATATATATATATATATATATATATATATATATATATATATATATATATATATATATATATATATATATATATATATATATATATATATATATATATATATATATATATATATATATATATATATATATATATATATATATATATATATATATATATATATATATATATATATATATATATATATATATATATATATATATATATATATATATATATATATATATATATATATATATATATATATATATATACTTGCCTGATTTGAACTTGTACCTTTCGGGACCTTTAGTTTTACTAAGCATTGATCATTGATCATATTGTAACTATTAGTACATTTTAAAATTGATATAAAATGATAAGTGATCGTTAATTTAACTCAATGCCTTAGTCATCAGTGCATTCTCTGGCCTCGATTCAAGATCTACATATTTCGACACCCGCCGCTAGTATAACGCATCGTGCAGTTAAATATATAAATAACTACAAGTAATTTATATTAATTTACATTCATTTGTGAAGTCGTTACGTGAATAAAATGAACAATAAACTAATTAACGTATTGTATTTTTAATTCTTAACTGCCATTTTTATTTAGTATTGTTTTTGATCTGGACAATGACTTTATTCTTAACGCAATTTTACATCAACTATTTTTTTACGACATATATATTTTACGGTATATGTTAAAAAACTTCACGTTTTAACTTCACGTTGTATCCCACACGAGGCAGGGTAGGCAGAGTGAACCTGGGAACCTAGTGTTAAGACAATCCGTTCCCCACTTTCCGCCAAATTTGAGGCATTGCGTGTTGAGTGGCGGAACTCAACGCCGCGCTTTGTCATATTACTAGAGCGAAGAAATGAAACATTAAATATTTAAATTGAAAATATAAAATATTACATTTTCTCGACTGGGGATCGAACCCAGACTCTGTCGATTACAGTCACACGCTTGTGCCGCTGCGCTACGACAGTGTAATTGATAAGATATTAGTTGTGAACGAAGTGGTATATCTAGGATATTTTTATTATATTCATATATTTATAAGAATAAATGCGTACGTAAAGAAAATTGGATAATGTAATATCGCTGTATCGTCCAATTTTTACTGTTTTAAATAATTAATACAATTGTTATGAATTAAGGCAGCGGGAGCTGATGAAGTTACGGACGAGATAATCAAATATGATAGATCACGCGTCTTGCGCCTGTTTTGGTATTTTGTGCAAATTATGCTGGAAATTAGGAGAGATTCCAGGATGTTTGCGTGGTGCAGTTATCGTGCCTTTGTATAAAAGCAAAAGCTCACATAAAATGCGCAAGCTACTATCAGCTTAGACAGCTTAGCTTGGGTAGTAAAATTTAAGGTAAAATATTAGCGAAACGATGCAGATAATGCATCGTTCCTTACATCATCAGAAAGAGTCATCAGTTGGTTACTACTCTGAAAGATAAGAGTAAAGTAAATATGATGCAAGTTCTGATATTTAAAAGAAATGAAGAAAGGACATAATTAAAAATCAGCGCAATTGATAAGATATTAGAAAAGAACGAAGTCGTATATGTAGGAATAATTTTTATTACAGATCGATACGTAGATATGTAATGGATGTAGAAAGATCTATTGCTGCCGGCAATAATGTTAACAGTGCCTTGGCTACACTAATGGGACAGCGAAACGTCAGCACAGCTCCACGTTTGGGTGTGCATAATGCAGTATTGGTACCGATGTTTTTACTCGACAGAGAAACGTACCTATTACAGAATAAGAATGTAAGAAGAATAATGTTGAAATAAGATCTCTTTGTAGGATATGTGGAATCATTCATTCATCAGTTGCTGATCGCATACTAATGAAGAGGTACACATAATGATAAAATAATACTATTGTAGATGTCACATTAAGTAACAAAGGGCAACGTGCTTAGATTCGTGGGCATGTAAATAAAAGAGTGATGAAAAAATGGCACAAACATAGGTGCTGGAATAATAAGCGTTAAAAGAGATAGAGGGAGACCTCGGTTGACCTTCAAAAATCCTATATCTACGATACTGGATAACGATCACATAAAAATCATGAGGCCTCCCGGGGACCATGTATGAACAGGTTGATGACAGTATACGAGAAGAAAGAGGTTTGCCGTGACCGTTGCGTTTGGTGCTCCGTTCTCTCTGCCTAACCGGCTAGGGCACAGCGTACAGAGTGAAGCTAAAAAAATATGTGAACTCATAAAGGATCTTTGGTGTTGCAAAACAATTATCTGGTCACGTTATTAAAGAAAATACTTCAGTCGGATACATTTTTACAGTTCTATATATTATGAACACTTGAGGCCTGTTGTGGCACAGGCGCATAAATATGTGACAGTAAGCGCAATGGTAGTAGCTTCGATAGAGTGTCGGGGAAGCGTTAAGTTCTGCTACTCAACATGCAATGCCTCAAAATAAACGGAAAGTGGGGAGTGAAATATCTAGGTTCCCCAGTACTCTTTGCGTGCTCTCCCATGTAGGAAAACAGCGTAAAGCTAAAAAAAATATTATAAAAGTAAAACTCTAAGTATACTGACATGAAAAAAAAAAGAATAAGAAAATCTTGCATAATAATAATACCACGTAATGCGAAGATTAGAACGTTCTCTCAAATGCAGCATCTCGTCTAATTGAATGCACTTCGCGTTGCGCAAACTTCGTTATATTTTGCGGTCACTCTGATCTACTTTAAAATATTTTTAATTTGTTAATGTTACTTCACTTTTAATGTTTTGGGTGATATATTGAATAATTACTATTCGTCATTTCGATTTCGTAAAGTCTAAAACGTTATAATCCCATTTTTACCCTTTTTCGTAGAAACTACTCTATATTATAGCTTGTCTAGGTTACCTAAGGAGACCCGTCGGCATGCCTTCCTATATCTGCCATTAAGTTAAGAGAGAATTTTATATATTATAGAGGATAAACCTAAATAGAACGAAATTTGGTCTGACTGACGTAACTCGCAGAATAATTTTAGGTTTCACAAATTTCATAAATGCAGCACTTGTATCTTTTGATAAATTAGAAATTGAATATTAATATTTATCTGTTCTCCAAGGGACAGTAGACGCGATTAATTGATATTAAGCAAGCGATGTCCAGATAAATGTACTGACATACATGTATAAAGGTGATCTTATAAAGGTTCTTTTTTCATTTTGAGGTACAAAACCCGAAAATTTTGAAAGAATAAAATAATATTTAATTGAATTGTAGTGCCGTAAATTAGTCACGATAATTTTGAACATGACTATTGTATCAATAAAAACATCTCCATATGTTATGTCATATCTGACAATACCGGCTATACCAGATGTACTATTCGAAAACAAATTATATAAATGAAGCGTGAGCTCTACATCACTATTGTATGACAGATTATTATTTTTTATTATTGTAATATGAAAATAAAATATATTTGATTTAATTTAATGAATAGAAATTAAAATCAACAAATTATAGACAATTATAAAAAGATAATTTTAGCCAAAAGCAAGAACAGTAGTGTTTGCACATTCATTTGGAAAGAATCACGAAACGGTTGTTATTTATGAGAAAATCATTATGTATGCAATATTTAAATGTCAAAAATTAAATAATTAAAATATCATCATCATTTTTAAAAGTCATGTTAAATAAATATTTATGCATTTTTAATAAATAATAATTTTAAAAAGCAAAACACATATATATTTATAAATTAGCCAACATATAACAGTAATTATTTTTCTATTAATTACATTCAGTTAATTGCGGATGTTTGTTGAGATAATAAAACGGAACTTCCATTAAAAAGTTAAAATCAATCTTAATGTTACATCGATAATGGTGACTGGATACGGCACAGATTATTTACACTTATCATACACTTGATATAACCAGGCCTCGTAATATAAGAACAAATTAAATCGTATTATATCATTTGTATTTATGCAATAAAAGCTGCAAGAGCAACTTTAGCGCGTTGAACTCTTTTATATGAACTATACGTGGTACACTTAATAATGACCAAATAAAACACTTATTTTTTAGATTCGTATAAATATATACAAATATATGTAAATATGACCATGTGTAATATAGACATAAGATTTGTATATTTGCAATACAAATATACTTATGTCTACAACTACACTTATAGGGATATTATTGCTCAATAAATAGAATTTCTTTTTTAGCTTTATACTGTATCTAGTATATTTCACCTATCCCTGAGAGAGGTCCTTCAGTTTTCTACCTATTTTGTTGAGAATTTAATTAGGTATTTAGTAACGGAATTCAATGCATGTTGTGTCTTGTTACCAGGAAATAAAAAAATACAATCCCCAAAAAAATTCCACGAAATAACCCCTTGAAAAATAATAATCAGAGAAGGAGTCGAATCCACATCGACGCGTTAAGAATCATACTACTTCTTATTATAATATTTCTCCAATAAATAATAACTAATAATAATTATTATAAAGAACCATAGACAACACAAAAAAACCACAGCAGCGACCTTATCCTAATTTCCCTCTCGATGGGTATTAGACCTCTCTTTACATAACGAATGTGAAGGTTGACTTTCTTTAGCGGGGAGCGCTCTATCGCCTCAGTCGCTAGTGGTACGCGCGCGCCCGCGCTTGTGCTGTGACAGTGACAGGTGTCAGTTTATTTGAAATATACAGCCAGTAGGAAGAATGAGGATCTCTTTTTGGGTATGTACGATTTAAAAAATATATTTCCATTTTCATGATTTTTATCTGTGGTTACTTAAGGTTGTTAATAATGGTATTTGAGCTTTTTATTTTATTATGATTATTTAATTTTTAATGTTATATTTTGATGGATTATAGTGAAAGTTGATCAATTAAATTTATTAGTTTTTTTTAATATATTGTTTTTTTTTTATTTGTGTATGGTTGGCTTTCTATAGAGCGATGTGTATTGTTCACATGAAAAAAAAAAAAATTGATGCAGGTTATATTAAAATTAAATCGTAATAATAAACAGTTTTGTTTAATTTTATGCAAAGCTTATATAGACATAACTATATATAAATATTATTACTAAACATTATAAAGAAAATAATATTTGATATAAAAATTATTGTATGTATTACTCAATATCGATACATCCTTTCTACGTTGCGTAAAAGCCTCGGAAGTATGTCAGACAGCGACGTGGAATTCGCGAGCGGAACTTATCATGATGTTTTCCACTGATGATGAAATGCTAAGCTATACAGTAGCTATAGATTAAAATTATTCTACCATATAAGTTGTTAGATACTTTTAACAAGTCTGATATAGGATAAAAACTTATTGAAAATCATTAAAACCGCTGCTTTCCTTAACTTACTTAATAATCGTTCTACATATATGAATATATTAATAATATTAATTCATTATTTCGGATTTAGATATCAAAAAGAAATAAAGAAGAAATCTACATAAATTAAATTTAAAAATAAAAATTTTTATTTTTTTTTAATTTCAAATATGAATTCATAAATATATAGTCTTTATGATTCATAACCGCTTTGTATGGATGACACCTTTATAACAACCTGCCAGGTGACGGCCGGTGATGTTTTCTCTTGTTTGTTTAACACAATATGGACATATGCGTAACCATAATATATTTTAAGCAAGAAAACTTTGTTCATCATATAAATAACATTTTAATTTCAACCAAAATATATAATTTAAATGAATTATTAAATGTTAAACTTATGTACATACCTATTTAATTTCTTATAATAATGATTTGCAAGAAAATAGTAATTTAACGGCTCCCACCTTCCTTATTTATAACTTTTTTTAAAACCTTTTTGTTAAATTAAAAATAAAATGATTGAGGGTGATAATATAATAATAAAATTCTTTAATATGTGTGTCAGTATACTTAAACAGGGTCGAGGACCACTTGCAAAGTGAAATTAGAATGTAACCCACTGTACGGTGTCAGGAAGACATTGTATTTTATGTATGCAGGCCAATATATAAAATTTCCTTTGTACATTTATAGCCGCTATAAAAAATTAGCACAATTGCTACAGTTATTACTTACTTACAGTTAGTGTATGTGGGTTTTGGCTGGGCACTGGGAACCTTATGTTCCGACGCTCAGTTTACCAATGATCACTCAATATTTAAGACATTACGTGTTGAGTATGGTAACTCAACGCCGCACTTTGTCTACCAGAGCAGGAATATGAAAATAAAATAATAATTGTAATATTTTTCCAGGTATAAATCGAAATCATTATCGTTGCACTTGAACGCCAGTCCGACACTTTAGAAAAAATACAAGCTTAATTAGCCTTAAAACACTTAAAAAACTGATAAACCATAAAAAAAAAAATGTTAATTATCAAAATTACCCCGTAATAAAAAAACAATATAAAAATTATTTTCTATTACGATATATTATGGCGGAAACAAAACTTCTTATTTTTACAGCAAACAATTACGTTATCTAATTGTATACATTTTTTATTAGTATTTTAATATAAAATAAATAGTATTGTAAAGCCATATATCAGTTTAATAACCAAGACCGGATGTAATGAAATTAATGTTTTAACAAAGCACTGCATAATATATACACACATTTGCATAAACTAGTGAATTATGCATTATTTTTCATTTGATTTCATAACAGTCGTCTCGGCGTCTTCTATAATTTGTGCAAAGTAAATGGCGTCGTAAAATGATATTATATTATATCACGATTTTAATTGTAATTAGATGTAGTATTGTTATATTTATTATTTATAAATAATGATGTAGCTATTAAGTCACATTTTGGTTGTATTTTCTATCTTTAGAAATATATATTTTTAGCTTCACAACGGATTGGAAAACCGTTTTCCTCTTCCGTCCACTTTTGAAGGCATTCTGTATTAAGTGGCATAATTAAACGCATTTTTATTTTATTGGTATAGCAAGAAAATGAAAGTAATTACCCTGAGAAAGAATTGAACACATAATTATCACGTTTATAGTCAGTGTCGCTGTAGCAAGAAGGCAGTAGTTAATTAATACTTTTTTATACATTTCTTTAAGGGAATCAAAAGGATTTAGTGCGAGCGAGATACAACGAAAGCTTGGAAGCAAAAAATAATTTACTCACGTAACCAATCGCGCTTACCATCGCTCGTGCGCCACGACAGGTTTAAAAACATATTTTTATATGAATTCATAAATTAGTTTCTACTATGAAAATAATAAAGGCACAATTTTAACTTAAGTTGTTTGCGGTATCTCGAAATAAGAGTAAATATACAAGATAAGCAACTTTTAGACATCCGGTGAGAGCAGTAAATTATCATAAAAACATCAATAGGCGTGGCCGAGGGTAAATGAATCCGGTCTTGTTCATAAAAATGTAGAGTCATATTTGAAAATTATCTGTAACAAGCTTTTGCCTGCAGCTTTGCCTGTCTCATTAAATGAATATATTTAAGCATTGTGTGTATATGATTTTTTTTATACTTTATATTTGTAGGCACTTAGAAGTAACTCCATTCACAGGAACAATAACATTGAAATGTTTAATATATAGTATTGTAAGCCTAGCTGTCCTCGCTAATCGACTGACTTTTTCATTTGAAATCAATAGTTTCATATGTTAGCACCTCTAAGTTAACTAGTTGAGGCCTGTCGTAGACGCAGAGGTGTGACCGTAAACACGACAGGTTGTAGGTTCGATGCCCACTCAAAGACATGAAATAAATAGAACAGATATATCTTAACACTAGGTTCTCAAGCTCTCTCTGCCTATCCTTCCATGTGCGGGATACAGTGTAATAAGCTAATTTAAGCGAATTAATAAATTAAACTATATAGATTCCTCTGCTTAAATATAAATGAAGATCGAATGATAATTATTGAATTAGATGTACCTTAGTAACTATTAACGGAATGTTAGAAATAAAATATTATATCAAAATACAATATTACGGCGTTGAGTTCCGTAAGCAATATCTGTAATATTACCTAAGAGTGGAGTAGCTCTTTAGTATCTCTTTATTCATTCTGCTACTAAGCCAAACAATGAGGAAGATCAGATAAAAGATATGTTCATTAGATACTATGTCGAACTGTTAAATAGTTCTCACGCATATTGACGTAATCAACCGGAAAAAGACGCTTTAGATGCCTAAAAAAATTAACGGAAACATTTTTTTGTAGAAAACGAAAGCTTATCGCGGCCATCCCGGGCAATCAGGAAATTAAGCCGCTGGTATTTTTTGCGTACTGCTAGCCTCTTTAATATAAATAAGTTTTATATAAATAGAAGCTGAGAAATTTTATATATTAAAACTAATCGTCACCTACAAAATGGACGATACGTCTTTGTTTATTTTTCAGGCTGTATCCTTCACATAGCAAGGTCAGCAGAGGGACCTTGGGAACCTAATATTTGTAAACTTCACTCCCATTAAAACATTTGAATTTCCCTTTACAACCTTTTAAATAACTCACTCACTCACTCAGCTTCAGTCACTGTATCCCGCACATCGGTAGGCAGAGGGACTTTGGGAACTTAGTGTTAAGACACTCCGTTCCAGAGAGTAGTTTGTAAAGAGAAGCTAGTAGGCAGTCATTTTGTTCAGTACTGAATGATGACTGCATCCGAAAGGTTGTGGTTTTGATCTCCACTTGAGGAATTGAATGTTTTCAATTCTTCGCTTTGGTACAAGGCTAAACGCGGCGTTGAGTTTCGCCACTCAACACGCAATGCCTTAAATTTGGCGTAAAATGGGGAAAGGAATTAGAATGGAGTGTCATACCACAAGGTTCCAAAGTTCCCTCCGCCTAACATGCCATGTGTGGGATACAGCGTGAAGCTGAGTGAATGAGTGATAAAAAATTAAGAAAGTTAATAATTACAATTAACGCAAAAACTATAATATCTTCCTTTTGTTAGAAAAGTAGGACTGGTTTAAACGACAATCAGCGTACCGTTAAATTGACGTTACGTGCGATCGGAACCGTATCGCTCCAATTGGAAGTCAAGGCCAATGTTCAAAGCTATTGAACCTTTTTACTTGAACTTGAATGAAAATTGTATTGTTTGTTTGTATTTTATCTAATCGCCCCAGCTTCTTCACGCTGTATCTCGCTACATATATAAATATAGACTTTGAATTCTATATATATATTATTGCAATTTATTAATATTGAAGTCATGAGATAATCTTAAAAAAAAATTAAAGGATTAACGGCAGTACGTATATCGTAATTTGAAACAGGTAACAAATCGTATGTATATATGTATGTTGTGCGTAACTTAATACCATATTTGGTTACTGCTTTTTACTTTAAATTCAGACAAAAATATATCCGAATTAATATTTTTTTGCAATATTATAAATTATCTTCTACTTATTCGTACTCAAAGAAGCGGATAAGCATGAACACGCCTATTCTGAACATATTGTCAAATTTGAAACACCAATTTTGTTTAGAATAAAGTATTTAAACAACGCCTGCGTCAATGTGGAAATTATTCAAATGTGACTCGGTCATGGCAACGAAAGTGTAAAATCTGTATAATTTGACTTTCGACGATATCTATTCATGGCAGTGTTTACACGGACTTGAATGATTATTGGGCTTTGAACAAGTGTTTGAGCATTTTATTATAACTAAAAACTATTGTAAATCTTACAGGACATTTAAAAATATCGCATATCCCATCTCAGTAGTATGTCTATATACAGTATGTTACAGAAGTTTCAGTGACAGTACTTTATCTATTAGAAGACTAATAAACAACCTCAATTAGAAATATAATTAATATCAATACTATAATTTTAGTTATATATAAATTGTATTCTAATTTTCTCACGCCTGGGATTTACCGATGGTAAATTTGTGGATCTTCCGAAAATAAAACAAGCATTTCTTATTTATAATTTAGTTATTCGTATTTAAACAATGCAGATCTACGCATAGTTTCAGACTGCCACCTAACTTAGTACGTTCAAGGGAAACGATATTACATACACATTATTCAATCTAACCACGTACATAACTGTCCCATAGCTTTCCGTGAAAGTCCGTAATTCGCACATATTTGTGAATCACCGCAACATCTTTTATAAAAATAGACTCTATGGTCCTTGGAATAAGAACTAAATGCATACTTTTACTTTTAAATGCTAACAATCGTGTACTTTCGTCTGTATATCTTATTTGCTTTGTGAAGGCTGTATTGTGTAATGTTTTGGGTAAAAAAGTAAGTGATATTATTATTATCGCTTGTATTTGTAATCGACTTAGGTTCTATTTCCGTTGAGGGGAATGTTCCTATTATAAATATCTCTACTTATCTATCTTTACTTATACTTTAACTTCAAAGTATAAAGTGAGAACTTAGTTTGTAGACACTGTGTTTACTTTTCTTCAGTATATTTTTGAATCTGTTACATATTAAGTGCGTTATCTCAATACCAGAATGGGGAAGTTAGTAACAATTAATTCCTCCGAGTGGAAATCGAACCCCAACCATTACGGTTTCAGTCTCACGTTTTTCCATTGCGCCACGATAAACTTAAGGAGTTAAGACAAAACTTTTTTTTTTTTTCAGCTTCACGCTGTATCCCGCACTAGGCAGGGTAGGCAGAGGGAACGGAAGTGAAACCTAGTGTTATAACACTCCGTTCCACTTCCGTTCCCCACTTTCCGCCGAATTTGAGGCATTGCGTGTTGAGTGGCGGAACTCAACGCCGCGCTTTGCCTTATTACCAGAGCGAAGAAATGAAACATTAAATATTTAAATTGAAAATATTAAATATTTCATTTCCTTCCTCGACTGGGGATCGAACCCAGAACTTGTCGATTGCAGTCACACTCTTGTGCCGCTGCGCCACGACAGGCCTCGACAAACCTCTGTTTAACTAAAAAACATAGTACTAGTATTATAGCGCAATAATTTCAATACTCAATTTGTAAAAACCGTCATCTTTTTTAGTTTTAATAGAAAGAAGAGAAATTAGCTTTTATAATAAAATTCATATATGGTTTATGGTTGTTGCCTCAAATTCGGCGGAAAATGGGCAACGGAAGTGAAATAGTGTGTCTTAACGCTAGGTTCCCATGTTCCCTCTGTCTACCCTGCCGTGTGCGAGATGCACCATGAAACTGAGTAAGTGAGTGAGTATAATTGTATATTTATGTAAAGTTTTAAATATGATATTAGTAAAATATAATGCCTGCGTATTTTTATTAAAGATATCGTAAATATGTAATAAGCCCGACTTCAAATAACTATAAATCATTTTGTCCCCATTAATTTTATACTTTTTAATTAATTTTAAACAATATTATGGCTATGAACTTTCTAACATTAGTGTGTTTACATTTCATTATAGAATATTGCTTATGAGAGTACTTCCTTTTCGTTTTTCAGATAGAAAAAACTGAAAGTTAAGCAGAAAGAACTAAATCGCTAAATAAATTTAAAATATTGAATATTTAATAGCAAAATTCACCGCCGCATCTGGTCTTCTTCTATGTAACTTTCGCAAACATAGAGATTTATGTATTAAATATCAGAATAAGAGAGGAGAGAGAGAAAGAAGCCTAGAGGTCTGTCGTGGCGCAGCGGCACAAGCGTGTAATTGTAACCGACAAGTACTGCGTTGAGTCCCCGGTCGAGAAAATAAAATATTTATACTTTCAATTTAAATATTTAATGTTTCATTTCTTCGCTCTGGTAATAAGGCGGCGTTGAGTTCCGCCACTCAACACGCAATGCCTCAAATTCGGCGGAAAGTGGGGAACGGAAGTGGAACAGAGTGTCTTCCCGGGTTCTGCCTATCCTGCCTCGTGCGGGATACAGTGTGAAGCTGGGAAAAAAAATATCACAACAATATTACTTCCATTTTTTTATTCACTTTTTAAAGTTAAAATGCGATGATAACTTAACGCCAAAAATTGTCTAACAATGGAAATGAATGTTAATTATTTTTAAAACAAGAAGACGACTTAAATTAGAATTCATTTTCTTATGTTACTTTCAATTAATTTTTAAAATCTATTGATGGATTAATTTAGTAAATAAAAGTGAAAGCCTACTTTAGTAAATGTCTTGTATCTGATATATAAAGCTTAGTTTAACGACGATTGTATTTAAATATATGTTTTTTTATTTGCTTATATATTATTATTACTTTAGTGTTAAACGGACGTACCACTTTATGCTCTCGAGTAAGAAACAATCTTACAAAAGTCGTGTTTGCAATCACAAGCTGGTCCAAGAAGACCTAACTAGAGACTAAATCTTCTTACGTTAAATGTAATTATAGTTATAATCACTCTATAAATCCTAGAAAAAGAAATTTTTAAGCTAAAATTATAATGATATGTGGTACACATGTTGTATTAATACAACGAACATATGACGGAAATGAAAGTTATGGATATGACTGCTAAAGGCGACGGTAATGCGGCAATAAAATTAAAAATTATGAGCGTATCTGTAGGGGAGATTAAGATAATTTGTGAGATTCGTGTTTTTACAAAACCGTGAAGTGGACAAAGGTGGGGATAGAGTAGATTATTGTTTTCTATCTTAGCTATCATAGGTATCCTTAATTCAAGATTAAGTTAATCATACTATAAGTATGCCACATATAGCAGTAGTAGGCAAAAGAAAACTAGTGTTAAGTTGGTTTTATAGACATTAGGTTGTTTCTGTGGGGAACGTCTGCGCACAATGTTCTAGAGATCCCGTGATAAGTGGCGGAACTCAACGCCTCGCTTTTTCTTCTTACCAGATGGAGATAACCAAACAATTCGAATTCCGATTGTTAAGTTAATTATAAAAAATAAATATCCTATATGTATTAACATCCATATTACGTGAAGCTCGTTTAAGCTTTAGCCTTAAGTATATATTTAGAATAAAAAAGAATGTAAAAATAAAATAATGAGCAAAAAGGGCAGTCTTTTAAAAAGTATCACAGTTATATCACACAGAATGTTCCATAATGAATATTATTTGAACGGTTTTTAAAAATTACACGGATAAATGTCGAAATTGTGAGGCTACATAATGATATGATCGATTGCGTAAGAGATGAGAGTAAAAGTAATGATGGGGAACTACCTGTTGCATGCCGAATGCGCTTATTAGTTGAATAAATGAGTGTTGATCTATAAATGACAATAGCAAAAAGTTTTTTTTTTAAATTCACCCTGTACCCCGTATGAAGCAGGATAGGATAGATAGTGTTAAGACATTTTGTTCCCCAATTTATAGCGAAATTTTCCATAACCTCAACTTCCATTGCGCGTTAAATAGTAAAATTTAACACCGGGACTTATCTTGTAGTTAAATTGAAGGCTGTAATTTAGACCCTACTTACGACTATAACCCTTATTTTATTTTTTCCAGCGGAGATCGAACCCACAACCTGTCGTTAACACTCACACGTTTGTGCCTATTCGCGCCTTTTGAAAACTATTAAATAAATTATGTTAAACAAATATTTTGTTTTGGTAATAAGGGCAAAGCGCGGCGTTGAGTTCCACCACTCAACACGCAATGCCTCAAATTCGGCGGAAAGTGGGCAATGGAAGTGGAACGGAGTGTCCTAACACTAGGTTCCCGGGTTCCCTCTGTCCACCCTGCCTCGTGTGGGATACAGCGTGAAGCTGAAAAAAAAATGTTTTGCAAAGAGGTTATCGGAATGTCTTAATCCTAGGTTCCCGCTGCCTAACATGCGGAATACAGCGTAATATTTAATTCTGCCTTACATAATAATTAATTTTGATTATATTAGCAGTGTGCAATAAAACGTTGTAATTCTTATACAGGTCCATGCAAACTCATCTATAACTCATTTGCAAAGCGACGTCCGCTTAGGAGATATTCTAAACACATTATTTATATTAAAGAAAGGAGGTTAATATACTATAATGTACTTGACCAACTTTACCATTCGATTGCGATAAAAAGATGATTTCCGCGTTAAATTTTGTTCTGTAACACCTGTCTGGGTTGAATAAAAAGAACAAATTTTGGTTGTTACACGTGCTAATTATTGAACACGTGTTTATGTAATGTTGATTATTCGTAAATGGAGATCGTTTTGGTGTCCCTTTACGCGCACTACAGAATTTGACACATTGTGGGTTCGATTCTTATTCAAGAAAAGGAAATATTAATTGAATGCTTTTATTTATCAATATAGTATCAAAGACGATGCCTTAAATTCACCGAAAGTAAGTATTTGGCATTATACGATTGCATTTTTTTTTCTTTTATTAAAAAATGTTGCAGGTATTCCTATAACCAAAATTTTATCTATTTTAAACTTAATAGTTTGTTTTTTTTTTAAATTAACTTGATTTTTTATTTATTTTTTCTACTTTACACTATGTTCTGCTTATAGCAATGTATACAGAAAAACACAGTGTCAAGACACTCCGTTTTGCCTTAAAAATACATCTAAAAAATAGCGAACACACTCATACATTACGCTTGGCAAAAGTCAATAGGCAATAGGCATTATAAAATGTAATTTCTCTAGCGAATAAAGTAATTTTAAGCGATGCGTCTTGCTAGCGCGAGCTTTCTACGACATTCCGGGCGGACCAGTCCGGTGCGTTTTGGAGCGAGAGTGAAACGTAGCGGGCTTAGCCTTACTGTGATACACATTCAAAATGTATGATTATTTTTAGATTTTGTTGTATTTTTAGTATTTATTTTATTAAGTTATTGAGGCTGTTGTGGCAATTGCAAAGCGTCTGACTTTTAATGCGGCGTTTGTAAATTTGATTCCCGTTGGAGCGAATCCACTATATTTATTTAGGTTTGGTCCCGTCACTCAATACGAAGATATTTTTGAAAAGTAAAGCACTGAGTGTCCTATCATTAGTTTTTTTTTTATTTTACTGTACAGCATACATCTGAAACTATATTTTTGTAATTCGATTTCTATTACATATTATGACATTTTATATTTTTAGTAACTCAATATCATTATATATTTTTAGTAACTTATTTGCTTAGTTGCAAAAGAATGGCCAAAAATATCAAGTCTCTATTGAAAGTAAGCTTTCGAAGCTATTTTCATAGTACATTACGCATCTAGTGAGAAAGGTAGGACATTCTTACTTGTGGTCAGCTCAGGTGATAATCGCGGGTGGTAATGTGCTACATTTCTTTCATGGCACGTATACGATTTTTTGTTCTATCTTTATTTAAAGCTCGCTAGTTCCTGGTACCAAGAAAAAATATAAAGCTTCAATCGTACCAGGAACTAAGAATGAACTTTTAATCAAATTGAAATAAAAGTATATTTTTTAATGTTTTTAAAATAAAATATTGCATTTTAGGTTATTTAGTGTCAAACATATAACATTATTATATAGTGAACCAAATTTAAAATATCAATTAAAAAAATAAGTCTGGTATCGTACCATCCCTTGTTACATGTTAATTATTATGTGTACCAATCATTTTCTATTACGTTAATATAATTCCTATCTGAGGCCTGAGGGCTGTCATGGCGCAGCGGCATAAGCGTATAACTGTAACCGACAGATTGTGGGTTTGATCCCCACTCGGGAAATGAAATATTTAATATTTTCAATTTAAATATTCAATGTTTTTATTTCTTCGCTCTGGCACAAGGCAAAACGCGGCGTTGAGTTCCGCCACTGAACACGCAATGTCTCAAATTCGGCGGAAAATGGGAGACGGACGTGGAACGGAGTGTCTTAACACCAGGTTCCCAAGTTTCCTTTGCCTACTCTGCCATTTGCGGGATACAGCGTGAAGCTGAGTGAGTGAGTAAGAGTTAATATACTTTTTAAGAGAAATCTAAGAAACAGGAACTCCAATACTGCATTATCGACTAAAGTTAACCAAGGTTTCTGTTCCTTTTCCACTCAATCTTATTTCGTAAAAATTTTAACATGATTATATAAAATTGTTAACAATAATTTTGTATACAATATACATTGTTATTAATTATATTGACAATGCAAATACACGTATTATTTCACCTGATCTCCTTGAACGATAACCTAGAAATTGTGCAAAAAACAAAAGTAAAAGTGACGTTACAAAACAAACATATAGATACTAATTAGTTTTGTAATGTTATTTTTAATTTAAACATTTAAGTATTTTATTAATTAATTAAACATTGTTTTAAATGGAAATTTATTAATTGTATTTATAGCAAACATATTTGGGACAATCATTGGAGTGAGTACGGGCCGATGTGATGATTATATAGATAAAGCAGTTGTAATTGAATGTACCTACTTAGCTTCTAATATACATTTTGCATTGTATTAATTATATAAATCTATAACAAGCAAAATTAAAAGACTTTAAAACATCCATTGAATTTATATTTCTTACGACGTGAACACTAAGATCATAGGCTAGGTATATGATATTTTGTTTTTTTTTTAGATATGTTGTTGGGTCTCACTCGAAACTTTGTACTTGGCTTTTATTTCCACTCAGATAAGTTTCAAACGTGAAATAATCATATTTATGCCACAGGATATCCACTAAAAACATATCACAATAAAAGTATATCCATATTTAATATCAAATCCTAATCAATAAGGTAATAAGGCAAAGCGCGGCGTTGAGTTCCGCCACTCAACACGCAATGCCTCAAATTCGGCGGAAAGTGGAGAACGGAAGTGGAACGGAGTGTCATAATACAAGGTTTCACTTCCTTTCCCTCTGCCTACCCTGTCCAGTGCGGGATACAGCGTGAAGCTGAAAAAAAAATCATAATCAATTCATGTTCTTTTATATAAGAACCAAATTGACTTACATATGTACCACCTTTATCAATAAACAACATTGAATAGCAGTTTGCTACTTGACAAATAAATCACCATATAGCTTTCTTCTCGCCATACCTGTTTAGACAACAGACTGCAGACTACGTGACAGCGGCCTCGGAAGCACACTGAATACATATTACATACAAGCTAATTGTATATTTATAAACAACTATTGTATTATACTAGAGAAAGTGTTGTGTCGTTGAACTTGATCTTTGTGATAATTTTAATTATGTGGTTGGGTTTTTATGCAATGCTGTTTTTTGTACAATTTACAGGTTGAAAAATATAAGAATATAATTCTTTTCGCTTATTATTAGTACGAGAATAAATAACAATGTGGTTTTTTTTAAGCTTGGGAAAGGAGCTTGGGAACCTAGTGCTAAAACCCTCCTTTCCGTTCTCCATTTTTCGCCGTTTAAGGCATTGTATATTGGCGGAACTCAATACCGCGCTTTCCCTTACCAGAGCGAATAAAAGATAATAATAAATATTTAATTTCCTCAAATGAGGATCGAACCAAAGCTTGTCGCCTTTACAGTCGCACGCGCTTTCCCCGGTGCCACGACAGGCCTCAATAATTAATAGTTGTTAACAATTAATATACAATTATAAAAATGGGTACTAATTTAATGTATAGTATTCATAAGAAGAAAGTCCTTGTCTAAAGTAAAATCGATATGTTCATACTTAGTCACAATTCTATATTTAGAACGTAACCTCGAAAAAGCTTTAAAGCTCCAAATTATATTTTATGACTTAACAAAAATTGACATCTCGAGGTCTTTTTCACATTGAAACTGTTAAATATAACGACCTTAAATATAATAATAATAATTCCTTGCATTACAAATGCACCAAAATGCGTAGCAAATGACGTGGGAACTTTTATCTAAAAATAAATATATGTCTGTCTGCCTTCACAAGAATTTCTATAATGTTTGGTAATAATATAAGGCTCTCATGGTGACGACGATTGTGGGTTCAGTTCCCACTCGGGGAAAAATGTTATGTTTTTTTTTCCTCACTACTCAAACCGCGGCGCTAAGTTGCAACGTAAATCGCAAAGTATTGAAAATGAAACGACGCGCAGAAAACGGAGTGTCTTAATTTTGTTATGTTCGTAAAGCTGATAACATATTTAATATGTCTTTATGTAATACACCTCACATGTGATACACTTGTTTTGGTTCTACTTGTTACAATCATGTAAGCTTTTATTTTAACATGATTAAGGAATTTAATCTGATTTTAGTAGTATTATCAAACTGACTAGACATTTAAGGTAATATTTAAAAAATAGATAATAGTCTGCTATATTTATTTATTATACAAAATGAGGGCAATGCAGAAGTGGATGAAAATTGCTAAAGAAAAATATATCAACGCAAGGTACCTACGACCCCTCTGCGTACCATTCCGTATGCGACATAAAGCTAGAAAAAAATTAATCAAGATGAAAATTGTTAATGTACATACAAAAATTACAGTCATACAATTCCACCTTGAAAACTGAACGTAACGATAAAATAATTCATCTAAATGATATAATGTAGATTACTGTAACGATACATTACCACACTATTACTATAATAGATACGTAATGAAGGTAATACAAGCCGTGACGGTAACTGCGTATATTATCTCATACCAGATCGCGGATGACACACGGGACATTGACACGAGCTCTCTAGTGTTTTAAAGGTGTATTTCCTTGTTTGTACGCGGAAGTAATTCGTTTTAATTGACATATATTGAACAACAACATGAGTAATTAAAAATATATCTCAGGTAAACAGTTTCGATGTTCTTCAGCATAGGAAGCTAGTTTTAAAACACTCGCTCACTTACTTTTTGTAATGAAAACAATGAATCACAAATAAGCATCGAACCTGTACTCACAGCTTTACTGTTAGCTACCCGCCACGATGACCCCATTATATATTTTTATTATCATTATAATTCCATTTATCGGTATTCCACAGTACTCTAACGGGAATTTGAAGTAATGGACTTAGTATACCACTGACATATGAACTAATCACAAAGCCAACGAAACGTATACACAAGGCCGTAGATAGTTGTAATTGGATAAATAAATGACAAGTTGACACGGTAATAAGATGAGCGTCTGAATATAGACCGCTATTTGGAAATAACTAAGTATTGAATATCACTATAACATGTAAATTAAAATGTAAATAATTTAAAAATTTTTGTTACCTTCTAGAAATTACGAAAAAAGGCGAAAAGTATAGTGTACAAACTCTACGTCTCGCTTTTTTCGTGATTTCTTCACGCAGTATCCCGCTTTTAGCAGGATAAGCACAGGAAACCACCTAGTGTTGAGATACTCTGTTCCCCATTTTCCACCCTCCGAAGCCGTAGATATTACATACTGAATAAATGAGTGGCTTGTCAACAAAATAATTAGTTGAGCATTTGAGCAGTGAGCGCTTTTTTTAAATTACTACGTATTAAATATTATATATATATATATATATATATATATATATATATATATATATATATATATATATATATATATATATATATATATATATATATTTATATAAATATATATATATATATATATATATATATATATATATATATATATATATATATATATATATATATATATATATATATATATAATTGTATTACTGCACTTTAATCTTTCCCCGCTATTTAACAGTCACCCACTCCCATTGGTTGGCTGGAAGAGATTTCTTTTAGAAATAAGCCCACCGTTGTGAACTAACTTTAATTCTTGTTTATTCTATTATGTTTTTTTAAGTGCAATAAAGAATATATATATATATATATATATATATATATATATATATATATATATATATATATATATATATATATATATATATGTATATATATATAGAGTTAGAGCATTTGAGCATTGAGCGCTTTTTTAAACTACTACGTATTAAATATTAAATATTATATATATATATATATATATATATATATATATATATATATATATATATATATATATATATATATATATATATATATATATATATATATATATATATTTGCCGTTTAAAATGTAATGAAAAATTTGAAAATTAAAATCTCTATTTCAATATTTATTTATTTATATATTTTTTTTTTTTCTTCTCGCTACACCGAGATCCTCCTCGGATATCCCTTCACCAAAATAAGCAGAGGAAAATGTTTTCCCACCTGAGCTCCCAATTTAACGTATACAAAGCCAAGGCCGTAGTTGGATAGCGAAGAATTGAGCGACAACTTGACACGTTAATAAGATGAGCGTTTCAATAGTGAGAGATGTTTTGAAATAACTTTGAAATTTTAAACCTATAATTAGTTAAGTGTTCTCATGTGTATATGAAGAAGGTATTCTTTTATTTCTTCTTTTTAGCTATATGCAGGATAGACAAAAGAAACGTAATGATAAAAAAAAACTACTGCTCTAATTTTAGCCTAATTTACAGAACATATTTAACACTTAAAATAGCGAAATTGAACACTACACCTTCTCCTGTTACCAGAGTGAAAATAAATATAATTAATTTCTTCGATTGGGAATCAAACCTACTATTACCACCCATAAAGTGAGATGTTGTGCCTATGTGCCACTAATGACATCTACATAATATTATGTTTACGTAAAAAGTTTACGTAAAAAGCACAACAACAAAAATTATGGATAAAAATAAGTATTAAGAATAATGTGCATAAAAGCTTGTTTTAATGACACAAAATCACCTATTTAACACATAAATGTATAGTAATATTGCCTTAAAACTTTAACGTTATGCAAGATACGATCACATATTACTTATATAACATTAACAAGTGGAAAAAAGAATAATAAACGAATTTTCTCAGCGTGACCGACATCTTTAATGGAGATTGTTTAAAATTGAACAACAGTTTGTAAAATACATATTTATTTATACAAACAGAGACTTTTTTTTCTTCAGCTTCACGCTCTATCACTCACATGGCAGGGTAGTCATAGGGGACTTAGGAACCTATTGTTAAGACAATCTATTCCGTCTCATAAAAAAATAAGATATAGAATGGTATTTTAAGGCATTTAATTGTGCACAGTTATTACTTAAATACAAAAATGTATACTTTGTGAGTAATATTTAAATATACTGCCGAAGCAGTAGTTGCGCAGCGGCATAACGCCTGTAAAAACGACAGTGTTAATTTAGATTCCAACTCGAGAGAATTAACTAATGAATTGTGCATAGTGAAGGAAGTATTTTAAAACGTTTCTTCTACATACACTTAACAATTTCATAAAATATTTTTTTTTTCTCAGCTTCACGCTGTATCCCGCACTAGGCAGGGTAGGCAGAGGGAACGGAAGTGAAACCTAGCGTTATGACACTCCGTTTCACTTCTATTCCCCACTTTCCGCCGAATTTGAGGCATTGCGTGTGAAGTGGCGGAACTCAACGCCGCGCTTTGCCTTATTACCAGAGCGAAGAAATGAAACATTAAATATTTAAATTGAAAATATTAAATATTTCATTACCTCGACTGGGGATCGAACCCAGAACCTGTCGGTTACAGTCACACTCTTGTGCCGCTGCGCCACGACAGGCCTCATAAAATATTAATATACAAATATCTGTTAACTTCATGCAATATTACAAACAAGATTGGAGTCTACATTAAGAATAAGATGAGCCTGTACATAACACTGACCAATATGCAATAATGCATCTATTACATATAACCGACCTTGTGTTACCAAATTGCACAGCACTTTCAAACATATTACCGTGACATACATAATTTGATATGTATTTTTAAAAAAAAACAAAATTGACAATCATATTTAGTGAGCGGGCTACGTTACGTTGAAAGTGAACGGATGAATTCCGCTTAAAAAACGTATATTGTAATAATATTTCTGTGTTCATCGCAGTTTCTTTATGACGCCGCGTCTCTTAATGCATTTTAAATGATAATAACTGCCGTATGAAACTTCCTGGGCATGAAAAGTTATTAATATTGCTTTAAAGCCTGACAGGTTTTCATTTGTTTTTGGTTCATATACAAATTGGTCTTGAGTGTGCCTCGAAATATTTTTCAGTGGTGGCCTTTAAACAAATATGCTCAAGCATATTATTTTTCTAACCAGTACAGTCCCATGGTTGCTCAAAGCCCTCTCTTTATTTATTCCACTTTTGCCTATTTCTTGAATTAAATCACCCCGGTCCTAGTGCTGTCGTAAGAGGCTACTAAAAACGTGTTATTTCTTACAACTCGAGCCTCACATTTCTACTAATGGCACATATTAAGTTTTTTGGACTGGCAAGGTGTATTCCTAATTTCTTCCATAAACAAAGGCTGGTAATACACTTGTAGCCTATGGTATTAGGCGAGGTCGCGGGCGGCAGTAATCCTTTGCCATCAGATGACAAGAATGATTGTTTAAGAATAAAAAACGAAAAGCCAAACGCTCGCCTCGTCCAGGGTCATCAACCTATTTATTTATAGGTACATGCTTTGCTTTTATGCTTTTATAATATTTTGACAATTGGATGAGACGTAATGAGATAGAAATTGAATTTCTTATCACTATGTTCTTTAGAAAGTGAATAAATAGGTACATAATTTAGGTTTTATTTACTCGAAAAAGTTAAACTCTTTCTTCAACCATATAGAATCAAAATATAAAGAAAGAATAGTTCTCATGCCGCTGTTATGCAAATGGCGATAGTGACAGTGCGGTGCGAATGAGCGTGAGATTTACGATACCATTCATATGACCGTTAGTGCTTTCAATTTTATTAATATGCTAATAATTAGGAGTGTGACAAGTCAATTTATTACTGATAGCCGTGTTACATCTTTGTCATTTGTAAACTATATTTTATTTTAAAGACACTGATACATTTACTTATTCATTTTACAAAAATATGAACATAGTATATATAATATATTATAAAGAAACTGTAACTTCGAGCCGATATATACTTAGCGCTTGTGTCCAAATGTTACGGATGAGTATAATTGTCCTTATTATTGATATAAGACAAGGTCCGGCTTTGAGTTCTGCCACTCACACAACGTCTCAAAAATTGGCATCTACATTTTTTTATAATCTTACATAGATGTTATGATTATTATTTAAGAGACAGAAATTTACCAACTACGTAAATGCCTATAGACATATGCTGCATAGTCATAAAAGAAATGTCGTAACAGCTAAACCTGCTAACAATATTTTATTGTATTTACATATAGACGGTCTTCTGAAAAGTTCACACTTTTACTTTTTACCTGTGAAGTAAGAAACAACCGATTACAAAACATGCTGAGTGCATGAATTGTATATCTAAAGATGCAATGAATAACGTATGACAATAGATTTGTATTCGCCATTTTTATCAACTATATTTAAATTTATGTTAAACATTTTTGCCTGTATCAAATTGTAAAAAGTTGTTGTAATAGTAAAAAGCATAAACCAAAAATATTTAAGCTGGTAATAAGTAAGTTCTACCACTTACCACCAAGAAATTGAGTAGAGAGTAGAGTATGGAATGATTTTCACTGTGTTATTGGATAAAAGGAATATAACATATATTTATTTCTTATTTACGGACGAACATTTTTACATTATAGCTTATATTAAAATGAGAAGATTGGTAAACTTAAAACACTCATATGTCAAAAGCAACGTTATTCCTATTATGTTATATAATTATTATGAAAAACAAGTCGTTTAAGTATTTTAAAATACAATCACGCACCAAGACTTCATTGTTATCATTGCCTATTGGAATGCAGATTGACGGGTTTCTCGCATCTTTTTATTTTTTTTTACTTGTAGGTGAATCATATTACTATTGAGTTTGATACTATGTCAGTTTGTAAAATAATCCTTTAAAAATAAAAAGAAGTAATTTTAAGTATATTCATATAACACGGATATTGTATTTTATAAATTACTTCTATGAATTCTTGATTAATCCAATTTCTAGTATACATTTGTATATAGTTATAAACTTGATGTTATTAATAAGACAACTTATGTCGAATTGTACTATGAGCAATTACTAATAGTGGTGTTTTATTTGTTTCAGGTCACAGCGTTTGCTGTGCTCAGCATAGCATTTGCAAAAAACTCGACAGCGAAAACGAAACCGAAACGACAGTTAGAAAGTATAAGAACTCCACAGAATTTACAATATTCACTAGTTCTTCCTCATTCCCGAGTGGCACACTTTCGATCATTGACAAGCTCGAGGAGAATCTCAAATGTGGCTCCACGTGGAGGTAAACTGCCGCCGTATGCCGTGCAAATGGAACCAGTTGTACAATATTCCCAGAAAGATCCACTATACGGCTCAAATCATGAACACGTGGAAGAAACCGTGGTGAATAAAAACGAAATATATGCTCAACCTAAAATCCTTAACGTACATGATGGCCCCGAAAGTTCTTTTGGACCTCCATATGGCAGTCTACCTACAGCTCCGCTTTATAGCGAGGAAGTTCACCCTCAATACTATGATGCCCCAGAACCTATTATTGAGATTATTATTAAAGAATCTAATGAATCATTACCTGCTCCTCCACCGCCTCCTGTATTGAAAAAGAAAAAAGAACCAGTACAAGTTTTTTATGTAAAATACAGCAATGATCCTCATTCTAAGGATAAAGTAGTTTATGAGAAACCTATTCCCGCTATTACACCACCATCAAATGATGAAGATGAACATCAAGAACACTATGTTACTGTTACCCCTGAACCTTTATATGTGCCAGTACAAACAACAACTCTAAGAGCCATTATAAAGCCAGAGTCAGAAATTTATCATACTGACAGTAATGTTAAAGTCACATTTGGTAATGATCATCACCATTATGGTAATAGACGAGTGGAAAGTCCACAGGGAGAGCAAAGAGAAGAAACTGCGCCAAGACCAGCAATTGCTTTACCAAATCATAATTTAAATGAACCACCACAGTCAGAACGTTCTGCATCACCAAGGCCACAGTATAACAATCACGAGGCAAAATTAAGTCATCATAATCCCGCTATTTTCCAACAAGAAAAACATGCTCAAAGTCGTATACAATTCCAGCAACCATTCCTTAGCCATGAACCACAGTTACCAAGGCAAGGTCCTACAGTAATCCCTTTTAGAGCTCATCCACATCAAAATAATTTTGGCCCATCACCTTCTTTAAGCCCTCGTCCTTCATTTTTCAATGTTTCTCCAAGCCCTAGTAACCATTTCGCTAACATAGCTCCTACAATTCCAGGTCCTATAGGTCCAAGTTTTTCGACATTTTCAAGACCAAATGGACCACCATCATTTAACCCCCACCCTAGTAATACACACTCTTTTGGCACTAGGCAACATTTCCCACCCAGGGCAAGTTTCCATTCTGGACCTCAGAGACCTTTTAATCAACCTCAAAATTACTTTGATGAAGCTAAATATTTACAAGAAAATTATCACACTATAACTACCGATCAAGTCGATCCCCCAAAAGTTCAATTGTTACCAAACAAACAGATTCAAAACTTTAATATAGCTCCTAAACCTGGTGTAAATCCTACGCCTGCACATTTCGTTGATCATCAAGGCCGTCCTCAACAAATAATTCCTTTTAACCAGCAATTGCCTCAACAAAGACCTCCACAACAATTTTTAGATTCGAATAAAAACAAATTTTCTATTTCAAATCCTCCTAGTAGGTCACCATTTTTTAATTTAAAACCATCACCTCCTCATATCGAAGAAAATCGTACACCTTTCCAGCGCCAACCACCTCAGCAACATACTAATTTCCATCAAAGTCAAAGACCTTCAGTCCAAGTAACTACTCAAGAACATACCCAATCACAAAATTCATTTTCTGGAATAGTTTCACCATCACCTTCTCCTTCACCATCTTCTGTACCTCATAGCCAATTTTTACCACACCCTTCCTCATCTCCTTTAAATAATTTCCATCCTCAACCATCTTCAATTCCGAGTCAAGTAAATTTCCAGCAACATTCAGAACATCAAGATGTTAATCAATTCGTGCCAAACGGAGGTGAACTGGTCCCGGCAATTTCCAAATACGAACAACATATAGTGCTTAATGGACCAACGAGTCAACCAAGTTTAAATGGATTTCACAGCATAAGTCAATCTACACCAGCTAGTAATCAATTACAGCTTCAAAAACAACAACAGCAACAGCAGCAGCAACAACAGCAACAACAGCGGGAACAGCAACAGGAACATCAACATCAACAACAGCGTCAGCAACAACAGCAGCATCAGCAACAACAGCAGCAACATCTCACACAGCAACAACAACAGCAATCTCAATATTTTGACGCAGAACAAGAGCAAGTGAGACAGCAGCTAGCTCAAAATGTTAGAAAACAGCAAGAAGAAATTCAACGCTTGCAAGTACAATTACAATACGCACAGCATCAACATCAACAACAGCAAGAACAGCAACAGAAATCTCAATTTGAACAAAATATTAATCAATATCAACAACAGACTCAACAAAGTTCTCCTACACCTCAGTACGTCCAAGAAAGATCCAGGCCACAAATAAACTATGTTACAAGCACGGCAACACCTTATTACCAGTCTACGTCTAGGACTGTGGAAATCAAGCCAAGTACTCAAACTTATGTGTCTTCTACAGCAAATATCATAAGTAGTACACCAGAACCGAAACAACAAGAAAAGAAGAGACCTACTATAGAATTACCTGACGAAGTTCCAGACGATCTTCGACAGCAATTACTTTCCTCAGGAATTTTAGACAATGCTGATATTAGTGTTTTAGATTATGATAAAGTAGGTGATACACCTTTAGAATCCTTGCCACCAGACCAATTAGCAAACTTTTTCAGTGCAGGAGGAGGTCAACAAATAGCGTCTAGTGAACACAGGCCTATTGTAGTCAAACCTAATGGTGACAGCATTGAATCTAGGATTGACGATAATATTGATGAAGATGATCAAGATATAGCTGCATCTGAAAATATATCAAGCTATGTAGCTCCACCTAAACAACAAGGCGTAGAAATGAAAGTAGTTCATTTTGATCCTAAAACAGCGGAAGGCCAAAAAATCGCTAGTAATTATGTTAAAGAAGACGCTACACAAGTAGATCCTGTCGCTTTAAATGACAAAAAGTATAACAGATATCTACCTCTTAAAGTAAGTGGTAACCAATTCCCCCTTCCCGACGTCTTGAAAGGAAAAAAAATTACTTCTGTGGTTGTGCTAGCTCCAGTACAAACAGAAGTTTTAAATGGAGAACACTCAAGAACAGAAAGAGCTACGGATGATTTAAAGGGCATTAAATTCGTAGCTGGCGATAGTCTTCATAACTTATTAAAAAAGCCAACGAAAGACAATTTTGAAAGATGGCTAAATGTTGAAAAGAAAACAGCTTCAGATGAACAATCTGTTATTCTCTTAGTAACAGGGTGAGTTTCATATTAAATAAATATTCTTACTTTTGTCTGTAAATAAAAGAATAATATTAAAATAAAAGTGTGGTACAGTATGATATCACGTGTACCACGTATCACCAAGGGGGAGGGGGGGGTTAAAGAATGCTACAAAAACATCACGTGATTAATGGACGGCCCCTAACTTACCCTGCTATAAGCGGGATATAATGTGAAAAGAAAATACAAATAATTAGTTCTAATTCTTTTTTACATTGTTTCAGAAACGACGAACCTGCAGGAGACAGAGAAATCTTCATGTATGACATTGCTTCAGGCAAAGTAAGTAAACTCGATGGTGACCTTTCAAGTGCATTTGTTGAAGCTGCCGAAAATAATTCTTTAAGCAAAGATTTTGAGAAATTGGCTATTGAGGGAGAAGGTACCCCAGAAAAATTTTTTAAGGAACCAAAAGATGCTATTAGTGAAGGTTCCGAAAACGTGCCATTATTTGTAGACTTATCTGGTGTTCGTCTAGATAATGATAGCAGTGGAGTGCTTATTTCATCTGGCTATAGCAAAACAAAACGTGGCAGAGCTTTTAGAAGATATTGATGTACAAACGCCATATGGCGATCAACCCTGTAAATAGTATAGTTTTAGTATTACTAAATTAAAGCAACTAATGTTGTGTACTCAGTCGTTAATTCTTATTGCAAGTGATTATCAGGTTGTAATATATAAAGACTTATGAAACATACATTTTGTTTTTATTTCCCCAAAAAAATATTTAATGCTAAATTATAATTAAATTGATTTTACTTGTTTATAAATATTTTTCTAGAAGTTAAATAATTGTTTATGATCTAAAAATTTATTTGATAAAAGTTTTCAATAAATATTTTATGAGTATATATGTAATTTATACAAACAGTCATAAAAATATATAAACACAATAAATTAAATCATCTTCTGGTAACATTAAACAAAATAAATGGCGGCTAGCAACACTGACATTAGCTGTCAAACGTATGGATTATTTATGGTGGAGAGGTTCTGCCGCAGTATAAAATTTCCTGTCTTTATTTTCATGTGTTTTTAAGTTATTTTCGCGTTCAGTAAACATGATGGAGGGATCATTAAGTAAGTGGACAAATGTGATGAAAGGGTGGCAGTACCGGTGGTTCGTGTTGGACGAGAATGCAGGCCTGCTGTCGTATTATACAGTAAGTGACGTTGATTTTATATTATCATTTTAAAATAGCTTGTTGTTTTAGGTTTTAAAAGATTTATCTATTTGTGAATGGCAAATATTTAACTTATTTTTATATTTAAATATTGCCGAGGTCATTTGTTTATTTTGTTTACATTGGTAATTTATAAGATAGGTTTAAATGAAACAAAACAATATTAAAAGTTTAACTATCACAAATAACATTCAATATACAAACAAATTTCTGAATATAAAAATGATTATAGTTATTGACATTAACCTAATAAAAATTGCTAGAGTATTATATATATTAAAGACTAAATAAATTAAATTTTGATATAAAGTGAAACAACATACTGATATATCTATATGTATATAAAATAAATATGATAAAACTCAACTTTAAAAAATCATTCATTCATCATTTTTATTTTGGATGTAGCCTTCATTATTTATGCTTAAGGCTACTATAGTTCTGTTTGAAGAATTTGTAAAACATATAATACACAAAAACAACATTAGGAAAATACATATATGTTATTCCTAACGGTGCTGGGCAACTTGGTAAAAACACTTGTGCACTATATATTAACATTATAGTAAATTGTACCTGAAAATAAAAGAAGAATAAAATTAAAATTATGTATCTATTTCTCTTACTAAATAACTTACAATTCTTATGATTACCTCAAGAATTGATTTTTTTTATGAATTTAAAAAAACAATGGACTGTTTATCATATTATTAGGATAGGTGATGTGTATGTATGTATATATGTATGTGTATATGTATAAGTAAATACTGTTCTATTTCTCTTATATTATTGACTAGCAACTTTGTCTGCTGTAATTATTAATATTTTTATTAATTACTTTAAGACAATACATTGGAAATTTCAAAAAAAGTTTGTATATAATAGTGATAAATGTATTTAAATCTGGTTAGCCATATTTATTGCCAAATACACAGATAAACAGACAAACATTTTAAAAATCACTATTTTGGACCTGATTACAATAATAAACATTCCCTTTAAGATATTTTTTATTATACTCATGAAACTCAAGGGACTCAAGGGGCAACAATCAATATGTGGGTTTTTAACCTAAACCAACCAAGTTGTGCTCGCTTCTGCTTTATAGGAAGTTTATCTGTATAAAGGATAAAATTATAAAGAGTTTACACTTTATCTTCCATATGCAGACAGTGATCAGTTAGATTTATTATAAATTTAAATTATTAGGCTTTCACTTACAATAACTATCATACATACTAAACTTAAATTTAAAAAGCGTATAAAAATTTTGAACGAAGCAGGATTTGAACCCGCGCCTCTGGAATACCGTTCCAGCGCTCTGACCAACTAAGCCATTCGTTCTCACCGAGCTCCGTCGAAATTCTTATACGCTTGTTACAACTTATTTTGTTGTTAGCATCTCTGTAGGGAGATTTTTACAAATTTCCGCTACCCAAAGACAACTCGTAAGAATTATCGTTTGGCAAGAGAGAATACTATTTATTTTAATATTTTTACTATGTTTTAAAGTGTTATTCCACACTTAGGACAGAAATTTTTTATACGCTTTTTAAATTTAAGTTTAGTATTTTCTGTCCTAAGTGTGGAATAACACTTTAAAACATAGTAAAAATATTAAAATAAATAGTATTCTCTCTTGCCAAACGATAATTCTTACGAGTTGTCTTTGGGTAGCGGAAATTTGTAAAAATCTCCCTACAGAGATGCTAACAACAAAATAAGTTGTAACAAGCGTATAAGAATTTCGACGGAGCTCGGTGAGAACGAATGGCTTAGTTGGTCAGAGCGCTGGAACGGTATTCCAGAGGCGCGGGTTCAAATCCTGCTTCGTTCAAATTTTTTATACGCTTTTTAAATTTAAGTTTAGTATTTTCTGTCCTAAGTGTGGAATAACACTTTAAAACATATTAAAAATATAACTATCATACAGTTTTCTTATTTTAATATTTTTTATTCATATATATTTTTGACTTTTATATGCCTGTGTATGCATGGATAAATTTAAACAAGGGAATTATAAATAAGAATTTGAGGCCTGTTGTGGCGCAGCGGTACAAGAGTGTGACTGTAACCGACAGGTTCTGGGTTCGATCCCCAGTCGAGGAAATGAAATATTTAATATTTTCAATTTAAATATTTAATGTTCCATTTCTTCGCTCTGGTAATAAGGCAAAGCGCGGCGTTGAGTTCCGCCACTCAACACGCAATGCCTCAAATTCGGCGGAAAGTGGGGAACGGAAGTGGAACGGAGTGTCATAACACTAGGTTTCACTTTCGTTCCCTCTGCCTACCCTGCCTAGTGCGGGATACAGCGTGAAGCTGAAAAAAAAGAAAAAAAAAAAATAGAAAAAAAGAATTATAAATAACATATTGTTTCCTATATTAAAAATTGTAATACATGTTAATTTATTGAATAATAAATTGCTAGTGGTGTGCTAAACTGTAAATGTGATGACTGTAGGTGTAATCTCCACTTAGGTATATGAATTATTATCATTTGCCTGTTCTGTAAAAACAAAACACAACACTAAAATTCAGATATAAATTGAAAAATGGAGTATCTTGACATTGTGTTCCTTCTGCCAATGCAGTTACAAAAAATATATTCTCTTATTAAAAATAATTTGATATATATTTTTCATATAATAATTGAAGTAATATCATATCAACATACCATTTGCATAATGGTCAACCATTTTTTGTACTTAGCAAGTATGCCCTTCATTGTGGGGCTTCCTTCGGCAGATAACAAGTAGTAACTATACATTATCACATGAATTGCATTGTTTAGCATTGGAGAGAATGATGTTATGCCTCCTGGAAATAAATTATATTATGGTTTACTTTAGTTTTTACTTTAAGATATCAGAAACCACACTCTTTTTTAATAAAATGAGGAGAAATCCCTTATCATTCCTTCACATTCTTCTGATCTTATTTTAGATTTCCACAACATCACACATATAGCTATGTAGATAAAGAAACCCCATGTCCCTCTATTTTTTTATTTATTTATTTATTTACACTTTATTGTACACCACAAATAATAATAATAAAAAAAATAATATTAACATCAAAAAATATTTGTATTTGTACATTTGTGAAGCACAAAAGGTGGTCTTATTGCTAATGAGCCATTTCTTCCAGACAACCTTTAGGTTAGGAAATATAAAAACCAAAATAAATAGTGGGTGGTGCAAAAATACATACATACATATAAACACACATACATATACATACACATATAGACATATACTTAGCTTCACGCTGTATCCCGCACGAAGCAGGGTAGGCAGAGGGAACCTAGTGTTAAGACACTCCGTTCCACTTCCGTTCCCCATTTTCTGCCGAGTTTGAGGCATTGCGTGTTGAGTGGCGGAACTCAACGCCGCGCTTTCCTTATTAGACATATACACATATACATACATACATACATACATATGCATACACATATATATTAAAAAACCTATAATAAATACTTATATGGTACAAATATTTTTCCACAAAACCTCAAATTTTATTTATTATAATGACCTATTGTGTTCTGAATCGTATTATAATAAAAAAAAAACAAAATTAGAATCAGGATGGAGTAACTTATAACTAGGTTCCTAAGTTCCCTTTGCCTACCCTGCCATATGCGGAATTACAGTGTGAATTAAAAAAAAAATGTTATGCATTTAGAACATATGTAGATTGTAATGAGCTCAAATTTATATTTACTTGGGACTGGCATTTCATTAATGAACAATGGGAAATGAGGTCTGTCGTGGCGCAGCGGCACAAGCGTGTGACTGTAACCGACAGGTTCTGGGTTCGATCCCCAGTTGTGGAAATTAAATATTTAATATTTTCAATTCAAACATTTAATGTTTCATTTCTTCGCTCTGGTAATATGGCAAAGCGCGGCGTTGAGTTCCGCCGCTCAACACGCAATGCCTCAAATTTGGCGGGAAGTGGGGAACGGTAGTGGAACGGAGTGTCTTAACACTAGGTTCCCGGGTTCCCTCTGCCTACCCTGCCTCGTGCGGGATACGGCGTGAAGCTAAAAAAAAAAAGAAGAAATGTAGTAATAGCTCTATAGACGGTAGCTCTATAAAATAAATATAGAATTTGAGGCATTGTGTGGTTGAACTCAACACCACGCTTTAACTTGTTACCAGAGCGGAGAAATGAAAATATTTACTTTCTTCGCATTCACATACTTGTCCCACCCCAGCCCTATAATTATAATAATTGTATAATTATAATTCAAATAGTATTAAATATATTTATTTTAATATATTATTCTTATAAAGATTATAGAATTATAGAAATCACAGTAACTTACTGCAAATATTGTCCTACCATCATTAGTTACAAGGCACATCATGAATATAATAAAAAGGAGGCTAATATTTTTACGAGATAGATATGAGGCTGAGTGTAATGTTTATCATCTTTATTAATATTGTATGTAAATACATGTTCAAGTCTTCTTACAGTAAAAGCAACATGATTTGGCAGTGGAAGCTAATTAGGTTATATATAAAGCTTATGTTTTTAGCTTTTGTATGTATTTGTATAGCTTATGTATTGAGAGACCGTAGTGATATAGTAGACAATTTTACTGTAAAGACGCTGAGTGTGGATTCGATACCAACTCGGGAAAATTAATATCGTATTTTTTTTGTTCTGGTAAGAAAAGGAAGTGCTACATTTAGTTCTGCCACTCAAAATCTTAATTGTATAAGATGATTGGTCTCTAAAACTGGGTAGAAAATGGGGAATGAAGTGTTTTACAACTTCTTTATGCCTATCCTGCTATATGGGAGATGCAGCGTGAAATAAAAAGTAATTAATCTACAAGCATTATTAATTAGCTAATATATTTTTGAATCTTATTTTTATAATGAATATTTTATTCCTCTTGAAATAAAACCTATGAAGTTAGCCTCATAACTCTTACGTTTTATCAAAAAGGGAGAAAATGAGCAAAAACTACGCCACAAGCAACTATGGTGTGTACGTATGTATTTTTAGTACACTAAGCAATATGGAATGACATTTTTGTGTGATTATATTTTAGTTTTTTTTTCTAAGCTTCACGGTGTATCTCGCACGTGGCAGGGTAGGCAGAGGGAACCCGGGAACCTAGTGTTAAGACACTCCGTTCCACTTTCGTTTTCCATTTTCCGTCGAATTTGAGGCATTGCGTGTTGAGTGGCGGAACTCAACGCCTCGCCCTGCCTTATTACCAGAGCGAAGAAATGAAACATTAAATATTTAAATTGAAAATATTTAATATTTCATTTCCTCGAACGGGGATTGAACACAGAACCTGTCGGTTACAGTCACACGCTTGTGCCGCTGCGCCATGACAGGTCTCATATTTTGATTTAAAATTTAAATTAGGTATTATTTGTAAACAAAAAATCGACCGAAGCGTCTAACACTCAGTCCTACCTGGTTACTCGCTAGGGTTAAAGGGTGAAGCTAAAAAAAAAAGTAAATAGTAATTACAAGAAATTATAGGACTCCTAAAAGTATACATATTGATAAACCTTAATGATTAACCGTATTCTATTAGGTATTTTTATTATTATTATATTTGTATAATTTGTAGATATTCTCTACAGAGTTTTTATAAACAGAAACCATTTTAAACATCAAAATAAATGGGAATTATAGAGAAAAGACTGTTTCTAATATTATAACATAGACTTCCTATAGTACCGAAATCAGTTCCAAATCCTTGCGAGTCCTCTTTCGTCGGGATTACTCCTTGGCTTAAAAGAACATATAAAATACTTGATATATAATGTATTTATAAATAGACGAATGACTTACTGGCGTACCTAAGATAGCCAGAAATATTTGTTGTTTCTATTCCGAAAAAACCGCAACCCTTACAACTCAAAGTGATCATCCTATCACTCCGTTATCCGTCTTTCCAGACCATTTATCTCGAGCGTGGGTATCAAGCTGAAATTAATATTAAATATTCAGACCTAAGAGCTCTTGAAGCGCAAATTGATCGTCTCAGTCAACGTAATTAAAAGATACGATCGTTTATGCATCGTTTTTGCTGCATTTTGTATGAAATAATCAAATACTATAACCTACTTCCTGTAGTAGTTGTACCAAATGTATGTAATGTAATGTATGTGCAATATAAAAAATAGACAAATCTAAAAAGTTTAAATTTATAAGTATGTAATGATATATCGTTACAAGCTTGTATTTGTAGGTAATATACAAAACAAAAAAGTTCAAAATAAGTGCGTTTGTCAACTTTATTCGCCTGCAATTATGAAATTTAGCAAGAAATAACACTGTTAGTTCCTACAAATGAAGGAAATAATTGAAATAATGAATAGAAATGGGTTTTATATAAATAATAGAGATCGATTACACACTTCTAAATGAAGTTCATTTCATACAAAATTAGTGAGAATTTGCGCAAACTTGAATCTATCAAGTTGTTCTTTCTTTAGATCTAATTCTTAAATTTGTATGGAAGCCTTTGTAGGCGAGTTCGACTCGCATTTGACCGGTTTTTATTAGTTACTATGAATATTAAGTGGGGCACAAAAGTGGAACGGAGTTACTTAACACTAGGTTCCCAAGTTCCCTCGGCCTACGCTGGCAGGGATACAGCGTGAAGCTGAGTATTATGAATATTAATGTAATAATACATGGTAAAATCTCTTTCAAATTAATCTCGTACCCACAAATTGCATACAAAGAATATATATAATAATAAAATAAAGAAACCAGTTCTAGTTTTTTTTTTTTTTTTAAGAAAACAAGACTGCCCATTTATGGAAATTTTAGACCTGGTATATATATGTACCTGTATATAATATTTTTAGCTGACATATTTTGGTACGTAAAACCTATCTAGGTACACACGATTATTTTAAGTTCCAAACAAAAGTCTTTGTTGAAGAAAGTTAGGTTAGTATTTTATAGTGTATCCTTGCTGGTTACTTAGTTTTACGGCATTTTCTTGCATCATAATGTTGTATACGCATAAAACTCAAACAAAATGTGGAAAATAAAACGATTTTTATTTGTTTTTTTCTGTCAATTTCGCAATAAACTGGCACTGCAATGAAACTTGAGAAAGAATTGGCTAATAAAGCCACATAATATTGTAATCATTTAATTCTTGAAAAAAAAAAAAAAAAAACGTGTACTGTGTGTAAGAACTTTTATACTAAGTAGCAGTATGAAAGTTCTAACGTAAAAAAATGGCTCATGGACCACATAACTCCGACAGGAATGTACGATTAAAAAGAAGAATATGTAAATAGTTTTATCGCCAAATTAGTTTTTAAAATGAATACAAATCAATATAACATTAAATGAAGAAAGTTTTTTATCATTGATGTATGTACATGCGACAGTGTGACGCCAGATAGAAGAAAGCAAAATTTTGGATTTGGCCTAAAATAATTCAATTTTGAAGTCAAAATTGCAGGACCATATAATTCTCTATAGTGATATATGAATATTCTTCATTGTGATTGGAAAAGAACGCTTATTCCCATACAAACAATATCCTACATGTAGTAAAATATGTATTGGCCTCCATTTCTAATACTGTTTTATATACGACTGCCGTCAGAAAATACCGGGAATTTATTCGCGTGCAATATGAAATAGTGTAAAGAGTTTACGATGCCGTGAAATTAACCTTTTTCAAAACCACCGGCATGGTAATAAATTATTCACCTATATTTATAATATTTCTGTTAGCTTTATTTAATAATAAATTAAGTTAATCATAAATTAAGTTCCTAAGGTAATAATTAAGGTATTAAGGCAAAGCGCGGCGTTGAGTTCCGCCATTCAACACGCAATGCCTCAAATTCGGCGGAAAGTGGGCAACGGAAGTGGAACGGAGTGTCATAACACTAGGTTCCCGGGTTCCCTCTGCCTGCCTCGTGCGGGATACAGCGTGAAGCTGAGAAAAAAAAGAAATTAAGTTCGTTGTAATACAGTGACGTCTGTGAACTTTACGGTTGTTTGTTCCAATCTCCACTTGGGTAAAAATGCCTCGAAAGTTCGCATAGTGGGAAACGAAGTGACTTGTTCTACGTTTCCGTTTCCTACTCTGCTACATGTGAGATACATCGTGAAGTTAACAAATGCGTAAGTATTGGAACACAATATACATGTGTGTATGTAAGTATATTTGGTAATTATTTATTAATAGGCTTTAATAGTTGGGTTAATGTTCCTTTAGAAGAATGTCTATTTTAAAAATCTAGAAGTCATGAAGGGCATATATGTGCAGATTTACTATAGACGGTAAAGTGAAAAGGGTGTAAAAAGTCCGAAGCGTTGGGCGCTTAGGTATGTCCGACACTAACTTCTAACTCTGAGACATTGATATGTGATCGAAACTTAAATAACCTTATCACGATCTACGCGCAATTATGGCGTCCGATATCTACATAAAGGTTCGAGTCCAAAATAAACATTAATGTAATAGCGAATATTATAAAATAGGCCAGAATAGCGAAGATGAGACCCATTATTGCATCACACTGGGTTGCTATGATAATATTCATTAAAATATTTTATAATGAAGAAAGCTTATTTGCATTTTATAATTACTCGCTCTAGCCGTGAAACGAACGCAGTCTATAAAAGCAGGAAACGGCTGGAAGCAATAAATTAGAACTTTATTGGCGATAAAATAAACTGTTACGCGTTATGATACAATTAGATGTTTACTATTAGATTTAACAAACAAAATCTAATATCCACGTGAGATTGTCACAGTTGTTGCAAGTTCGAATCCCGCTCGGGGATGATTGTTTATCTGTAGGAATTTTAATTTTGATATCAAAAGACTTGAGCCCCTTTCAGACTTTCAGATTGATACCCGACTGTGTACTAAGAAAGCTAAGCATTCCTATATGTATTTATCTTAATATTTCTCTTTGACACATTACCCGTTATCGTCAAAAATATATGGTAATAGCGACCCGTCTACGATTTCGCCTGTTTGAATTATATTATTTTGTTCTAATAACATTATCACTTTTTAGAAAATATGCATTGAAATTTAAAATGTTCACTAATTGAATAAAAAAATGTAGCAATTTTGTTAAACTAAATATTTTTTTGAGGCCTGTCGTGGCGCAGCGGCACAAGAGTGTGACTGTAATCGACAGGTTCTGGGTTCGATCCCCAGTCGAGGAAATGAAATATTTCATATTTTCAATTTAAATATTTAATGTTTCATTTCTTCGCTCTGGTAATATGGCAAAGCGCGGCGTTGAGTTCCGCCACTCAACACGCAATGCCTTAAATTCGGCGGAAAGTGGGGAACGGAAGTGGAACGGAGTGTCATAACACTAGGTTTCACTTCCGTTCCCTCTGCCTACCCTGCCAAGTGCGGGATACAGCGTGAAGCTGAAAAAAAAAGAAAGAAAAAAAAAAAAATTATTTTAAATTGACATATTTTTTTATTTATTCAAACACTATTTTTTTAGGGGAAGATTGCCAAAATATAATAGCGAAAATCGCATTTAAATTTGGAAACCTCTTTCTGACCGTGACTAGCCCGTACCAACGGACAGACAAACAAAAAAATAAACAAAAATCACTATGTTGAGCCCTATTACATTATAATGGTCCTCTATAAGACTTTTTTAATCTCTAATTGTAATATTATTATTTTTTTCATCTCACATGTACAGACAGTGATGGGTTACAGATTTATGATAAGTATAGATTATAATTTAGACGCTGTCACCATTACATTGCATGATCCACGCCCAGAGTATTAGTACTGCCTCATATTCATACATACTCTATATGGCATTTTATATTAAAATTTAATGCACTTCGTTATACAAAGTGCAGATATGGTTTTCATATAAATTGTGTTTCATAAAGGCTTTTATCTACTGTCTCTTTATGAACTATTTATAGTATGTAAATATTTTTTTCTTTAATTATTTCTCGTATGCGTTTCTTTTGTGAAGGCAACTCATAATCGAAGAGATATTCGCTCATTTTTTTAGTGTTTTGTCACTGAAATTCAGAAAGTTTCGAAAGTACTTTAGATTAAGTAAATAGGCCGATGGCAAAAGTATTCGTATGTTATCCTGTAACCGCGGTTGCAGCTTCGATAGTTACTCAATGTATTAAAATATAAATTATTTCAGCGCATCCGAATCATTTCTTAATTGTATTTAAATCAACATTATATTGAAAATTGTGGCAGACAATGGATAAAAATCAAATCAAACGTAATCCATATACTAATAAAAATGCAAAGTCATTTTATTAGTAAGTATATAGGTTTAATTTGAATCTGTTGAAAATAAATTATCCAAGTAATTTTATCCAACTAAGTAGATGCTTAGTACTTAGGTAATAAAAATATATTATTCAACAGAATTTTACTTTATTCTTAGTTAAAAATTTCGAACTACTCTGTGGGCTTTAGAAAAAGGTAACAATAGGAGCGCGTCGTATGGTCGCTCCATTAGTACGCTTTGCAAACCTAGCTCGGTACTGTCATGGTACCCGCCCGCGCTAAAAATACCTAGTTCATTTGCTCACTTTCAGGCCGCATATTGATTACATTTGTTTTATAATGAACGTTTTGCTTTTTGCGAATATTAAAGTTACTGTGTTGGGGACGGAAGTGCTTTTAGGTTCCCAGGCCTCTCTGCTTACACTGATATGTGCAAAAAAGTTGTAAACGCGTTGTTTGCAAGTTCAAGCTATAGCTCGGGTTACAATACAAAGCGTGGTGTCCAGTTCAGCCACTCAACACACAAAGTCTCGAAAATATAGTGGTTTGTGAGAGACGAAGTCTTTAGTCTTAGCAATAGGTTCCGTTTATTTATACCACTATGGGTGAAACTATAAAAGTTAATGAAATTTTTGCCTTGACTATTATTTTTTTTTTAACTTACTCAGCTTCCCGTTGTATCCCGCACATGGCGGGTAGGCAGAGGACATTTAAGTACCTAGTATTAAGACACCACCTTCCACTTCAATTGGCCATTTTCCCTCGAATTTGAGGCGTTGCGTGTTGAGTGGCGGAACTCGACGCAGTGCTTTGCCTTGTTTTGAAAATATTAAATATTTCATTTCGTCGAGTTTAAATTGAACTTATAACCAGTTTACAGTCACACGCTTGTGCCGCTGCGCCACGACGCCATTTTTATAATTTCTTGCCTTATAATTTTTTTATTGAAATAATGTTTTGAAGCCTGTCGTGGCGCAGCGGCACAAGCGTGTAACTGTAAACGACAGGTTGCGAGTTCATTCTCCACTCGAAGAAATGAAATATTTAATATTTTCAATTTAAATATTTAATGTTTTCTTTTCTTTCCTCTGGTACAAGGCAAAACGCGGCGTTGAGTTCCGTTACTTAACACGAAATGCCTCAAATTCGGAGGAAATTGGAAAACCGAAGTGGGACGGAATGTCTTAACACTAGGTTCTCATGCTCCCTCTGCCTACCCTACACATTGCAGGATACAACGTGAAGCTGGCGGGGAGATAACGTTTTTTATAATATTATCTCAATACTCCAATTATAAAAATAATGTTTAATGTAATCATAAATATTCTACATCTAGTCTTTTGAGAGAAGCCTTTGAAGCCACTGAAAGGTTTAATTTAATAAATAATTATACGCCCGCTTATTACGAAAATTGCGTTTTGGCTCCACTTCTAATTTACCCGTTTCCACTCAACTAACCACAGGGACGCTTTCACATCGTCAACTAAAGCTGGATTTAGTAAAGACGGCCCTTTTGAAGATATACATAACTGGATTGTCTTAAAATTATTTGTAGAGTTATCGTTAGATTGTTTTTTTCTCTCCAAAGATTGAAGTATATTTAAATAAAATTATTTAAAAAGTTTCTTCTATGCAAGATTTTGGCAATGAAATTAGAGAACGATTATTCAATTTATTTACTTTGCTTTTTTTATTACAGAAATAAAGTTAACTTTGACGAAGTGAATATCGCATTGTCGCATATTCTTCATTGGTTTGACGTAAATAACCTGGTTAAAAAAATTATCAAATGTATTCAATATACATTACCTAACGTTAAAAAAAAATGTCTTCCTATTAAAGGTGAAACTGTCGAGGTGACAGAAACAACGGTGTATTTAGGTATAACTATAGATTCCAAGCTTCAGTGGAAATTCCCATCTTGAAACACTCGCAGACTAAACTCAGCAAAGCCGCGTTCGCAGTTAAGAAAGTAAGGCAAATGTCGGACGTTAATACTGCCCGACTAGTTTATTTTAGTTATTTTCATAGTATTCTTTCTTATGGGATGCTACTATGGTGATATAAATTCAATATTTATACTGCAAAAAAGAGCCGTTAAATCTATTAATAATCTTAAAGCTCGAGATTCTCTGGGAGACGTTTTTAAGAATACAGGTATTCTTACGGTTGCTTTTCAATATATATTTTATAATATTTTGTTTGTCCGGCAACATATTCAGTGCTTTAACAAACACAGTGACAGACACACGATTGGGACGAGAAACAAGGACAAGCTTGTGACGCCTAGTTATCGCCTCCAAAAAGTAAATAAATCATTTATGGGTCTGAGTCTACGTATCTATAATAGTATTTCGCAGTGTATTTTGAATTTACCACTAGAGAAGTTTAAAGTAAATGTTAATTAAGAAAGCGTACTACACTGTCCAAGAATATTTGAATTATAAAAGGGTATTTAATTAAGGTCATTTGAATATCATGTAGGATAGTAACTGTTCTATTAAACAATGAAACTAACTAAATATTCAATATTGAAAAGAGCAACTGTTGAGTTTCTTGCCGGCTCTTCTCAGCAGAACTGCATTCCGAGCCGTTGGTCATTTTATGTTCGTGACGATTCAAAAGTGCTTGCTAAAGCCCATTTGAATAAAGAATATTTTAAATTTTGAATTTTTTATTAATTAGTGAACCGCACGCGGCTTCGCCCGCTACTCTTATGTCCTTGTGCATGCGGCATCGCCCGCTTCAACTAAACAATTATTTATTTACTTATCTGAATTACTTTCGATATCATTATCGTTCTAAATATTAAGTTTATTCCTACATATACACACAGACACTATGCGTTTGAACCAATTAGATGATACAGTTATTTTGTAGCGTGGTACACAGTTTAAAAAAATCTATATTTTTTTCCATAAAAAAAATATAGATTTTTTTTTCCATAAAAAAAATAGTTTTTTTTAAACTGTGTACCACCTGTACACGGTATTATTTGGTATTTTATATTTTTGTATTCTTTATTTAATAAATAGCCAGAAAATACTGGACAGAGTGTCCTAACAGGCGTTCTGCCTACCCTGCCAGGATACACCGGGAAGCTGAAAAAAAGTTATCCTTGCATTGGGGGAAAGAACTCAATATTGTACTTTGTCCTACCACAACGACGAATAAAAGTGACCTACATAATAGCACGACCCCAGTGTTAAGAGAACAAAGATCTGAATTAAATTAATATTACAGATATTTTTAATACATTTAATATGTAATACAACGTATTGTTATATTGATACTAAAATTATGTAAGTCGTTATATATAACTTTAACATACATAAATAACATTATTAAGTGCATGTGTAATCCAATTTATTCGTCTGACTTTTAACCTGACCGTTTCAGTTTGTTAGTATTGTGAAATGTGAATGTATCTCACTAGTGCGCGCGTAACGAATCGCCAAGTTTGAACCGTTGTAAAGATATATAAATAGCGGGGTTTTGTTTATTTAATGACTTGTTGTATTAATGAAAGCATTATAATGCCTCAAATTCGGCGGAAAGTGGGGAACGGAAGTGGTACGGAGTGTCATAACACTAGGTTTCACTTCCGTTCCCTCTGCCTACCCTGCCTAGTGCGGGATACAGCGTGAACTGAAGAAATATATATATATATATATATATATATATATATATATATATATATATATATATATAACTAATAATTGAGGCCTAGGCCTAGGCACAAGGCGCAGGGGCATACAGTAAACGACAGGTTGTGGGTTCGATCCCCACCCGATAAATTGAATTTTTTAACATTTTCAATTTAAATATTTAATGTTTGCATTTTTTCGCTCTGGTAACAAGGCAAAGCGCGGCGTTGAGTTCCGCCACACATGGTACAGCGTAAAGCTGGAGTAATCAATTGTGTGTAAATACATGTAAACAGCGTGGACTTGTTTTTATGTACTTTTTATGTCAATAAAAACGTTAAAATCAATAGTGTGTCCCCGAATATAGCAGGGCAGAGGGAACCTGGGACCCTTAAGTCGATTCTGTATTTAAGATTGCTTGAGAGTTATAAAGCTTAGAATAAATTTAAAATTTCGCTTCGAAAGGAAATGAAATTAAAAGTATCACATTTGAAAGGTTTATGCCTAGACTTGTTGTTTATTTCAGGTTCGCGTGCGGCGCCTTAATACCATTTTCAGTAACATTCCCGACGCCCAATTTAAACGAACATGTAATATTTTACTATATAAATTTACAACTGGGGTCGAACTAAAATGATTTAGCGAAATAATTCTGTCATATTTTTTACATGATGAGAGCCTTGATATCGGCATTGCACAATGTGAAATCGGATTTTATAATTTTACTTATAAATCTGACATGAAATTTCATAGCACTAACAAAATAATTGACTGTAAACGCGACGATTTAGGGTTTCGTTCCCATTAAAGGAATGTATTATTTCGTTTCTCTCGTCGATTGGTATAATGACATAGCGAGGCGTTAAGTTCCAACACTCAACCATAACAGAAAACTAATGTATTAGTTATTTAGGGACATAAAAAAATCCTAAATTAAAAAAAAATATTTTTAGTACAAATTTAGAAAATCTTATTTAAAACGTCCATCTTCACAATCTATGTCACAGTCTCATTAAAAAATTCCGTTCGAATTAAGCAAAGTGGAAGAATCCCCTAGAGCTCGCAAGAATTAAAAGCCGAGAACTCTTTTACAATTTTTATTAATCTATAAAAATGCATGCGGGTCGTCTAAAGCGCTAATTTAAAAATATTTAAGGTTTTTCAGAGATTTTTTTGTCGACATATTCTGTTATCCACGTCCTGCCCATATGCGAAACATAACGACATCGGTTTAGTTAGAGCCTCTTATTAGTCAGCAATGGATAGTACTTTACATGGAAACTTCATTTATTATTTATACAAGGCCTTCAAATTAAATATTTAATCTCTTCATTTCTTTGCTCTGGTAAAAAGTCAAATCGCGCCGTTCAGTTCTTTTAACTCTAGGTTCCCAACTTCCCACTGCCAACTTCGCTAGTGCGAGATACGGCGTAAAACTAGTAAAAAAAGACTAAAAATATACATACCTCCAACATATTTCACAGCGGCCCAAATGATTATAAACGAACTTATATGATGGTAAACATGCAGAAAGGACGCCTGCCTTTCCCTCTTTCTCAGTATAAAGAATACCGTCTCGGCTAACTCAAGTATTTTTAGTATAATAGTCCACCACAAAAACCTGAGCATTCGTACTGGTTCCGGTTTTAAAGAGTAATCTGGTAACATGCAGCCGAAATGATATGTTGTAGTCCAACCTGATGTTAATATCTTAAAGCAAAATAATCTGCTCATTCCATATAGATATAAAGTTTAAATACTCAAAAGTCTGTGTATGACATTTCTTTAGCTTCACGCAAAAGGGTGAACAAAACAAACTGGGAACCTCGTGTTAAGTCACTCCGTTCTTATTAAAACTTTCTGCTAAGTTCTTAAGTCATTGCGTGCGGTGGAGGAACTTAAAGCCGTTATCACAGCTAAGATAACTGAAATATTAAATATGTAAATATTAAATATGTTCCTCTCCATGAGTGGAAATCGAACTCACAACCTTCACGATTCGTACGTTTCATCGCGTTTACAGTTGCACGCTTCTACCCGTGCGTGCGCTACGAGATGCCTCTTAAATAAACATAATTTTTTTGTTGTTAACTACAAAAAAGAACTCTTATAGAATATTTTTACGTTTAATTTAACGAAATTGTTGATATTTTTTTGAATTTAGCAATTATTACTGATTTATTATTATTTTTTATCTTTACGTATCACGTGCATGGAAATAGTAATAAACATACAGTCTTAGAGAGATATATTGGAATTCATTGGGAAATCCAATACTTTTTCCTACTTTCTTAAAGGAGTATAGAATATATTATATAAATAATTGTGCTTACCCCATAAGTAACAACTGCATTTGAGATGATTTGCAATATATTATACCATTTAATGACAGTTTTTAATTGATAAGGTCTTCTATTCCGCATATACACTGGTAATACAAGCTTTATAAGCGTTAAGTAAGAGACGATAATGGCCGCTGCAGGCCATGGCGATGTCATCAACGTCCAGTCCTTTACGCGTGGATCTGTAATAAATATATAATATTAAAATCTGTGAACATCACAAGCTCAAATTAGAGAAAAGTGATGAACAGAGCGTCTTATTTCAACGTATTTGTCTTCTACCCTGTGCAACATTATAAATAGGTATATATTTTTTTATAATAGAATATATGCGTTTGATTGCCAGCGAAGAATATAAACTCCAAATGCCTCCGTTCATTAAGAATTTCCACCATGTACGGTAACGTGAAGCTAGCTATTCCTATAGGTTTTATGGTAAAATTGGGTAGGAGGAATAAGGTTGATGTTAGCTTAGGAATTATACATATTGTGAATGACGCCACTAGCAAAATAACAAGTTAATGAAAATGACTACTATCTAAATGGACAGTTACAGGTTGTCGTGGCTCAGTGCCACAGGCGTGTCATTGTGAATGTACCGATTATGGATCGTATTCCCCTCAAGGAAATTAATTATTTAATATTTTAATTTCATCGTTCATTTCTCTAGAAATGCGCCATTTTTACTTTCGCCACTCAGTCAACATACGAGTTACAATTAAGTACAGTGAAAAGGTTTACGTTGGCGTCAAATGATTTATACTACGTACTCCCTTAGGCAAAATATTCTGAACACTCTGCATTGTTGGGTAGCTTCCAAAGTTTTACTTAACAAGATTTTTTTTTTTTTTTTTTTTAGTACAATAACAGAGAGCCGCTATGTATTGTTCGCAAAGTAAACTTTGTTGCACGTTTAAATTCTTGTTGTATAAAAGCTCTTCCATGAATGTGTATTCAACGCTGTTAAAACGAAGGGAACAAATGACGCAGTTACTTTAAGCCTGATTTTGATGATTGAGTTGAAATCTTAACAGAAGAATATTTGTATTTGTATCAGTATATTACCGTGCTCTGGAATGGAAATCAAACGCAAATTGGTAATCAGCTCGCTTTTGCCCTTTATTCTTTTTTATAACACGATAGATTTATGGACTTGAAACGAAATTAAATATTTAGTTAATACATTTCATGCCGATTCTTATTCTATCCGCATGTCTTTTTTTTGTAATTAGACTATTTATGTACTCATGCTTTTTACGTGACCCTCTTCCGTTCCGAGTTTTCGAAGGTCAACCGAGGTCTCCCCCTCCCTCTTTTACCACTACTTATTATAGGAAGGTCTTACAGACGTTATATGTCGTAACTTGTTTTGTATACATATTGTTTGCTTTATTTTAAAGATGTAAACTTTAATTATAAATTTACAAGTATTTATCAGATGCTATCATATCGAATCACGACTGAAATGTTTTACGTTTCACTACGTGACTGTTTGTAATAGGGTCTTCGAGAGAATGTATTACCGCGTGCGTACGCCTTATTACATAGCAAATTAATGTAAGCACAATCGCCATTTACAACGATCATCGCTCTCTATAGTATGGTCGTAAATATACATATATTTGTGAGTGTGGGGAACTAATTAACACTAGGTTCCCAAGTTCCCTCTGAATACCTTGCCATGTGCGGGACACAGCGTGTAGCTGAAAAAAAAAACGACTTTATAGCGAAGCTGGCAGTCCTTACAATTAAATATTAAATAAATTTGGTCCCTACCTTGAATGAGCAGGTAGGCATTTAGATATGAGAGTTAGTTTAAATTAAAACAGTGATACATAGACCTGCCTTTTTTGTTAAATATACGTACCACACTGTTAATATTTTGTTCATTTTATTAAAAAAAAAAATATGCAAAAAGTTGCTTAATTCCTAGAATATATCAAATAGGTACTTAAGAGATGCTCATATCATATATACTGTATTACACAATAATACCGATATAGAAGTGTAACTAACAAAATTTTATATGCCGCTTTCGCTCATAAATTTCTCTTTATTATTGTTTACAAGGTGTTTTTATCGTAGAATGACTGGTAGTGGAATATTGTCAGTATCTCCTATATATAGTGTTTTGTACTAAAGTAGTAAAGGGTAAAGTTTAAGGTGCAAAGTTTAAAATGAAACTGTCAAGTTCTTGGGTGTTAATTATTGGCACATATTTTAAATGAAACTATTTTTTAAATATTTTAAAATGTAATACAGTGATTTTAACAACTGTATCGTTTTAATAATTATTTAACTTGTTTTTTTTTATTTATTTTAATTTTTTCTCGTAACGAGATTTTAATTTTTTCTCGTAACGAGAGAACAATCTTATGTATCTTATGTCACTTGCTATCTTAATAATTTTAATATCTTTATAAATAAAAAAATAACGATAGAAACTAAATAGCTTTTGTTTCTACCTTATTCAAATATTTCAGAAACTAAACAAATTTTAAGCAAATACCTACAAAGAAATATATATAATTATATACACTTATATATTTATATATATTTCTTTGTTTATTATGTATAAACTATTCTCAAAACTCTCGATACTTTGAAACTGTCCTGGCATTTGGGTACAGCATCTGATTGTGAACGCGATGGTTACGCTTACGATTCTCATTCCAGGGGGAAAAAAAGCCACGCTCGGGTAGCGAGTGGAACTGGAGCTGTCAGCGACAAAGCGTGGCGTTGAGTTCCGCCACTCAACACGCAATCTCTTGAAGATTGCGCATAAAGTGCGTATCATTGTTGGAACCTTCATGCAAAGTTTACGTGAGGCACCGAAAAATATAGGCTTCCATAACAAATGATCGTTAAAAATTTACATAAACAAAACATCTTCATCATATTAATTCAATTACCTGCTCTCTCGTAGAACAAAGTGTTATAAAATTTCACGATCTGATCCGTAACCATTATGTCACAACACTGACCGCTTAATATTAACTGTGGAAATGAATTAATTGTACGAATATATGCATTAGCGACTATATGTAAATGTATATAGAGGATGTTCTTAATAATACTGTTTTTTTTTAATAACGTTAGTTAAGATAAACCGCGGCGTTGAGCTCCGCCATTTCACAAGTATGAAAGCGAGAACCGTTTTAGGTTTACCGATCCTGTTAGATACGATAGAATCCGTAATCCGCACACATACAACTTACAAATATTTCTAAAACGTTAACATCGTCACAACGTATATTTTGCGAGGCTTAAGCGATGAAGTGATTGCCGAAAGTAAACAGAAATAGAAACAGAAAAATAGTTTGTAGTCATAAATAAAAAAGAATCAAAATAAGGAATATATCGATATTCAACACCGGAAGTTGCATCCTCATAATTTTCATTGTCGTCTGATTTGTGGTTTATGTTAATAATGAGTCAGTTATTTAATCTTTTTTTTTATTTCCATGCTGTATCCCGCACGAGGCAGGGTAGGCAGAGGGAACCCGGGAAGTGTTAAGACACTCCGTTCCACTTCCGTTCCCCACTTTTCGCCGAATTTGAGGCATTGCGTGTTGAGTGGCGGAATTCAACGCCACACTTTGCCTTATTACCAGAGCGAAGAAATGAAACATTAAATATTTAAATTCAAAATATTAAATATTTCATTTCCTCTAGTGGGGATCGAACCCAGAACCTGTCGGTTACATTCACACGCTTGTGCCGCTGCTCCACGACAGGCTTCGATTTAATTGATTGATGGCGAGTTATTTAATGAAGAACATATTTTTAACCTCGAACCTTTTTTTATTGCGTAGTCACATATGAACATTGTTTCGTCCATTGATGTGATAGTGCCATCTAAACTTTTCACTTAAAAATAGTATCGAACACAAAAATTAAATATCACGCCTGCTATTCATGCAAAAGTTGATAAAAAATGTTGATGTGCTGCGCCTAACGGCCGACGACACACGTGCACATACATATATGAACAACTACACAAATACTAAGGTTAGGTCTGGCGAACAGTATGGTTTTAGTATTAGTATATAAGGAATTAAATAACAAGTTGTGTAATAAAAATTAAATACGTTTTCCTGAATTCAAGTTATTGTGTCGCTGTTAAAACAAACAAATGTTTTTTTGAAAAGGAGAATACATCATTCTTTGGCTTTGTTGCCGTAGAATGTGATAAAAATACAATTTACTTCATAACATTTTTATATACGGCCGTGGCTGAGGGGCATAAGCGTGAATATGTAAAAGCGACAGGTGTTTTCGATCCCCACGCGAAGAATTGACATATTTAAAATCTTCAAATTAAATGTTTAATGTTTTCATTTTCTTTGCTCTGGTAACAAGGCGAAGCGCGGCGTTCAATTCTAATCTAGACGCAATGTGTCTAATTTGACAGAAAGTGGGGAACGGAACGAAATGTCTTAATACTAGGTTCCCAAGTTCCCTCGGCCTACGCACTGACATGAGTGGGATTCAGAGTGAAGCTGAAAAAATAATCCTACTTACGTACTACTACATACTTAGAGACAACCTAATTATGATCAGTCATAATATGACTGATCATAATTAAGGCTGGCATTTGGTTATATTAATGGTACAGCCAAAAGAAAAAAAAAACAATTTTATATCGAGTAATATCATTACTTTATTTACATTCGCTTTTTGAATGGGCTTTATTTAATTTGGACTTGATTTGTTAAGAAATACATATTTACTAATCGAATATTTCATGAATATTAAATGAAATGTATCTTTTTGCCTCTGAGTATATCCGTGATTTGGACAAACCAAAATACAAACAGAAAGATAATTTTATTTTTATTTTTTTTCAGTTTCACGCTGTATCCCGCGCATGGCAGGGTGGATAGATAGAGGAAACTTGGGAACATAGTGTTAAGACACTCCGTTCCACATTCGTTCCCCACTTTCGGCCGAATTTGAGGCATTGCGTGTTGAGTGGCGGAACTCAACGCCGCGTTTTGCTTAGTACCAGAGCGAAAAAATGAAAACATTAAATATTTAAAATTATAACTCAGCTTCACGCTGTATCCCGCACTAGGCAGGGTAGGCAGAGGGAACGGAAGTGAAACCTAGTGTTATGACACTCCGTTCTACTTCCGTTTCCCACTTTCCGCCGATATTGAGGCATTGCGTGTTGAGTGGCGGAACTCAACGCCGCGCTTGCCTTATTACCAGAGCGAAGAAATGAAACATTAAATGTTTAAAAATATTACATTTTTAAAAATATATAGAAAAATGTTTGTAAATTTAAAACACCCCTATAGTACACTTACGTACGTTACTCGGATTCCTTAAATCCGTCCGTGCAATTTAAATATAAATCTATTATCATTTATAATTATCATAAGTCAAAAAGTGGGTTTAAGGCCGCGGTTACATCATTGTGCAAATTAAATTACATTGTAAAAATCGTTAACTGTAAAATAGACTTCCGCCTTTGGCGTGAAAAATATATGTAAAATATGTATCTCTCTCTCTTATCTCTTATCTAAATAATTTTCTTATCTCCATCTATATTATTTCTATTTCTCTATCTATAAAAAATAATCAAGATAAAGATAGAAGGAGCAGAGTAAGGTGAGAATAAATAGAAATTTCATTTTTTTTCCTTTGGACGTAAATCTATAAAAATAAACGACCAATTGCGATCAGATTCGCGTATCGGTGGTTTCTTACCAATTTCATGATTATGGTTATAAAAGTTGAAGGACTTGCCTTACTCAGTTTGTATGATCATATTTTCCCATTCCTTATAGGTAGGATCAACCAAGGTTTTAAGGATAGGGGTTGTGTGTGTGTGTGTGTTTTTTTTTATTTTGAGGTATGAATCTCTATAATAATCTCTGGTAATAAGGCAAAGCGCGGCGTTGAGTTCCGCCACTCAACACGCAATGCCTCAAATTCGGCGAAAATTGGGGAATGGAAGTGGAACGGAGTGTCATAACACTAGGTTTCACTTCCGTTCCCTCTGCCTACCCTGCCTAGTGCGGGATACAGTGTGAAGCTGAAAAAAATCTCTTTAAATATCCGTCAGTCGTAACATTGAGGGATTTGAACTGGCAATCAGGTGTAAAGACAAGTGTACTTCAGGTGTACATATCGTATAACATGCTAACAGGCAATGCATGCTAGTATAACTAGAGATATATGAAATAGATACGTACTGAATTACTTATGTTTCGATATTAAATTTCCAGTCAAAAGAAAAAATGACAAGAGGTGTGAGACGCGGCTGCGTGCGACTCAGAGCGGCTGTGATCGGCATCGATGATGAAGATGACTCGACCTTCACAATTACAGTGGACCACAAGACGTTCCATTTTCAGGTATTTATAGACGTTTAAGTTTTTATGCATACTTTTATTTTATATCCCGCACGGAGGCAGGTAGGGTATTCAGAGGGAACTTGGGACCCTTGTGTTAAGACTCTGTTCCACTTCCGTTTCCCACTTTCCGCCGAGTTTGAGGCATTGCGTGTTTAGTGGCGATACTCAATGCCGCGCTTTGCTTTGTTACCAGAGCAAAGAAATGATAACATTAAGTATTTAATTTGAAAATGTTAAATAATTTATCGAACCGACGACCTCGTCTTTTACAGTCACACGCTTGTGCCGCTGTGCCGCAGCAGGTCTTACATGTTATTTATACCAATTTTATAAAACTGAAGAATTCCTTTGTTTGACAACGCTTATTACCTCATTTAAAATGTGTGTATTAAATATTCCATTTATGGAAACATATAGTACCTCAATTAATCCATGCGATTTAGTCCACTATATTAAAACCTTACGTGTCGTTTATCGCTTCTTCACATCAGGGTCACAGCCACTTCTATAAGCTAGTTAGAGATAATGGAGAAATCAAATTAGTAATATTTGGGGTAGCTGCTCGGATTTTATGACTCTGAAAAAACGGTTTCTTGTAAGAAAATAAAAATACTTTTTATATATTGTAAATATATATTCACCCACCTTATTTATTTTTTATCAGCGAGGTTAAGATTGTGTGCTCCTAACTACGCCCAGTAGCGTCCTCATGTAGTACAGATTACTGTTTTTGTTTTAAAGGGAAAAATGTGAAAATTTTCATATTTTTTTAAATAAAACACTTTTAACCGGATTAATCGCGTATATTCAATGGTAAACATTTTACAGTCAGGCCGTGGTCACAGACTACTGTAAAGTGTTCGAAACATCGGGTTTCCCAAAAATGTTTACCATTGAATATACGCGATTAATCCGGTTAAAAGTGTTTCATTTAAAATGTGTAACAATCGCGAAAATCAAAGACATTAATATTGTCAGAACTTATTTTGTCAGATTTACTGTAAACATGTAGATGTAGTAATTTATATTAATACTATAAAGCTGAGTTGTTCTTCCTAACGCGCTCACTCTCTAGAACTAGAGTCCCCACATCAAAAAAATCTTCTTTTGTTGGTTAGTTCATTTATTCAACTAGGCTTTAAGGATTATTTTTTGGTCCGTTCGTTTAGTTGTTTCTATATAACACACTTTCGGTACTCTCGTTCAAAGATAACTGGAGAGTCCATCACTTTCGTTTGACCACGGGCGCGTTAAAGCTAGTAAAGTATATACGACATTGGACTCGTGATTTTTATTGCTAAATTATTTTTATTACCGATTGAAACACCAATTACGCGTGCCATAAAAGATAACATCAGGACAAATTAGTATTCTCGCGAGGAATTCGAAATGTTTTTGTTTGCATTCATTGAAACGGAAATGAGAGAAAGGCAGGATCTCGGTGATTCATCCGAAATAAAAGTGAACCGAGGTCGCTATAATGTCCGTAAGCACACCCAGTATGTACATTCTTGTAGTGATGAATAATTTGATATTAATAGCTTCACGCTGTATCCCGCATGAGGCTGGGTAGGCAGAGGGAACCACGGAATCTAGAGTTAAGACACTCCGTTCCACTTTCCGCCGAATTTGAGGCATTGCGTGTTGAGTGGCGGAACTCAACGCCACACTTTGCCTTATTACCAGAGCGAAGAAATGAAACATTAAATATTTAAATTGTGTAAAGTAAATAAAGCTAAGACTATAATAATATAGAAATCCAGCTGACTAGGATTTTCCGCAAATAAAGTCTAATATGACTACTACTTTACATAGATATACGAGTAAAACGTAATGTTATCAAAATATGTAATGTAAAAGTTTTAAAATAAATAGAAGCCATGTGTATCGGGTAGACTCTTTGTCATCTTTACTTCTCGCGTAATCAAAGCCTATAAGTATATTTTAATTTTGAAATTTGGCAAGACCTTGTCGTAACTAAAATTCTAGTTTCAAGTAGCCATATCATTCTGCCATGATTTTAAGATGAAACCATAATGAATATATCTTCTGCATTTTTGATAGTAATAATTATTGCATTGGTTCATTATGTATATTTTTTCCCCAGGCTCGAGACGGCTCAGAGCGTGAACGATGGGTGCGATCTCTAGAGGACACGATAGTGAGGCACGGTCGTCGTGAACGCTGGTCCCGCTGCGTCCACGCGCCCGCCCACCGGCACGGCGACTTGGAACGACGTATCTCTGAAGCAGATGCGTATTTGCAAGTTATGATTGAATTAGTCAATGTAAGTTTTGAATTTCTTTTTCAGCTGTTGGTGTGTTCAGCACGAAGCTGGAGGCGGAGAGATTGTCGTGTTAAAACACTCTGTTCTCAACAACATACCGGGGATAGTATCCCACTATACTATAACCGCTAGATTTGAATCATTCCGTGTTGGCGTAACTCAACGCTGAGTTAAAATACAATGAAATATTAAATATTTTATATCCTCGTGTGGGGATCAAATCCACAACCTGTGGTATTTACAGTTGCACTTTTGTGCTCCTGCACCACATCAGGATGTTTTCTTAACTTTGAACTAATTTTGGTTTTACTCGAATTTAATATATTGCGTTTTAAGCAAAGTTCAACGCTGTAGAATATATACTAGACATTATTTTTGAGACTGTTTTAATTATTTTTTTACAATATATTTACGTTAGGTATGTATTAGATACTTGTTATAAATTCACTACGTACATATTTCTTGCGTCATATTGAATACAATTGATTTAAAAAAAATCCGTATAACGTAATACGTCGTTCCGTATAACGTAATGCTTGTTCCTGTACATGGGCATCGCGAATCTGAGAACATCGGACCGCGATCGTGCTTTCATCAGAGTAAAAAATATAAAATATTAAATATTTCATTAAACCTACAATCGCAAATTTGTGGCGAGGCAAGGGGCAGAGGCTCTTATCAATGTTTATTAACTGGAATAAACATATTGAAGGTGTTGAAATTGCATGTTCTGCTGGCCATTTTTTTTGTATGTAATAATTTAAACATAGCACTTTCACAAACATTATAACAAAAACAAAAAGCTACTATTCTAGTAGTTCTAGTAGTAGTAGAACACGTTAGTTTAAACACAAAGTTCAAAGTAACAACTTTTTAACAGATTTATTCAATGCACTTGCAACTTTTTGGCAACGATACATTTATGTTACACCTGGCACTGTGTCAGCGATGCGCATAGATGAACTCAATACCTGTTGATCCTATAATAAATCTTACTTTAAGACATATATATTTTTATTTTGTAACTGAGGCCATTGTCATAGTAAAATTTAATTAAATTTGAGACTCTTCGTGGCGTGTGACTGTGAATAAGATTGGTTGTGGGTTTGATACCCACTCGGAAGAAATGAACTGTACAATATTTTCATTTCCTTCCAGTTTCCACTTCCACTTTCCAGTTTCCAGTTTTTCTCTGCCTCCCTCCTTTGCACGGGATACAGCGTGAAACTGAAAAAAGAATCATTGTTATTTCTTCCATTGGATAACGGCGCGTTACGCTAGGTTTCATTCGTTAAATATGCAATATTTCTGTAATAGAAATGAATTCTGAGGCCTGTCGTGGCGCAACGGCACAAACATGTGACTGTAACCGATGGGTTGTGGGTTCGATCCCCACTCGAGGAAATAAAATATTTAATATTTTCAATTTAAATATATAATGTTTTCATTTCTTCGCTCTTGTACAAGGCAAAACCCGGCGTTGAGTTGCGCCAATCAACGCGCTGTGCCTCAAAATTCGGCGGAAAGTGGGGAACGGAGTGTCTTAACGCTAGGTTCCCAAGTTCCCTCTGCCTACCCTGCCACGTGCGGGATACAGCGTAAAGCTGAGTATAGATATAAATTGTGATTTATATCTTCTATCTACAGCAGCGTATCGTAACACTGAAAACGAGACATTTTATAAATATATATTGAATATATTTATGCATTTTATTAAAGCCATAGGTAGTTTTTTTTTTTTCTTTTCAGCTTCACGCTGTAACTGTCAAGTGAAACCTAGTGTTATGACACTCCGTTCCACTTCCGTTCCCTACTTTCCGCCGAACTTGAGGCATTGCGTGTTGAGTGGCGGAACTCAACGCCGCGCTTTGCCTTATTACCAGAGCGAAGAAATGAAACGTTAAATATTTAAATTGAAAATATTAAATACTTCATTTCCTCGACTGGGGATCGAACCCAGAACCTGTCGGTTACAGTCACACTCTTGTGCCGCTGCGCCACGACAGGACAGCCATAGGTAGTATAATATAAAAATAAATTTAATACTTATGTTTGCAGAAAATGAACACAAGGGTTTCGGAATTGGTGGATCCGCAAGAAAAAAGTAGAGGACAAATTATATTAGACCATTCTAACGTGAGTGTTGATTTATTTATTTAGTGCCGTTTTATTTTATTCTGTATTTTTAAGTATTTATTGAAAAAAATGAAACAAATACAAAAAAAAAATATAGAAATAAATGGTTACAAGATCTTGCTTCAAGCAATCTCTTACAGGCAATATTTGGTAAAAAAAAAGGATGAAAATAACCTTAAACTTAAAAACATTAAAAATTTAAATTGAAAATATAATGAACTATAAATAATATATTTAAAAATTTTTAGGACAGAAAATACTAAAATTAAATTTAAAAAGCGTATAAAATTTTGAACGAAGCAGGATGTGAACCCGCGCCTTTGGGATACCGTTCCGTTTCTGTCCTAAGTGTGGAATAAAACTTTAAAACATAGTAAAAATATTAAAATAAATAGTATTCTCTCTTGCCAAACGATAATTCTTACGAGTTGTCTTTGGGTAGCGGAAATTTGTAAAAATCTCCCTACAGAGATGCTAACAACATAAATAAGTTGTAACAAGCGTATAAGAATTTCGACGGAGCTCGGTGAGAACGAATGGCTTAGTTGGTCAGAGCGCTGGAACGGTATTCCAGAGGCGCGGGTTTAAATCCTGCTTCGTTCAAAATTTTTATACGCTTTTTAAATTTAAGTTTAGTATTTTCTGTCCTAAGTGTGGAATAACACTTTAAAACATAGTAAAAATAACAATACATAATGCTGGTGAAAATGTTATGATTTTTTTTTATGGCCATTTATTTAGTTACTATGTATTATGATAACGGAACGTAATATTTTATGTGAAGTATTTATTTACTTGCTGAATATATATTATATTCTTTGTACATATTATTACTTTTTTTTATTACTAAATAACATTAACTGATGCTTTATTTAAATTTTATTATTGTTACACATAAAAAAATTGGCGAAAAGTGGGGAACGAAACGGAGCGTTACGCACTAGGTTCCCATGTTTCGTCTGCCTACCCTGCCATGTGCGGGATACAGCGTGAAGCTGATACAAAAATGAAACTTATAACAAATGTTTATGTTCATCCTCGCGTAAAACAAATTATCATTACTCAGCTTCACGCTGTATCCCGCACATGGCAGGGTAGGCAGAGGGAACATGGGAACCTTGTGTAAAGACACTGCGTTCCAATTCCATTCCCCACTTTGACTGCCGAATTTGAGGCATTGCGTGTTAAGTGGTTCTCACAACTTGTCGGTTACAGTCCCACCCTTGTGCCAATGCGCCACGACAGGTCTAACAAATTATTATTAATTTATTAATATTAATTTATTATTATTAATATTATATTGTATTTGTTCACAGGCAATGTTGGACAACATTAAACATTCCATAGTGCTTCTTCAAATAGCCAAGGTATATTTAATTTTATTGTAAAATAGCTCAAAGGGGCCAGTTGTGGCACAGGTATACAGGCCTTCGAGCATTGTGGGTTCGATTCCTACTCACTCGGGTACAGTGGTGAAGCGCGGCGTTGAGTTCCGCAATTCAATATGTATTTCCTCCAGAATTTAGTGGAACAGAGGTGTTTTAATGGAAATGAAATATTTTTGCACTAGTTTGGGTTCCACCAGCCTATCCTTTTAAATGCCGGTTACAACGTACAAGCCAAAAAACAATTATTATAGAAACTACTAGGTGATTATTTTTTTTTTTGTAAATAATTACAATCTTCTAACTTTTGTAAGTTATATATAACATTTTATTAAATGTTATTATACGTATTTGTTTACGTAACTTAAAGATAAAAATCTATACATTCGTCGATTATTTTATAGCAATTTTATTGAACAATAACTTTGTACTAATAAAACTTGTTTATATATGAATTGATCGATCATTAAATGTTTAAGGAAACTTGCTAAAATAAAATCGTGAAAACTGGATTTATTATGTCAGTTTTGCCGTTTTTAGGATTAGTAAGAACAATCGTACAGACGAACCGACAAAACAAAATCAATGTTTTGAGTTCTTTTGTATGTAAGAAATTCCCCCAATTATTATTTTTTCTCATATATCCTCCACGTACAGAAAGAGATACGTTTTTATATGTGTAGATTTCTTCTTCTTCTTTCTTAGCTTCACACTGTATCCCGCACGAGGCAGGGTAGGCAGAGGGAACCCGGGAACCTAATGTTAAGACACTCCGTTCCACTTCCGTTCCCCACTTTCCGCCGAATTTGAGGCACTGCGTGTTGTGTGGCGGAACTCAACGCCGCGCTTTGCCTTGTTACCCAGATCGAAGAAATGAAACATTAAATATTTGATGTGATAATATTAAATATTTCATTTCCTCGACTGGGGATTGAACAAAGAACCTGTCGGTTACAGTCACACGCTTGTGCCGCTGCGCCACGACAGGCCTCTATATGTGAAGATAACAAATATATTTATATTTTTCAACTGTACGTCTTTTATAGAATACAGTAAACCCAGTGAACGGCGTCTACCAGGGACCAGCGAATCCATCTCAAGCTCATATCAAGGAAGGTAACGCTCTTTATTTAGTTACTGGTCATATTAAAACACTTTGTTCGCAATGAACTGCTTATGTCTAATATTTTAGTGGCAGGATAATTGTGTATTACCCAGATTAAGATTACTATTTACAACTGTCTCGTTTACAGTCAAACGTGGTAACGCCATGCCATATCAGCATCTATATGTTATACCAAAATTAATAGTGCAACTGCAATTCTATAGTTTTTCTTATTTACTCTACAAAAAAAGAAAAAAATGTTGTTTAAAAAATATGTTTATACGTTTAAAATATTAAATGTATTGAGTATTTAAGGTCAGTGCTATAATAAAAGATAAATAATTTGATTTCGCAGAAATAGACTATAAAAAACAATTTTTATTTTAAATTTTGAGGCCTGTCGTGGCGCAGCGGCACAAGCGTGTGACTGTAACCGACAGGTTCTGGGTTCGTTCCCCATTCGAGGAAATTAAATATTTAATATTTTCAATTTAAATATTAAATGTTTCATTTCTTCGCTCTGGTATTAGGCAAACCGCGGCGTTGAGTTCCGGCACCCAACACGCAATGCCTCAAATTCGGCGGAAAATGGGGAACAGAAGTGTAACGGAGTGTCTTAACACTAGGTCCCCAAGTTCCCTCTGCCTACCCTGCCATGTGCGGGATACAGCGTGAAGCTGAGTTGAGTAGTATTTCGCAAATAGCCGTTTTTTATATATATAGCTTCAAGCTGTATCACGCACATGACAGAGTAGGCAGAGTAAACATGGGAAAATTGGCGTTAAGACACTCCGGCACAAGCGTTCGACTGTGAACACGTCAGTTTTGTGCTCTATTGTAACTGTAGAAATGAAATGTTTAATATTTTCATGGCCTTGCTCTACTAACGAGGCAAACCGCGGCGTTGACTTTTACCGTTCAACTTGTAACGCCTTAAGAATTCAGCAGAAAGCGGAGAATATTAACAATAAGTACTGGATGCAGCGTGAATAAACTATATTACATAACATTAACCGTTTCAATTCCACTTAACAGACCCACTGTACCATAGGTCTCAGATTACCTCTCCTAAAACGTGGCATGTCATACATACTGCTCAGTTTCTTTTTTGGATAAGACACGGCAAACGAGCGTACGGGTCACCTGATGGTAAGTGATCACCGTCGCCCACGGCCCCATGCAGCTCCAGAGGAGCTACAATAGCGTTGCCGTCCTTTAAGGTGGAAGGGCACCGGGGCCCGGCATTACCTAATGCGAAACGCAGTGGCCAAGGCCACAACTTAACGCCGGTCTTAAATGCCGGGGGTGGTAATAATCGTCGGTCGAGTCTGCCCATGCGTGTTGCCATTACTGGCAACGTGACTCTACCACACGTACTTTAGTCGCCCCTTACGACACCATCAGTACCAGGGTGATCCTGTTCTAAGCCGGAATCACACGGCGAGTCAGTTATTTTAGGATACGATGCTGCTGATATATATATTTTTTTGTATTGTATTAAATACTATAGAAATATTGTTTCTTACAGATTTATCGCCTCGTGTAGAGCTTGGATCGGAATGTAGAGAACTGTCGACGCCCACACACCCGATACCGCCGCTTGCGCAGCTAGAACATATCGATACGCCTAGTTAGTACTTTAGTATTTTTTTTTTATTGTACTTGTTTCTGACACTCGGCCACATTTTAGTTATATGATGTACAGGAGTTTAACGCCGCTCTATGTCTATTACTCCCTCTCGCCATCTATGCCCTTTTAGAGTCAGATGTTGTCACGTACAATACTATGATGACTCCTGAATTTAGTATAGTACAGTTTTTCGCTGTATCCCGAATATGATAGAGTAGGTGGAGGAAACTAGGAAACATAGTGTTAAGACACTTTATTTCGTTCTCCACTTTCCGCTGAATTTGTGACATTGCGTGTTCCGCTGAATTTGAGTGGTGGAATTCAACGCCGCTTTGCCTTTTTTCCCAGAGCGAAGAAATTAAAACATTAAATATTCAATTTGAAAATAATAAATATTTAATTTCCTCGAATTGGGATCGAACCCACAACCTGTTGTGTTTAAATTCACACTCTTGTGCCGCTGCGCAACGACAGACCTCTGAACATCTAATACATTATTGTTGTGTAAATAATGTAACTTATTTTTTCCCGCCATTCTACATTATTCAGGGATATATTTAATTATTTTCGTAGTTTATTAAATACTATACTTATTTAATTGATATGATAAACAAACTGGTTAACAAAATTTTAACTTTTTTTGGTCACATGAAAATCTATATTGATTTTTCAATGTACTGGGCTCATTTAACAATAATATATAAATGAAAAAGAATTGACACGTCAGGTTTTCGTGTGACATCAACACGTGTTTTTTTGTTAAAAATTGCAAACATCATTTAGAGAAATTATTGATCACTCACTAGCTTCACACTGTATACCGCACATGGCAGGGGCATGGCAGGCAGAGGGAACTTGGGAACCTAGTGTTAAGACACTCTGTACCACTTCCGTCCCCCACTTTCCGCCGAATTTGAGGCATTGCGTGTTGAGTGGCGGGGCCCAACGTCGCGCTTTGCCTTGTTACCAGTACCGAGTAAATATAAGTGTATTTTTTTTGCTTTTAAAACTATTAATTGTTTTTAATTTTCTAATTCACGTCTCCCGTTGTCACCTTTTTATTAATTCTATTTTATACAGCACAAATAAAATTTAAATATTATGAGTATCTGTATTAATAATTTAATTTAATTATTTATTTACCTATAATTTTCTAATATACAAATATTTATCGCTAATATGAGGCCTGTCGTGGCTTAGCGGCACAAGGGTGTGACTGTATCCAGGTTGTGGGTTCGATTCCCACTCGAAGAAGTGAAATATTTAATGTTTTCCATTTAAATATTTAATGTTTTCATTTCTTCGCTCTGGTACAAGGCAAAACGCGGCGTTGAGTTCCGCCACTCAACACGCAATGCCTTAAATTCTGCGGAAAGTAGGGAACGGAAGTATAACGGAGTCTCTTTACACTGGGTTCCCAAGTTCCCTCTACCCACCCTGCCACGTGCGGGATACAGCGTGAAGCTGAGTAATTTTCTAATATACTTTTGATACAGGACAAGCGATGTCCCTCCTAGTACCGGACACGTCGTATTCGTCGTCTGAAGGGGAAGATGATTTCTATGACGCGGACGACGAGCCCGCTGACGCTGTTGTACCTGGACCTAGGTAAGTTATTTTTTTAATTTTGTATATTATTTGGTGTTTTTTTTAAATTAAATATGTATTATAAGTATTGGAACTTGATTTGTTTATTTTTTTTATTTGAAAAAGAAAAAGACTTTTGGTTTGATTAGGTTAGGTTAGGTCCACGATGAAGTAATACTCTACATTTAATATACTTCGTTCAAAGTTCGAAAAAATCGATACAAAATATTTATTCATTTAGCTGAAATTATACATTTTAATGTTTCATTAGTTCGATATCACTTTTATGACAATTCTGTAATATTGTGATAATGTTACTAAACTTAAATTTAATTTTTTTTTTTTTTGTCCTAAGTGTGGAATAACACTTTAAAACATAGTAAAAGTGATAATGTTATTAGAACAAGAAAGTAGTTCAAATTAAATAAAATAATGTAATTCAAGCGAGGAAAATCGGGAGAAGTCGGTAATATGTAAATATTTCAATTTCCAAAAGCGTGATTTCCAAAAAAAAAGCACTGAACAAGCTCAGTCTGTCGGTTACTATTTATTTATCAATAATAATTGTGATATCCATACTGTGTTATTTTGTTAGTGTTTACTCTAATAAATATAATATTAGCATAGAAATTATACTGCGATAATGTCAACAAAAGGTTAAGTTGATTAAAAGGTGAGATTTTCGAAGATTCAATAGGTAAGTTTAATAAACAATAAGTAAGATATATCTCCTGCACATAACAAAGTAAAGGGAACCTGGGAACCTACTGTTAAGTCACTAGGCCCCTATTAGTACACTCCTATCGTCGGCTTTCCGTTATATACTGAAGCAATACGCGTTGAGTGGCGGAACTCTATACTCCTCCACTATGTACTCTACTAACATCAACATCGCTATGTACATTTTGAAACAAATATCAACCTAGATAAATATTTTTATTTAGCTTCACGCTGTATCCCGCACGAGGCAGGGTAGGCAGAGGGAGTCCGGGAACCTAGTGTTAAGACACTCCGTTCCACTTCCGTTCCCCACTTTCCGCCGAGTTTGAGGCATTGCGCGTTGAGTGGCGGAACTCAACGCCGCGCTTTGCCTTATTACCAGAGCGAAGAAATGAAACATTAAATATTTATAAACAATAAATATTAAATGTTTAAATTGAAAACATTTAGTTTTCTAGTCATTATATTATATAATTTTTGATGATGTCTGTAGCTTTACTTTTACCTTAACGGGTAGCCAGGGAGACTTATGATGAATGACTATGTAATTAACCAATCAAGGTGATCGATTAATAAAATGGTGAATAACGGTTGGTACTGTGTATCCGTAATACACGTCTCCTAATGCGGCAACAGTGGCATCCACATAAATTGTGATTACTATATACTAGCTTATATTTGTTTAAGAAAACTTGTACCGTGAAGCTACAAATGGTAATAAATAGATAAAATTTTGAAATAAAGTAAGTGTAACAGGTACCTAAATTAAAATTTTAAAGAAAACCATAGTTTTCATTTTTATCACAATTAACGTTCGCATTTAGCATTTTTTTCTTACATTACTGATATGCTTCATACTATTCCAAGCGAATTTGTCATCGAGAACGACAACTAAAAGGCATTTAGATACCGGCTCTACATACCCCTTTCGGCTGATCCACTGTTACCTGCATATACGAGTATACATCCTCTAGGGGCGTCCTTTTGCTTTTTACGTGACTGTACTCCAGCACTATAATAGTTTTCAAAAGTTAACCTTTTATATAAGACATACGAGAAATTATTTGATCTTTTTTCCATATCTGACTCCTGCACTTTGAAAAGACCAAAGATTATATTGATAAATATCTTTATATTGTTATTTCCCCATGGACCGATGATGATGTATTCGATGTTTCAAGCCTCATTTACCTTTTAATGTTATTATTTCCAATAAATCTTCCACAGAATGCAAATGAAATTTTGAATCCTTTTGATTACTTCTGCTTTTTCTCTCCTACTTCTCATTTAATCTATAAATGCCACTATTGAATGATTGATGGACAGCGTGCCTAATTTGGTACATCGGTTACGTAGAATAAGGAAGCACTGAGGAAAAAATTCTCAAAATGTTATTAAATATTAAAAACATAATTATTGATTTCCGTGCCCTGTTTATATTTGACATCATTTGATGTACACTTAGTCTATCAAATTTTTATATAATTTTAATTTCAAGTATTGAAATGAATATCGATTTGTTTTTTAAAGTTAAAAACGTATTGAGTAATTAATTTATTGCCTTGTGACATAAAGTATACATACATCCATTATAAGAATATGAATAAAAAAATGAGTATTTAGAAAGATATCGTTGTTTATTAAGAACAAACAAGTTCTCTAATGGAACAAACAGTTTTGTTTGTTGATTTTTTTTTTATTTATGCATTTCTTTTTTGTTAATGTTAAAAGGTCAAATTAATTAGTGAAGTGTTTTTATGATCATTAAGAATATCGATATCCTTAAAAGTTTGAAATTGATTATTAAGTATTTCTTTATTTTTTCATAGAGTTTTCTCTATGACACATAAGTATTTATCAACACGTCACGTTTATAGTCGCATGCTTGCAGTCCTACGCCACGACAGGCCTTCTAAGATTTTTTGATTCTTCAAATATTGTTCATTAGGTAACATAAGTTATTTATATTGAGGCCGTTGCAAATTCAAATACTGTTCATTAGGTAACTGCGTTAATATATTTAAATAAGAAATATTTATACAGAAACTAAACATACCATTGAGCTTAATTGATAGTTTTTTTTAATTGCATAGTATTTCCTAAATAATGAATCTACAATACCTTGTCATTAAACCGTGATCCGTGTAAACCTGCAAAATTGTAATATATTTTAAGTCTAAATCGAGTTTATAAAAGAGATAAAACGTGGCGTTGAGTTCCGCCACTCATCACGCAATGCCTCGAATCCAGCGGAAAGTAGGGTTATTATTTAACAGGCGGATACTTTATAAAGGTAAGGTCTACGTTTCATTTTCGATTTTCTCAATTATATAAAATGTTCAAACAACAAACGAAAACGCCAAACTCTAACTAAATACTTAGGCCATGTATAAGTTAAAAAATATAAATTCCGCCGTCGTCGGTGCAGCTCTCCCTTTATTTCATCCGGAGCGCTTCCATTATTGCGCATTGGGTCAGGTCGATGCCTTCGTAAGTTTACCAACTGATTTTATTAAAGCTTATATATCAAAATTGTTTTGTAACTTTGTAACACGTTCTTTTTTTGGGGAAATTGTTCGTTATTTTTTTACTTTGTAGAACGTTATCCAAACGTTATATGAGTAGTTTCGTATCAAATTTGGCTGGGACTGTGGGGGCTGACGGTTATGTGCATCATATTGCAAGCCCCACTTCTCTGAAGCATGATTATACCATAGAATGCTCAATATTTTCTTTTCTATATTATGAAATTATGTCATGTAGATATAATTTCATTACATTTTACTCTCTCATCCAAAGCGATTACAGTTCACGCAGTAAAACAGGTCAATGCTTTCGTGACTTTTTAATTCGATGCTGTTAGGGGTTTCATATCAAAATTGTTTGGAATTTCAGGATTCATAAATTTACAGTTTTTTTTTTGTTTTTTTTTTTTTTGTTTTTTTTTTTTTGCTTAAATCATTTTCATGCACTTCGCCTTTCTAGACAAAGCAAGGCAACACGCTAATATCTTCAAATTGCGTAAACAGTGATGGAAATATTATCTTAATACTAGATTTCCTTTGTCTACCCTTCTCTCTATGAAGGTTTTAGCGTAAAGTTAATAAAAAAAAAACTAATAGCAGTCGTGGGACTGCCGATAGAAGTGAAAACGGAACTATTAAGTTGAGAGTAATTAAAACTATATGCAAAAATTATATGATTTTTTATTTATTAGTTATGTTTTATTTATTAGTTACATATGATGGGTCAAACAAATCATGAACAAAATATAAATACAAAGTGGTTGAAAAATAATTAATATACAATTATCTTAATTATACATAGTATTTATATTTACACGAATTTCAATGAATTCAAGTTTGAACATTATTTTCATTATTTACATCATTGTCGTGACACAAAATTATACTTATCCAAAAAGCGTCCAACGCGCACATAATACAGTCAGAAATAGTCGATGTATTAGTGTATACGTGTACACAGGCTACTGCGCGTGCGCTAGTCTGGGTCTCCATAGCGATAGATATACTATTATCATTAGCATGTCGGTGACGCGTACCGAGGATTTTACTCTCTACCAAAACGCTCAACGCGCCTAAAGAAGTTTTCACTTCAAAAAATATACGCAAATTGTTATAAGGCTTACGATTTGTACATTTATAGTCTCCTGCGTTTTGCAAGAATGGGATGAGAATAATTGTCTAAATGTATTTTTAGATTACTCCATAGAACACTACTTGTGCTCATTTTTAAATCATTGCATTTTTGAATACTTCAGTTTGATATTTTTTTTTAATATTAATAAATAAAACATAAATTCATTATTATATAGAACTCTTGAAAATTACAATCTTAGGAAATTACATATGTTGCCGGGCGGTTCCAATGAGTTATAGGAATAGTGACATGTGTTCCAGAACGGTTCACCCAAAGTTAAATTACTACGAAAACTGGTAACAATTGAACATTCAGTATTACTTAAATATTACCGTAAAAGTCATGTTTTTAGAGTAGATTAACGAAACCTTGTGTTAAGACACTCCGTTCCGTTTTCCACTTTCACTTTTTACGTTGCTGAGTAGCGGAACTCAACAGTGCGCTTTTGCCTTTATAGAAAAATAAAGAAATGAAAATATTTAATATATAAAAAATATTAAATAATTTATTTTCTCGAGAGAGGATCGAACCCATGACCTGTCGCGTTTACAGTCACACAGTTGCGCTTCTGCACCACGACAGACCTAAGATTTTTTGATTCTTTAAATACTGTTCACTAGGTAACATAAGGTATATGAAATATATTTTAATGTTAACTTTTAACCTGTTTTTTAACCTCACTATATAAAATTATATCGAATAATTAAAAACTAGCACAACACGTAAAATAAAATAAGTTTTAAAACTTAACATTTTGGTCTTCCAAAACGCTTCCGTTCTTCCGCATTTTACCGCAGTTAAGTATTTACTAGGTACCTATAGGCTGTAGGTATGTAAACAGGGACGACCTAGGTCAGGTCAATGACTTTAAGAGTATCGAATGAAACATTTTGTATTCTGGTGACCTTTGTAATGGTGATTTGGTGGTATTTTGTTTTTCATCGCGATTAGAATTTTTGTTAAATGTATTATTAAATTATTTATTAGTATTTTTATGGTATAATAGTTTTTTATTTTTTTTATCTTAACGCTCATGGTATGGTATAGATAGGGGAACTTAGGAACCTTATGTTTAAACAATCCGTTCAGTTTCTCACTATCCGCCGAATTTGAGGCATTGCGGTTAAGTGGCAGAACTGTATGCCGCACTTTGCCTTTTACTAAAATTCAAATATTTTATTTCCTTTTACACGCGAGTATACATACAGTCGCACGCTTGTGTCGATAGGACTCCGCTAGATTTCCTTATTATGATATAGTCCAATTATATTTTTTGTGGCCTGCCGTCGCAGCGGCACAAGCGTGTGACTGTAATCGACAGGTTCTTGGTTCGATCCCCAGTCGAGGAAATGAAATATTTAATATTTTCAATTTAAATATTTAATGTTTCATTTGAGTTCCGCCACTCAGCACGCAATGCCTCAAATTCGGCGGAAGTAAAACAGAGTGTCTTAACACTAGGTTCCCGGGTTCCCTATGCCTACCCTGCCTCGTGCGGGATACAGCGTGAAGCTAAAAAAAATATGTATTTTTGCGTTACCTTATGCAAAGAAGTGTTGAAATTAACATGCAACGGCAATACTCTGTTAAATATATGTAGATCTTTTTTGTTATTTATACCTAATTGTATTTTATGATATGACCTTGTAAACGCGACTTTTAATAGTATTGCCTGTCACGCAACTTGTAGGGTTACTCTACGTTGAAAGCTATTAACCAACGTAATTAATAAGGATACAATTTCCCTTTTAATATTGTTAACTGACATCTAACTGTGAAAGTGACTATTTTCATTTCCTCGCTCTGGTTAAAGGCAAAACGCAGTGTTGGGTTTCGCTATTTAACACGCAATATATCTGAAATTAAGTAGAAAAATGGGTAACGGAGTGTCTTGACACTATGTTTCTTTTAACTCACCTTAAGTAAATATAAATACTATCACGTAGACCGAGATATCCGGGCGACTCGTAATATTCGCATTTTTCCTTTCGTTTTGCTTCGCTAATTAGATCGAGAAAAATTGTAATATTAAATATTTTATTTTTTCGATTGGGAATCGAACCCACAACCTTTCGAATTATACAGCCGCATGTTTGTGCCCTTGTACCACTACTGACTTCGATCATATTAATAATAATAAACGTAAAGGCTATTTCCAGGGCGTAGGCTTCGATACATCTAGTATCTAGGAGATGTAACACTTTGATATCCTACTAGGTTATCCCATATCTGTTCATCGTCAAATGGCTATTGATTTTATTTGTTGAGAACAAATACGATGAGTCTTTAAAGTAATTTGAAAAAAGAAGTAAATTATTACTAACCACTTAAGTATTTAACTAGTTGAAAAATTTAAGTCATTAAAACAGTTAAACTTTGATTTATATTTATGTACCTTTAAGAGCTTTTTCTTGCGTTACACTGTATCTTGGGCAGGGTAGTCAGAGAAAACTTGGGAACCTAATATTAAAACATTCCCTCCAGTCGCTTGTGCCTTGTGCCACAGTGTGTTAGCCACATATCAACAAAGCAGTGGGTATTTGTGTACGTGTTCAGTAACTCATTTTCTCCTGTTCCGGGACTTTTTTCATAAATGGCGGAACTCTACACTGTATTAATTAAACATTTAACCACTATATTTAAACAACAAATATCTTACTGAAATCCTAATTCTTAGTTACATTGAATAGCACGTGGTAGTTATAACATCATCAAGTCCGAATCCAGGCTAACAGACCAATCGATGCAAAACCTATTTCTGCTCCTCCAAATATAAGCTTGTTGACCTCGTTCATTCTCATATAGAGAGAGTTATTGTGTTAGTCCATATGTTGATTAAAATCATTGACTCGGAGCATTTTTATGACATTTTTTTATCTCACTTTTGTTCATGGCAATAATTTAAATTGCTTTGCGATGTACTTCTCGTTGCAATCGTAAGTAATCAAAAGGAACCTAAGGTTAAGACGCTTTGCTTCGCCACCATTGAAAGAATCTTAAAAAAAAATTAAGTAGAAGTGCTCCGATTTTTGTGTTCTTACCAGTGCGAGCAAATTAATATAGCTCCTTCAAGTAGGAGTCAAATCCATAGCTGTCGCGGTTACAGTGACATATTTCTAAGTACAAAGAAAATCAGATTTTTTTTTTATATCGTTTATTCATGACAAAAATTACAAAAAAAAAAAAAAACAATTTATAACGATAATAACTGCATCAGTTGTAAACTGTGTCGCAGTTATTAAATTAAATATTAATTAGGACACCATTGTAATTGTCATTCCTCCGTGCAAAATAGATTGTAGATTTTTTGAATCTACATACTATTTCATACGCGCTAATAGTTTATTATTTAATTTATTTATTCATTTGTTTTTTTTATAGCTTCACGCTGTATCCCGCGCATAGTAGGGTAGGCAGAAGGAATTTGGGAACCTAGTAGTGTTAAGACACTTCGTTCTACTTCCATTCCCCACTTCCGCCTAACTTGAGGTATTGCGTGTTGAGTGGAGAGCTCAACGCCGCGCTTCGCCTTGTTGCCAGAGCGAAGCAATGAAAACATTAAATATTTAATTTTCAAATATTGAATATATCGTTTCCTCGAGTGGGGATCGGACAACCTGTCGTTTACAATTTTTTATGTTTATTTAATTTACTTTATATTTATCAAGTTATTCCTTATTCTTCCGTAATTCTATGTTTTAAAACTAAATTAACTTTTAACAAAGCAATCAAATATTGAATTCACATTCAGTAAACAATTTTCAGTAATAGAAAACTTGGCAAGATTACCACTGGCTGTAGGATGCGCACGAATGCTTGAAATTGTAAGGTCTTGTGGTAGAAATTCATATTATATCCCTTTCTCTTTTAGACTATCGTGGAGCAAGTTGTGCAACGGCATTGTAGGTTCGTTTTCCACGTAAGGGAAATCTTTCTCTGGTAATAATATAAAACGTAGCGTTAAGTTGGTGGAGCTTGAACTCTGCGTATAATGCCTCAAAAATTCGGCGTAACCGGGTTGGATACGAAAATATCTTAATAAGGTAAAATTATTTAACACCAGGTTCCCTCTTCGTCCTCTCTATTTAAATAAAAAATAATACCTTTTTATAACTTTTTGCCGCTTCTTTGATAGGTTATGGTCGTTTTATTGAAAAATAAGATCTTCGTTTTTCTTAACTAGACACACTTTTTTGCAAGAATAGGCAAATAATATTTTAAAATTTTGTTGGAAGAATTAAAAACAAACGCCTTGAATAAGACACTGACGTTGTTACTTCGTGATTAAATTTAAGAAGGTTCTCATACTGAATTTCATTAGTAAGTCAGGAAATTGAAAAAGAACTCTCGAACTGTTGCCTTTTTTTTGTTAAACTTTCTTTGTCCAAATTATTGTCGACTTAATTATTTGAAATACTTTTTATGTACAAATTTCGTGAGAACAAGGTCGTTGATTAATGCCAAGCAAAATCCGATTCATATAAAATTATGTATGTCAAGAAAAATCGCGTTAAGAAATATCCCAAGAATCGTTTAAAACATGTTAAATTCATCAAAATGTATATATATATATATATATATATATATATATATATATATATATATATATATATATATATATATATATATATATATATATATATATATATATATATATATATATATATATATATATATATATATATATATATATATATATATATATATATATATGTATATATATATATGTATATATATATATATGTATATATATATATATGTATATATATATATATATATATATATATATATATATATATATATATATATGTATATATATATATATATATATATATATATATATATATATATATATATATATATATATATATATATGTATATATATATATATATGTATATATATATATATATATATATATATATATATATATATATACACATACATGCCTTGTTCCTTTATAATAATCAATTGATTTATTTAATCATATTTTCTTTATATAGGTAACGTTTGTTAGAGGCCAGTCATGGTGCAGGCGCACTAACAAGAGCGTGGTGTTGATTGTCGCCACTCCACACGCAGTGTTAAAAATTGGCAATAAGTGGGATTTCAAGGTGCCTTGATAAGAATAGAGTGGCTTAGCACAAGATTACCGAATCCCTTTATCTACCCTGCTATGTGCAGGATACAGGGTGATGAGAAAAAAGTGTTACGTATTAGCGTAGGCCTTACTGCGTGAATTGAATATAATGTTCACTTAATTCGTACCGTTCGTGTTTATTGCCTTCATTAAGTTCAAATAATCAGCGCTATAATTATAAAATAAGTTAATTATGCCAACATATTTCATAGTTTTTTAGAGTTATTTTAGATCCACACTCGAGGAAATAAAATATTTAATATTTTCAAATTAAATCTACTCTACTCAGCTTCACGCTGTATCCCACGTTCATTTCTACGCTCTGGTACAAGGCAAAGCGCGGCGTTGAGCCGTCACTCAACACGCAATGCCTCAAATTCAGCGGAAAGTGGGGAACGGATGTGGAACGGAGTGTCTTAATACTAGGTTCCCAAGCTCCCTCTGCCTACCCTGCAATTCGCGAGATACAGCGTGAAGCTGAGGTGCAATAGATATGACTAGCTAAACGCTTTACAACATCTTAAATATTTTTACTGACACATACATTTTTCTAAACTTTATTTTTACACTTCTAGAGAATGATGAATTACCAATAGATATAATGTTTTACATTAAGTAAAATATAGAGAAGTTATTAATTTAGTATTAGTGCTTCCTTTATAATGAAAGAAAATTATATAATAGGTTTCATATCTAAGTTATATAATTTGTGAGGATGTATGTTCGATTCAATTTTACGGACGGATTTAAATTAATATACAGTATTGGCTTGTACTCCAGAATAACTGACAGGGTGGGTACAAGTAATTTTAAGATTTTATTTATTTTTTTATAAAATTTAGAAAGACAAGTGAGTCGCTAGGATTATATATTTCTATTTTATTTGTTACGTACAAAACGTTACGTTGCTCAGGTATAGTGAATGATAGCTGATTTTTTTAATTGCTTCTCAAGGGAGCTAGTATAGACAAAGCAAATGTTACACAAAATATATGGGCACATTAAAACGGATGTGACGCAATACTAAGTAGCCTCTTCTCTTTTCAACTTCCTCGAGTACTATTCGAGTGCAGGATGTTGATACTTGTGGAATATCTAAGGAGCTTTTTATTGAACAATGTCACGTATTTATTTGACCTTTACTCCTCTTATTTGTCTATCGTGGCTCAGGAGCACGAGCGTGTGACTGTAAACGCGAAGGGTTATTGGTTCAATCGCCATTCGAAGAAATTAAATATTTAATATTGATATTTTCTTCGCTCTGGTAGCAAGGCAAAGCGCGGCGTTGAATTCCGCCAATCAAAATGCAATGATTCACTTCAGCGGAAAGTGGGAAAGAGAATAATTGGTTTTAACATTAGATTACTAAGTGCATTCTGCCTAATCTACTATGTGTGGGTTACAGCGTAAATCTTTTCTTAGTACTTTAGAGAGTATATTATTGAGTCACTTTATGCCATTTAAGAATATTAAATAGATTTTTACCCTCGAAAGAAGGATGTTATAAGAAGGACCTGCCTCTATGGATTTAGCTTCTGAATAAATAATGAATCAACCGAATTGAGTGCGGTTATTTCAATTGATAAAACAAATATGAAAATCCATGTTTTCTTTTAGTGATCTAATTCTGTATTGATTACTTTATTTGTATTTTTTAAATTAAACATTATTTTACATTTTATATGTATTATTTTGTTGTGAGTTAAAATTTAAGTGAATCTATTTTTAAATAAGGGTGTATTTTTTTCTGTGAAACAAAACTTTTTGTTTGTGAAAATTTTGTTTCTGTGAAAATGTCATATCAGTTTAACGATTCCTCAGTATTTTTTTCTTATTCATTAGTAGATGAGGCCTATCGTGGCGCAGCGGCACAAGCGTGTGACTGTAACCGACAGGTTCTGGGTTCGATCCCCAGTCGAGGAAATGAAATATTAAACATTTTCAATTTAAATATTTGGTGTTTCATTTCTTCGCTCTGGTAATTAGGCAAGAGTTCCGCCTCTCAACACGCAATGCCTCAAATTCGGCGGAAAGTAGGGAACGGAAGTAGAACGGAGTGTCTTAACACTAGGTTCCCGGGTTCCCTCTGCCTACCCTGCCTCGTGGGGGATCCAGCGTAAAGCTAAAAAAAAAAAAATTAGGTAGAGAGATATGTAGAAGCAATCAAATATTGAACCTATGGTGAAACCACTCTGTTTTCATTAAGACACATTTCTATCCCCATTTTTGGACCCATTGCGTGGTTTATAGCGGATCTTAACGCCGCGCCTTGCCTCCGTCCCAGAGCAAGCCAAATGTTTTTTTTTCTTTAATGATGATATTAATAAAATTCTAATCTGAATCGAATACACAACCTGTTGCGCTTACAGCCTCACGTTTGGCCCCTCGCCGAATATATTTATTATACATACCTACACGTTGAATATACCGCAACGAACGTTTTTATGGAAGGTCATATCCCTATTGTTCTATCCAAAAATAGTATAACTGCCTCTTTAATAACATACAACACCCATTTGGAAACAAAAGTTTTGGTTTTGTGCCTTTTTAAATTTTGCATCTACTATATGTTTGACCTAAATGCATACGGCAAAGGCTCACTATTTCTGTATTACGTATGAAATTTAACTATAGCGCATTTGAAAAGTCAAAGAGTGTGTATTTAAATTAATCCTATTCCTCAATATATACAAAACACGGCGTTAGGTTGCGCCAAATAAAAATTTATCTATTTTTTTTTGTTTTTTTTTACATTTTCGGCTTAATAAAATCTTGTTTCCAAAATCTGTCCTGTAGTAAAATATTTCGCCACTGAGCCATGCTGGTTTCGAATTATCTTAAGTAACTGATCCCATTTTTTTTTCTTTTATATACATACATTGTTTTCAGCAATATTAGTGTGTTCTGTATTATGTATTTATGTTAATATTTAGAATATTATTTTTCTGTTAATTTTAAAAATATTATTATTTTTTTTTACTTTTTTTTTTTGTTTTTGAAATAAGAACATTACATACTTAAATTGAAAATATTTAATATTTTATTTCCTCGAGTGGGGATCAAACCCACAATCTATCGGTTACAGTCACACGCTTGTGCCGCTGCGCCACGACAGGCCTACATTAATATAATGTAGTATGTATTTATGTTAATATTATTTCCTTGAAGTCTACTACCAATTCGATAATGAAAACAAGGTCTCAAATCTTGAGTTTATTCAAGGACGAAGACTTTCAGTCTAGATTAAATCTTGTATATGGGAGACCTTCAAATATATGGCCAGCCGAGGAAATGAAATATTTAATATTTTCATTTTGTATATGGGTCATTCTACAAAAATCGACATATTTCTGATGCTTTTTTGTCCTCAACCTTTTTTAAATGCTTTCGGATATTTGAATAGCGTATATTATATATAATTGATCAAGTATCTTACATCTAAAAGGGCCAGTCATTATATCCGTTATTTTAGAAAAAAATAGAGTTTTTCTAATTTAGGCATCTAGGGACTGACAGCTCTGGGAACTAATAGGACTAATTATGGACTGATAAACAATAATGATATTGTAATAAAATAAGTTGGTTACATATTCAAAATCAGATTTATTTGTAAAATAGAATTACAATTTTTAATATTTCCAATTTAAATATTTAATGTTTTTATTTCTTCGCTATGGTACAAGGCAAAACGCATCGTTGAGTTTCGCCACTCAACACGCAATGCCTCCAATTCGGCAGAAGGTGAGGAACGAAAGTGGAACGGAGTGTCTTAACACTAGGTTTTCAAGTTCCGTGTGCGGGATACAGCGTGAAGCTGAGTATAATCGCACATTTATCCTGTAACACTTTATTTCTTATCTTCTGTTGATGCCTGCTTCTTCTTTTAGCTTCCACTTGTCTAAAGTTTTATTATAGTCATTCATCTGCAGTTCTGAAGCTACACTTTCTTCCTTTTCAAGTTTAGGTGGCGTATTCTGAGCAACATATTTCTCACAATCTTTTTTAATTGTTTTCTTCTTTCTGTAATCTGTTGAATAATTCTTCCATGGTTTTATAATTTTTCTCTGCTCACGTGGGGTCATATCTTAAATAGACTTATGTGGTCCCTACTCTTTCTATATATCTCAGTCTTTCTTTCTCTTTATACTCTCATAACAGAATCGAATCGATCTTGATTTTTTCCAATCGAGCTGTAGCGGCGGATGATTTTTTGTTGTCTATTTCCTCTTTGGATAACTTTGTAAGCTTGTGTTCTTTTTGGGTGGCATTTTTCTGCAAAATGGAAAAATAACACTTAATAACACTTAACACTTAATTAGCACTTAATACGACTATTGTGACCATCGACCGTAAACCACTTATTATCAGTCTAAAGCTTCCCAGTTTCTAAACTCAAAATAAAGAGCCATTCGTAAAATGTCGCATTAGGCATTTTATTATACATTTTTATATAAATAACATACGCCCTAAATGACTTATAAAAAATATCAGAATATACAATAAAAATCATTCCCTAGCTACATCTATCAGTCCCTAGCACAAGTAAGAGCTAGGGCCTGATGGTCTAGGGACTGACGATTTGGAGTAAAACTTAAGAGAAATGTAGGTTACACCTCTAATTAAAGCTATTTAAACGATGTACTAAAGAAGACCGACAAATAACACGAAAATATTATTTAATTATCGTTAATTTCATATTATAAAACAATAAAACTACTCACCGAGGGACTGACAAAGTGAGTGGATCAGTCCGTGTTTCTGAAACAACTGCTACCTTTGCACTGATTTACAAAATTACAGCAGCTCAGCGATTATTGTCTATGAATAATTTAGTGTCGTTCTTTTAAATTCACTAGATGTCATTCACTTATTGTTCTTATTATGGTGCTAAATTGTAAATATTGGCGTGGCTAGGGAATGACGGATAAAATCGAGGACACTTTTTTAACTATTGAAAATGGAACTATTTTTTATTGAACCTACAAAATATTAATAAAATTTGTTGTATGTACGATAAAGTAGTCAATTGTTAAATCAAATAAAGTATATAGTTGATGTATCTAAAAATATGGATGCCCAAACATAAAATTTTGGAGTGCGGACATGTCTAGGGACTGACATTTTAGGGTTTTTATGAGAGATTTCAGATTTATTTTAAATATATATTCGTTTCTAAATATGTGTACTCAATAAAACACATTGCAAGCTGTTAGTTTACAATTTTGGAACAAAATATTAATAATTATAGTATATGAAATGTGCGAGGACAATGATTAGTACCATTTTTGTAGAATGACCCATATTTAATGTTTCATTTCTTCACTCTGGTAATAAGGCAAAGCGCGGCGTTGAGTTCCGCCACTCAACACGCAATGCCTCAAATTCAGCAGAAAGTGAGAAATGGAAGTGGAACGGAGTGTCCTAACTCTAGGTTCCCAGGTTCCCTCTGCCTACCCTGGCGCGTGCGGGATACAGCGTGAAGCTACAAAAAAAATACACATAATGGGTATAGCTATAATACACGTTATTGTTATGCCTACTCTTGAATTATTTTCAAGTGAATTGGAAAGCTGAAGTAAAGTATTATTTCTTTTTCAGCTTAATACTATTTACTGCACATGGTAGGGTAGGCACAGGAAAATTGATTGCTAGTTTTAAGACACTTAAAATTCGACAAAAAGTTGAGAACAGAACGCATTCTGTTCTCAAGTTTTTGTCGAATTTTAAGCATTGCTTATTGTTACTATTTTACTCTGGTAAAATGAAATTATGCAATATTTTACTTGCTCAAGTCCGGAGCCAGCTCACAACCTGTCACTCTTACAATCATAGTACCTACACGATAGGAGACCAGTCGCCACTCTCTCAATCTGGGAGCCCTTGTGCCTCACCGAGCCAGGCAGTTTACTTGTATTTATATATTCATACAGTGTTTAATGTCTACACAGTATTTTTCATGTTTAATTTATTAATGTTTTAAGGTATACTTTGAAATATTACATATTTTACTTTATTATATCTCCTTTGTATAAACCTTGACGTAAATAATGATATGAGCAACTTTTTTCTATTCTATTCTATAATAGGTTTCTATTATTTTATTTGAAAATTGTTATAATAGAATCTGTATAACAATGAAAAGTTGTTGATTTTCACATTTTTTGTTAAAATTCATTCACCTCGATTATGGTGTAAAGTGCCTAAAACCAGAATTCCAAGTATCAAAAGATATTTTGCTAATTTAATATAAGGATCGCTAATGGAATGATTTCACGGTCCTTTCATAGTTGGAATTCAATGAACCCTACAGCAATTAGCTTATTTGAAATCTTTTAGTATCAGAACTTTTATAGAATGAAAGAGAGCTATTTACGTTATAAAGAAATCGACAAATAACTTTTTAGATGTACAGCAAGTGGGTAAAATTAAGTGCACAAATTGATCTTTGGAAAATCTTCATTTCTTAAGTAATATATACGTGACATAATTTTAAAGAAAAATTTGAAAGACTAAAGATTTTGAATATTGATATATAATATTTTCGTTGATAGAATAAGAAAGAATATTTCAACATATTTATTATAAAGAATATTGTCAGATCATGATCAAGACATATCTTGATTATTATTATATAATATTAATTTATCATGTATTATTTCGATGTCTGCCGTGGATCGGGAACATAAGAGTGCGACAGTAAACGGGTATAGTTGTGAGACCGATCCTCACTTGACGAATTAAAATATTTAACATTTTCATTTATTCGCTCTGCTAGCAAGAAAACCACGGCGTTGACTTTTGCCAGTCAAAAAGCAATGCCTCAAATTCGGTCGAAAGTAGTAAACGGATGTGTCTTAATGGGAAGGGAGTGACTTAACAATAGGTTCCCAGGTTCCCTTCACTTAACCTACCATATACCTGCATAAAGCTAAAAAAACATTGTTCATAACCAAAATTATTAATTACAATAATTCATCGTTATATTACTCTTCAAACGTAATAACGAATAAATCGAATGACGTACGGATATCTATGCAACTGATCTATTTATATGGCAAGCAACAAGGAATAGTGAAAGCGTATCGCCAAAATGTTACGATTATAACATACATAGGTATCATAACTCATCTGCACTTATATACTTTAATATTTTTCTAAGAAAAAAATATAGTAAGAAAATATACATAATTTTTGTTCGTTGTAATTTTTATATATTAACGTCAATGAATGAATGAGACAGACCTATATCAATTATACGATCTTTTAATTTTGTTGTCGGTTTTCCAAAGAACTATTTAATTATATTATTATATTAAATCATATTCTGTAATTTTTGTAAAGGCGGTTGGCACAGATCAAGTTCCATTATGCTTGACGAAGAAATATATAGATTTCTAAACAAATGTAAACATTTAAATAAGAAAATACAATAGAACACAGAATAAAAGTCTTCTTCTACAGCTTTCCGCTGTATCCCACACATAGCAGGAAATGGTAGAGCGAGCTTGAGAAGCTAGTATTGAGACACTCTATTCCGCTCCGAACTTTATGCCAATTTTCAAGAATTGTGTGTCGAGTGGCGGAACTCAACGCCGCGCTTTGCCTAATCACACCGAGGAAATGAAAAAAATAAATATTGCATTTCCATCGAGTAGGTTTCCTAATAAATGAAAATCAAAAAAATATATATTTATAACATATTAATGACAATGCAAAATTATTCCTAAATGTTTATCATAACGACATACTTTAAAGCCAAATTATCAAGTTTCGTACTTCCAAGAAAACTTTCTTTAGCGAATGGGTCTTTTCTTTATATTAGTCAGTAATTTACATCAGACAGGTTAAAATGAACGAATGCTTAGAATAAACGTTTGTTACACGTGAGCGTACTCTCATTCATACATTTCTTTACCTATTTATAAAACTATCAACAACGGTAGGCATATTACTAAGCGCGCATGTTTATATATATTTAAGAAAACAAAAGTGCCCATATTGTCTACTTTTAAACGGAAGTCTAATTATTCATGTTTAATTAAATATTACACAAACAAAAAGCTAGTTATCGTAAAAAACATATAAAAATAAAATATATTTTTTAAATTATTATGTTTTAGGCAGAAAAGTCATAGTGAAAAATCGGACTAGCTATAATCTGCGGCTTCGTCTCCGAGCTCAAATGCAGGTTAACCTTATGAATTTCTAAAAAAAAAACACTTTATAATGTAATTAAACAAATTTATAAAACAGTCAACAATAGAAATTACAGAAAATATGTAATTAGGGTTCAAAATTGAAAAAACATTATACTACATACGTACGCTTATTTTGAAGCCAATTTATCTTGACACAGTATTTTAACATATAACGTTTTAATTGGTTCAAGTTCACGCAGCCTAGTGTCCGTATTTGAAATAAATTCACTCTATGGACAATTAATTCAGCAATGTGATCCGATCAGATATTCGAAGATTAAACAAAATTTAGTTTAATTATAATTTCTTATATACACTATTCAAGTTCTTTTCAATTGTTAATTATTATTCGTCAAGCTATACAAATATGTCAATAATGTGACTGTAACAAAGTTACCGCCAGCTTGAAAGGCAATTTTACTTAGAAGAACCGTCAAGAAACTCATTTACATTTGGTGGCTCGTTTAAAATATAATTTGAAATAAATACTTGTACTATTTTCGTTGAGACTGAGCAGTGTTGTCGTTTTGGTGAACAAAGCGGGAACATTTCAACATGCAAGGTATTGCAAATGGGCGATGGTGAGCGAAATGTTTTAAGCACCAGGGTACCTATATTAACAGTCCTATATGAAAGAAAGAGTTCGAATCAGTAAAATATATATACCTTTGAGGCCTGTCGTGGCGCAGCGGCACAAGCGTGTGACTAACCGACAGGTTCTGGGTTCGATCCCCAGTCGAGGAAATGAAATATTTAATATTTTCAATTTAAATATTTAATGTTACATTTCTTCGCTCTGGTAATAAGGCAAAGCGCCGCGTTGAGTTCTACCACTCAACACGCAATATCTTAAATTCGGCGGAAAGTGGGGAACAGAAGTGGAACGGAGTGTCTTAACACTAGGTTCCCGGGTTCCCTCTGCCTACCCGGCCTCGTGCGGGATACAGCGTGAAGATAAAATATGTAGATTATTTATTTTATTACTTACACCCGTGTACTTTCATTCATACATCTATAGTTATTTATAAAATTCTATTTATAGTTAGTTACCTTTTACTAAGCGGGTGATTATAAATAATGTATAACAATAGTGCGATCTACTCGATTCTTCTCTGTTTTAAACGGAAATACTTACCATTAATAAAATAACATTTATTTACTCTGCTATGATCAATATAGGGCCAAGTGACGTTTTTTTTAAACTGAACATAACATTCATTAGTAATAGCTTATTTGACTTTATTAAGGAAATTGACTTTTATACTAGACAAAAAATATATTTTTTCATTAATGCACTAATATCATAGAATAAGATACATCCTAAATGCAGCACGAAGTTTTAAAATATTTTATTTTTCTTATTTACATAATTTTCAAAGTGCTCACTATATCATTACTTCTACTGTAAAGAATTAACTTTAAGGCTTTTAAACAAATTATTCGACCAGATGCAAAGCAGAGAAGGCAGATCGAATTTGGAAACCAATAGCTAACTGTGGAACCTCATTCCCCTTAAGACATTCCTTCCATTCTCCACTTTCCGCCGGGTTGATGGTATTGCGTGTTGAGTGATGGAACTCAACGCCACGCATTGTTTACCATAGCCTTGTTACTGGAGCCAAAAATAAAAATATTTAATATTTATTTTTTACATGGGGATCAAAATCTTAAACTGTCGCGTGCACAGTCGCAGGCTTGTGCTTCAGCAGGCCCCGCAGTAGATATACTCTTATTTACTCATTTTAGATATTTTATTTCATATTATACAAAAAGCTGGTATTAGTCATGAGTAATATCCTCATTGGAAATGAAATATTTAATATTTTCAATTTGAATATTTAATTTTTCATATCTTCGCTCTGGTAATAAGGCAAAGCGCGGCGTTGAGTTCCGCCACTCAACACGCAATGCCTCAAATTCGGCGGAAAGTGGGGAACGGAAGTGGAACGGAGTGTCATAACACTAGGTTTCACTTCCTTTCCCTCTGCCTACCCTGCCTAGTGCGGGATACAGCGTGAAGCTGAAGAAAAAAATAATAATAATAATATCCTCATAGCAGTAAACAATACACACAGTTATTAGGATAAATTGTGTAGCCCAATGCTCCGAACGGCTATTGAATTGCAAGTCCAATGTTCCAATTTCATTCTATTACATTAAATTTGTCTTGTGGACTGAACACAGTCTGTTACGTATTGCATTTGTAGTGACGTTTAGTTATGAGGTCTAGGTTCGAATCAAGCGTAGTCAAATTGCTCTAGTTACTAAGATCACAATTAATTTTAGAGGCTAGGGATAAACACGACAGTAAATGTAAGTAGTACTGTCGTGTTTATCCCTAGCCTCTAAAATTAATTGTGATTAAAAAAAATAAAATGCCTTAAAAAACTAAGAATGTTACGGAAAGTGGAGAACAGATTGTGAAACAACAAAATAAAGTAAAGTATCTATTTATAAGCCATTTCACACAAATTGGTGAAACTGAAATAGAGACGGAGAAATAAAAGTAATTTGTTTTCTTTCCCAAAATAGGATTTATAGCCAAAGTCGTAGTAGCGATTAAAGTCCAAGACTATCCACATACTGTGCCACAAATACCCCACTTAATATATAAAAATAAATGGTGCTCTACATTACAAGTAATATCTAGGTCAAATCTTTCAATTATAATTGAACAAGAGCATTTAGACCATTCCGGTTGGTTTTGACTACGCTTGGAAAATACGTTTTATATTTATAAACAAAACGATTGAGTGTTTTATGTTTATCCGGCATTCCGGTAGCGCAACGCCGAACGCCGATGCGCCGACTCTACGTTGTATTACGCAAAGATTAAATGTGTATAGACATGTTTTATGTATACTTTCGTTTAGTCATTTTTGTAATTTATTTATGTAATTCCTTTCAAGGGAGGATTTTTTTATGTTCATTTATTGTTAGTAAGTTAAGATCAGTCCTTTGTATGTTTAAGTCAACTATAGAAAAATAAATGCTTGTTTGTTCTATGAGGTAAGAATTCATACCTAATAAACTAAATATTTCAACTAAATATTTTATTTAAAATAAGTAGTTATATCTTCTTCATTTTATGGACGTCAAAGCATTACCACCGCTATACTAAAGTTACTGTGCCTCAGACCTGAGAGGTGCTGATAAAAAAATGCACATTTAACACGTTTGTTTTTTCCTAATACGAACTATATCTCAACATTACATTCACGGTAACACAAAAAGGGAGACATAAAATGTATATAATCTATCATATTCAAAGATATACAAGAAATATTTGATTTTTCTCATTAATATACCCAACATGCTACATACTACGCATTGCATAGTTTCAATTATATTAACCCTATTATTGTTTCTACCCACCGCACCCTCTGCCTTACATCATCACTGGCCGATCTCGAGGAACGCGTCAGTGCGCGACGGGACGCGCTTCGGGACGCACGTTTGTTCTGTACGCAATCGATCGATATTATAACACTACGTATTAGAATATCACCACCCTTGTACAGTAGTAACCAAGGACAAAATTACGTACGTGTCACGGTAGTGTTTCTGTTTTCTTAGCCGTCAAACCTCCGCCGCAAGTGATTGCTTTATTTTGTTTTTGTTTTGCCGCACCGCGACTGAAAATCACATGGTTTTTTTTTTTTGTAAATATTGATATTTTACTAATTTTGTTTTTATCGTTTACATCCATTAAAGTGATAATTGTGTCTGTAAATGACATGGAAATGAAATGAACTGTATCTCCGATTCACGGACGATGGCTATACTGTTTTATAGAAATCAGTTTAGTAGATGAAGCATGAAATGGGATCGTTAAATTCATGTTTGTCGTTACGTTCTTATTTCTTGATCACGGCTAGTGTTGAGTCACTCCGTTCTCCGTTCTCTGACCTTATTTTTTTTTTATTTATTCGCTCGAATCGGCTTTGAATCGGCAATCATCGCGTGATATAGAGACACGCGGTAGAGACGTCAGAATTGTTTTAATTGATCGTTATTTGTTATTATTATAGATCATTAGTTATACGGGACTTTATGAGGCCTATAAAAAGTGGCTAGCTACGTTTCCCACAATTCCTACGTGCACAATGTCTGTTTTTAAGCTTTTTTTTCTATATTTTAGAAATATTTTTCTGAGTTATATAATTTAAAATATATGTTATCTCATTTAGTCAATAAAAAATTATAATATACAGTATATATTATTATTATTATTTAAGAATAATATTGTCTATATGATATATGTATCTCTATTCTTTTTGTTAATAATATTACTTACATCAAAACACTTAGGTAAAATGACAAGGTTATATCTAATTTTAAATTAATGTAATCTAATTTTAATTAACGGTATAGCTTGCAAAAACATAATATAATTTGAAGAGTGCTAAGACCAGATGGAAAACAAACATTAAGATCTTTTGTAACTTTATTTTAATATTAAAACCGTTCACACTATTTTTTTTTTCAGAAACTCGATCGATGATAGCTTGAGATCTTCCAACAAGCTTAAATTGCTTTCTTATCTTGATTTTTTTCCTTCAAACAGTTTGAATTAAAAAAATGCTTTTGCTTTCTTTATATGTTATTTTTGTATTAAAAGCTATTGCATATTGTGTCCTAGTGCAATTTTAATGAGTTACGTCACTCTACACACAATATTTTGAATTCGGGTGGAAAGCAAAAAACGGAGTGCCTTAGCACTAATTTCTCTTAATACTCGATAAACATATAAGATAAAACGTGTAAAATAAAACATATAAAATAAAATTTTAATTATTCAATTAAAATTGATGGAAGCCACAAAAAAAAAGTTTAACCAAATAGTACATACCTTACCATTAGTAATATTAAATATCGTGTTACATGAAAAGGCAACATTTTGATAAATAAGCGAGTACGTACATGGGATATAATATACATATAAAGTACATATATATACGTACACCAACGAAATTCGTTTTCACTCAACATTAAACATGCACGGGCTTTCGTAATAAATTTTGTAACAGATAAACATACATACATATGTTGCCGTTTTTAAATGAAATATTTGGTTTGCACGGTAATATCTTTTGTGTCTTGATATTTTTGTCTGAAAGTAACATCAATATTTTAGCCTTTTTTTATCTTAGAAAGGATAAAAAAAACTGTCTACTTTTCATTTCATTGCATGTTCGAGGCTTAACAGTACACGTTGTACACAAGAGATAAAAAATAATAATAAAAAAAAAACATTCCGTTTCCTGAGTGGGGTTCAAACCCACAATCGTCGCCTAGATGTAGCGTATTCTTTTTTAGCTTTACGTTGTATTTTGCACGAAGCAAAGTAAAAAAAAGGAACCTAAAAAATATTTTATATAATATTTTATTTAAATCAAATTAATTATATGCAGATGTATAACGCAAAAAAAGGATAGATTCATTAGCACATTGTAAACTTTTATTACGACGGAAATAACACCGCTCTTTGCACTGTTATCAAAGCGAAAAAAATAACATGTCAAATATTTTTAATTGTCAATTATTTCAAAATATTATATATTTCACTATTTTGTATAAGGATCGAACCCTCAACCTGACGTATACAGTCACATGCTTGTGACCCTGCGCCACGACAGAGCCTCTTATGTTACTAGTATTTATAATATGCAACGCAACATTAAAATTATCATGAAACAGGTACTTTTACAAAGACGACGATACAGTGTATCCTACATAGAGTTCCTAGATCTAAGTCAAGTAAGGCTTACGTATATCTAACGACACATTTGACACGTGAACGCTTTTATGCATAAGCATACGATCTATGCTATATATTAAGACTGTAGAATTCGTTTGTTTGTTTGAACGTGCTTATCTCAGGAAGTATGTACACTGGTTTAATTGAAATTAAGAAATTAAGTCAAAAATTTGTCTAAGTTATTTATATTGACCATGCTGGCGAAACCGCAAGTCACACACATATATATATATATATATATATATATATATATATATATATATATATATATATATATATATATATATATATATATATATATATATATATATATATATATATGTATATATATATATATATATATATATATATATATATATATATATATATATATATATATATATATATATATTCTTTTTCTATTTTTTTGTACTCTAGTTATATAATTGTATAAAAAATTGAAAAAGTTGACAGTTAATTAATACTTGTTTTTCATCCAATTACGTGCAATCTCGTGTTCATTTAACAAGCAGTTTAATTTTAAAGTTTAAGCTATTTTAAAACGGATGCACGTGTCGACGGTGTCATTTATTGTTAGACAGGGGCTAAAATATTAATGTTCACCTTAAAAGCATTATTGAAATAGAAAAAGAGTGTATAATACTTTAGTTGCTTTTTTTACTTCTTTAATTGGAAAAACATCAAACTCCGGTTTTTTACGTGAAAAGATAACAGTGCTTAGCTTCACGGTGTATCCCGCACATGGCAGGGTAGACAGAGGGAACTTGGGAACCTAGTGGATAAAAACAGTTTTTACCGTTAAAAAAACTTGTTTACGTATTTAGTAGAAAATAAACTGTTTACATATGTTTATATTGCACGCGTAAACTAAACTTAAAATATGCAATATATCGAACCTAACCTAACCTAACCTAACTCTAGAAACACGTATATTATAAATACATTTCTTGTTTCAAATTGGATTTGAACCCATCACCACCTCCTTCATTCAATCACATTATAAAAATACTAATAAAATCGACAAGCAATAGTCTATATTGTTCTTGAAAGTTAATATTATTCTTTATAAAGACATACCGCATTAAGATTTGCAAAAATGAATTGACATCATAATTTTTCTCTTAAATCCCACTGCAACTTGTTTGAAATTCCGCCCGAATAAGTCTGATGTCTTTGTCATTCGTTCAGCGGCTAAGAATACCCCTTGAGATTTTTGTCTGTGTTAGCGTTTACTTTTATATAGACAATTTCACCTATATAGTTTTTTAGTTGTCACTGACACTGTATCCTACACATAGCTGGGTCGACAAAGGGAACCTGGGAACCTAGTGTTAAGACACTCCGTTCCCCAATTCCGCCGAAATGGGACATTGTGTGTTGAGTGCCAAAATTCAACGCCACGCTATTCTTCCGTAGTAATATTTCAATTAGTACCAGAACACTCGGCGAACAGAGGCTCGACACTTATTTTTTTTTAATATAAAAAAAATACTTAGGATTATGTTGTACATGATAAAGACTTTTAATTTAAAATAATTAATATTATACAAAAATATATAACATTTCAATTATGATATTGTATAATCATGGCATACTTGTTAATACGTTAACTTATCAATAATTGATAAGTTAATATTTAAAAAGTCGTATCTGTACAATTTATATTTTTATGAAATGGTAATGAATGACAAAAATTATAAGTACATATAAAGTTTAAACGTAGAAAATGAATAAGCATTTTGCTTTTATATTTATCTTAATTTTTAATGACGAGTTTTGTTTATAAATTAATTAAGGTGATTAATAAAAATATTTAAAATGGTTTTAAATTTTCACTAAGTATTTGGAGCTTATCGTGTCGCAGGGGCGCAAACGTGCGACAGCAAACGTGACAGGTTGTGAAATGAAATATATGATAGTTCCATTTTTTCACTCGTAACAAGACAAATCGCGGTGTTGAGTTCCGCCACTCAACACCCAATGACTCAAATTTGGCGGAAAGTGTGAAACGAAACAGAGTGTCTTAACACTAGGTTACCAAGTTCATTCCGTCTACCCTGCCATGTGCGGAAGACAGCGTGAAGCTAAAAAAATATTGTAATTATGATAAAGTTGACGAAATTTAACGTGTACTGCTCTTAGCCTGCACTTTTATTATAGGCAAAAAGAATATTAATTACCCACAAACACAAATTTCTCAAATCCTTGACATATATTTGATACCACACCAATAGTAGTTTCTGATCAAAAGCGCTTTTATTAACGTTTTTATTTTAAGTTATCGATTTCTATCTTAAAAGATGAAAGAGAAATTGTGTCTAATCTCAAGTTGTTTACGGCAACTGTGAATATGTGACCATAGTCTGTTCATAAACGCGACGGCTTTGAAGTAGTTTCTATACGATAGCCCATCAAAGGCGATTAATTGCTATTTACTAAAGTACTATTAATACTTACTATTATATTATGTAGGTCTACCTAACAACACACATATTCTTTAACTTTAGAAACGGAGAACGTAGTGTAATGACACTTAGTTCTCTTTCTCAAAAATTACTTTATTTCACTTAACACGCTTTTCTGCTGTATGGTGCAAGAGCTACAAGAGAGCAGAATCATTATCTCATGAACTATGAATGTGTTGCCACTATAACTACAAATATCAAAGTAATATTTTTTTTGGTGTTTTTAATAAATATAACCATCATCCTGCATCTGATTCTGAAATGCACTTGGCAACGCACAGTCTTTATATTAAATCTAGATCAATTGCAATTTTGTATAATTTTAATCTAAATTGTTTAAAAGTAAAGGTCTCTCAATTACGATTACCTACATTTTAACTGGTTGAATAACAAATCTATACATATTAACTAGCTGACATATAATTCGTAGAATTTTTGTAATCTCGGGCTGTAATGCCGCTTGAAGGGCAGCCTTTCAAAATGAAACGCGGTAAAGTCCTTGACCTCGGTCTTGATCTTGATCTTCAGTAACGCGATGAAATAAGTCGGGAAATGTAAAATTCTGTAGTTATGCTGGCTATAGAATAACAATATCTTCAGAAAAATCACTACGTATGACTTAATGATATTTTATTTGAAAAGTTTTTTTAGCTAATGCTATGTATATTGACTTATAATTGAATATCTTCTAACCTTCATAAAGTTCTGCAAGAGTCTTTCAAAGTTGCCATATTAAATAATACACTTAAAAAATAAAACAATATTATATGATGTCTACATTATAATATATTTCTATTCTTTCTGTCATCTGCAATATGTCAAGCCTTATTTATTTGTCACTGTCACCAAGATGATTAAATTTTGTCGTAATTTTTTATAACATATTAGTGTTTTCCTAAGTAAAAGTTGCGTTTTGACTACGGCTAAATATATTTTTATAATTTTTGTACCTACTTTTTATTGACTAGCAAAATAAATGAGTCTTCATAGGAAATTTTATAAATATACATAAAATATATAATACTTTTAATACTTTTATCTATGATATTTCACTACAATATGTACTTTTAACATTAATTCTCTAAAATATTTTCAATTTACGATTTGCCAATGTCGTTAGAAGTTATTGCATAAACATTAGCTTTAATGACTAGTGACTAAGTACTCTCCCTATATTATCGATAGCTAAATATACACTTTATAATATTTCTTTTTGTGCACCAGTTTCAATATTTCTTCAATAATATCACAAATTGTTGGTGATCTTTGAGAAAATGACTATTTTTCATTTATTATTGCTATTTTTAACGACTTAGAAATTTTACGTAAGCTGTAAGTCAGTGTGTCTGTGTAGTGCAGTGACCAACATTGTGATGACTCTTGTGCTAAATATCAAGTGAACAATGATTCGCGCGTGGACTTCTAGACGGTGGTCGTTGCGTCGGGAGAGCGAGAGGTGAGGATAAACTGTTTTTTTATCAGTCATTAAAGAGCATTGAGTGGGAAAATAGGTATTTATCACGCTAAGCTTTTAATTGAAGGATTCAACGTCAGAATATATAAAAGCAAATGACACTCGCAACTATTTTTGTGTTCAATACATCTCTGAAGGAAAAGTTAAATTCCGTTTTTCCTGTTGCCGTAGGTATTTTGTGACATCATTTCTGATTATGCTCTAACACTTGACCTAATGTCAAGTTTTACTTTCTAAGTTGAGTAGATACTTTATTACGTTGCCGATCAGTCACTCAGTAACAGAGTTTTGTTTTATTGATTACTTCTCTGTAAAATTTAATATCTTGTTAAATATACAGAAAAACTAATAAAAGCTTGGATTATTACTCGTATACGTTAAAATATTGAAGTTTTTTTATTGTCAAAAATATTGCATTTTAAGCTTAATAGTAATTGTAATAATACTCAAGTCTTTTGCAGTATGGGGTTGTTATATTTGTAGCATATATGTATGTCTATGAACATGGTCATTCCCATAATATGATAATACTCAAATTGGATTATAGAATTATACGTTCTTATACTGTACAATTACACAGTAAGAACAAAAGCCTCGACCTTTGTTTTATAATACGATATTTAAAGTGGCCTTTTGATCTAATATGCCTTATTCTTCAGTCGCAGGTTATAAGTTCAATCCCTATCTTAGATATGTAAATGGCATTGATATCTGTTGAGGTGGTCCTGACTCTCTCATACAGCATCCGACTAGTAGTTACAACGGTTGTGGTCGAAGACAAAAAGCAGTGTAGAGTTCTATTGGTCTATGCAAAAAGCTGAGAACGAGAGGAAGAGGAGTGTCTTAACACTGAAAAAAGCATGTAGCTGAAGAATAATGTTTGTTATATCTAACTGTAAATATACGTATTAATAGGTTTGTCCGATTATCTATACTTATAATAAATCTGTAACTGATCACTGTTTGTATGAAACACATGTTCCCTAATTAATTTAAGGATGAATTAGTCGAACATTATGTCTTTTGATAAGACGGAGAAATGCAGTTAGTTATTACTAAACTTCTATACTACCTTCTAACTAACTAGTGATTTTTGTATAAAGTCAATAGAAGTGGCTTAGTCGCATTGTACGAGTAGAAGTAAAAAAAATACATTCAGATATAGTCAATAAGATAATTAAATACATCGCGGCCATAAATGTTGTTCTTGATTTTTTATATAGTAAGCGAAGCAACCGGAAGAGCGAGGCGAACAATGACGAAGTGCCTTAGTTGTATATAGAGTTAAATTCTTCAAATAGTTTTCTTACAGTAGCGTACCTCGTGTAAACAAAGGTGACGGACACGTACACCAGACGCGCCTAATTTCTGCATTAAAAAGAAATGCAATAAAGATAACCTTCCCGTATACGCTTTTACTTACGTAGTACTTTGACCTCTGAATCGACAGAGCTGGTACAAAAATATATTATATTATGGAATCTTTAACCTTTACAAAATACTGTTGGCCTTTGAATATCGTTTTCATTATAATCTCCTACCGCATATTCCCCAAATTGTAAGATATCAAAGAGCTTCAGGATGACAGATCTTTATTATTTTTAATTTTTGCCTGTCATGTTGATGCTCTATAAATACATAATCTTCTGGTATTATTTGTTTGTTTAAGATCTCGGTAACCATAACCATTTTAATTTGATACCCACAAAATCAAGTTAGATTAGTATATAACTAGGGCACTTGTTTCTTAGGGCACCTTATTAAGTAGTTAAACATAATATAATTATGACAGTGCTTCCTCAAGTCACGATATCCTGTATTTCTGTTTCATTCAGCTGGAATTCAAACTTGATTTCTTTTTATTTGTAGTATGTTACAAAGTGGCCATATTATTAATATGAAATTGCCGACGCATAAAAGTCATTTATATTACTTAGCTTCACGCTATATCCCTAGCGGGGTGGGCAGAGAGAACGGAGCACCAAACGCTACGGTCTCGGCATACCTCTTTCGCCTCGTCCACTGTCATCAACCTCTTCATACATGCCCTTCGAGGGGTCCTCATGCTTTTTACGTGACCTTCCTCCAGTATCGTCGATACTGTGTTTTCAAAGGTCAACCGAGGTCTCCCCCTCCCTCTCTTACCACTCACTTTTCCTTCCTTCATATTATTAGTTTTTCATTCTCTCTCTCATTTATATTAATATTTTATATGTCTTATAGAAAGCTAGATCTTCTCTTACTCTATCCCTAGTTAAGGATATGTTATTTTATAACTAAATTATTTCGCATATACTCGTAGAAGAATTAAAAATAAATCATATAGAGGTAATAATTAAAATATTTTTGTATACAACCTAGTATTTTAGTACAAGCGTGTTTGTAAACGAGACAGGTCGTGATTTTTTTTTTACTTTTGCCATCATATTTCTGGCCACGAGATAGGAACATATTAAAATATATTAAGCAAAGTAATTTTGTTACTTTCTTTTACGATTTAAAAAGCAATTTGGATGATATGTTTGGATTTAAATATTTAATAAAACCGGAAAATCGCCAAACCTTTTTCCTTTTTACGGTTTCCAGCTATAAAATTTCGTGGGGTCTAAGGGTGTTCACCTCTAAAGGAGTATTTAATAGCAAGGGTTAAATGACGAGTGCTACATTATATGTACGTGAGGATATGTATTTCATTAAACCTTACAATTACGATTTGTTGTTGACTGATATATTTTAAACGTATGTATATATGTTATAAAAATAACTAACCTAATATATATATATATATATATATATATATATATATATATATATATATATATATATATATATATATATATATATATAACGAACTCTTCGATTCTTTCACAGCAGATAGCCATGAATCTCGATCTATAAGTATTGATATCATGCATCATTGATTTTCTCTACCAAGCGCGCTAGTATACAGTACTGTAGAAGTTATAGGGAAGAAATATTTGGTCTTAAAGTTATTTAATTATTTACGTTAGGGACGAACATAAAGTAAGTATTCTCCAGCGTTATGAAACTTACACATCTTAACTTTGCTAAACTCTTACCATGTTTGTATGGAACTGACTAAAATATTGTAACCAAACTATAGAAAATCTTTACATTAATTGTTTTTTTCTAATTTATAACCTATAATTGTATAAAGTTTAATCTAAATCAGTTCAGTAGTTTTTGGATATAAGTGGAACATAAACTTTTAGATTTATAAATTAAGTAGGAAATAGGATATTAAAAATGGTTTTATGTTTTGGTTAGGTTATATATATTTTCAAGTTAAAATCTGACGTTTTAAACCTGAAAATTATGTAGAGATCATCAGGTCGAATAAAAATAAGTTAATAACATCGTCTGGAGAACTGTGGAGCATTCTGTTAACGAGTAGGTTGTAAGTTCGATACCCACTCAAGAGATATAATTTGACAAACAAAGCTAAGAGGTAACATTTAGTAGACATATAAATTTTCATGAACAGATGATAGTTTTAATTTTAGATGCTTTTAAACTGTAAAACTTGCGATCTCCATATTTCAACTTGAGCCATACATATTAAATGTAATCATTTGGATCGCATCAGGCGCTCTAACGGTGCACTTTACCGTTTACGATCTGGAGTTGCGCGAGTTATTACCCACGATGCAATCGTTCATGCGTTTTTTTTTCCTATTATTAATACATACATCGTTAGTAAAGACAGTAATGTATACTCTATCTATAGAATAACGGTTGGTTTTTCGATTAGTTTTTGTTACTACTTTTATGATCTTTCAGTTACAGTAATAAGATATTTGTTGTATAATTAGTTATCTCATCCAAACATAAGTGTAAAATAATAGCCAAGTTCAATATTTAATAGTGACACGAAATAATGAAAAGCTTTATGAGTGCCGAGTTCCGTATTCGCTTATGACGTAATTCAAGTTCTAGATTTGACTAGATTCTTTTTATAAACGGACTGGCAGCAGGCCGTGTTAGGGAGGTATTGTTTAAAATAGTATTTGTACTGAATATATATTTATATATGTATTTAATTTTTTGGTCAATAATCGGTCAAACTAAATTGATGTTTTTTTTTTATTTTCTTGGAAATCCTACACGAATCTCCATTTTATTCTTTTTATAAAAGATTTTTTTTGCGATTAGTAACCATTCCCAACTTATTCAGACTACATACAGCTTTTGTATAGCGGCATTTGACGCCACACATTCTTCTATATTACCAGAGATACATTCCATTTTACTGTCTAAACATTTTCCCAATAGAATGTAATCATATACATCACATGCATATCACAATTACCTATTGTATATAGTAAGTATATTTTATAGCGAGAGAAACTACCTACGTATGAAATTGTTAGTACACAACGTACCTATATTATCATTGAGTATCGTTAAACATTTTAATCTTTTTTTTTTTAAGAAAATTATATTGATTAAACCTTATTTATAGCTCAAAATTTTAAATTGAAATCTACTAAGATTTTCTTCAGGAAATATAAAGAAACAAGAACTCCCATTTCATCACTCCCATACCGACCCAGCGAATTGCCAATCAAGCCATAACTTATCGAGAAATCCTATAGAATTATCTGGTGTCTGTTACTTGAAATCTAGTATATATTAAAATATTACAATGTTTTTAACACCATTCCCTCTACTAACAGAACATGACGCGCGTGTTTTTCTTGTGCGTGTAATTGTTATGAGTCATGAAACATTAAAATAACAGGATAACTCGCTTAAGAACGAGGCGATGTGTCGTTCAACCTCCGGCTAGAGTGTATCTTTAATATAGATCTAAATTATTTTAGTAGATGTTTTATAATAAAGTCAGTGTCTGGAGATGATAGCAGAACATTAACAAAATTAGATAAACATAAACTATAGCTTGTCGTGACGCAGTGGCACAAGTACGTCTCTGTCAAAGTCCCCACTTTCCGCCAAACTTGAGGCATTGCATGTTGAGTGGCGGAAGTTAATGACGCGCTTTGTCTCGTTACCAGACCGAAGAAATGAAAAATTAAATATTTCACTCACACACTCACTCCGCTTCACGCTGTATCCCGCACATGGCAAGACAGGCAGAAGGAACTTGGGAGCGATGAAACACCTCGTTCCCCACTTGCCACCAAATTTGAGACATTGCGTATTGAGTGGCGGAACTCAACACCGCGATTTGCCTTGTTACCAGAGCGAAGAAATGAGAATATTTAATATTAAAATTGAAAACATTAAATATTCCTTTCCCTCACACCCACAACACCGCTATTCTTTACACGCTTGTTCTGCTGCACCACGATAGGCCTCAACGACATTCATCTACAAGATAATCCATACAACATACTTAGGTAGCGATAACGTGATTGAAATCACAATGTGAAAATGACGACAAGGATCATTCAACTCTTACACTCTTTTAAACGATCAATAGTAACAACCTTGACTTAACCTTAACATTTACATTAAAATAATTGACTAAATTAGATTAATCGTTGCTTCGTGCGCTATATGTCGTTTGTAAGACTCCTAGAGACGTAACTAATGATTGGAAAGCATCCAAAAGGAAAGATCTCGTTTTTCTCTTTTTCAGCTTCACGCTGTATTACACAAATGGCAGAGAGACCATGGGAGTCATCTAGTGTTATGACATTCCGTTCCGTATAACTTTTACTTTTCTATACACCCCTATACTTATATCCGTCCAGATAAACGACTTATTATTTTAATAAAAATAACAATTTTCGTTTCTTCGCTTGTGTCGAGACAAAATGCAGTTGACTTCCCTCGCTCATCCCGCAATGTTAAAACGAGCGCATAGTGGAGAACGTATATCTTAATATTAGTTTAAGTTACATTTCTTAGCTTCTCGCTGTTCAATTATTCTGTATAATCTTAAGACATACTTTTTAAATATTGAATATTATAATGATTATTGTATAAAAGTTTCAAATCAAGTGAAAATTTATTCATTGCATAACGAAAATGTGTCAAAAAAAATCATAGAGATTGGTAATAACAAAAATATATTATTATGGATGAAAAAGTCGTTTAAAACTTGTTTTCTCTAATCAAGTTATGATATAAAATGTAAAATGTACTAGACTAAATTAATACATTTATGAAGAAGTACATGAATACAGTAGACTTTCTTATTTGGATCTCTCTTTCTACTCCGTCCGGGATAAAGCGTTAAGCTATAACAAAATGTTTCACTAAAACAAATAATTACCAAATCACTGTCAATGTCAGGACTTTAATAAGATCTGTAATCTTGTCTCATTATCTGTAACATGAGTATATTTTCTGATATAAGTCCCAGAAACAGAAATCCCTATCTTATTTATATATTAACTTTCCTGTATATAAAAAGTTTATTGAAGTATTTTGTACGGAGTCTTCTCAACAGCTGTTACTGAAAGCGCTTGGAAAATATTTACTTTGTAGATTTATGTAGACCTAGATGATATACTAAGAAATAAATTTCGATTACCGCTCGAGAGAAATCATTTTTGTAGTTTCTTTTACTTGCTAACGTAACTAGGCAAATGGCTTATGAATTTGGCGGAAATTGGGAAACTAAAGTGTGTTTACACTAGGTTCCCAGGCTCCCGCTTAATTTATATATAGGAATAATCCATAACAACACTTTTAAAAAATATCCTTTACCTACTTTTTTAATAAAAAAATGAAGAGATTATGACAACCACAAGTGGCTTATTTTTGTTATAAAAAGTATCATGATTTTTTTTATAATATAGACAAATTTACAACACTGAATGTATAGTAAAATTACCGATTAAATTTGCAAAGGTACCTTTCCTTTATTAAAACTTTATTTCTTCACGTCATCGCGGATGCCAGGTACATTGCATTCCATAATGATTAGCTCCGATCAGTATGTGGGTCTTGCGTCCAAGTGTAGCTTACAAGAGCCCTTTTAATGCTCATCTGAATATTCTAATTTGATATGATTGTACTAGTGCCTCCTTCAGGTATATTTAAGAAATAAATGGTGGACAGAATGAGATATTATTGCTAATCATAGAGAAATTGTTGTTTAACTTTAAATAAATATAACTTATTAACTATTAAATATCTACACATGAATTATTCTGTGACTTCTGACAAGACAAGAAAGTTATTAAGTCAATCGATCCTAACCCTGACTGACCATGAAATATCGTCGCGCGTCGCCCCGACACGTGCCTTTTCTCACGGCATTCATTGTATCATTAGTGACTTATAGCTCTGAATAGTTTAAACAGTATATTATTTATTGATATTTTTTATCTCTCGTTGTATCCACCTTTCGGCAAATTTTCAGTACAATTCAGTTAAATTAAGAGAAATAACCCCACTCTCGATTTGTTACAAGAGTAAGAAATTAATTTCATTTTAGGAATAAAAATCCACAACCGACGCGTTAACCGATACCACAGCAGCCTTAAATATATCGTTTTTTTTACTAACATTAAATTGTTACTGCTACACTCTATTGATTGGTTTGTTTGAATTAATTGCAGGTCAGACCATAGACCATTAGAGAAAAAATTTTATTCGACCAACTTCTAACGTTTTATTATTATTATTATTTATTATTATAACTTTTGGTTAGCTTTACGCTGTATCTAAGCATAGGGAACTTGGGAACGCGGAATGTCTTAACACTTTAAGACATTCCGTTCTGTTTCGCACTTTCCGCAGAATTCGTCAATGCCTAATCAATAAATAATAATAAGTATCTATTATTAACAAACTAAAAAAATATATATTATTATTAATTTGTTGCAACTTGTGTTATTATTTAATCATTATTATTTAATCATCATTAAATCATCGTTAAATTTTATGTTATTATGTATCATTTTAAAATTGCTCATCAGCAATTTTAAAACAATACCTAATAAAATAAAATTGTATCAACAGTTAATGTAATTAATTATAAACAGTTCTTTATATTTTTAAATCATAAAAGTTTCCTTGGGGGGTCATCTAACAGAGTACGTGCTTAGAAGTACGCTAACCTTTATAAAATATTTTTGAACGGTTGTCCTTAGCTGATTTATCATTATCATTTTCTTTTAAATCTGGTCCTCTCAAAGTTTATAAATAAATTTATACAAGAACAAGTAAAATGAGAATTGCAGCACAATAATTGAACTAACGGCGATGTTTTTTTTTCTTTGTCTTTGTCAGCTTCACGCCTTATAATGGGAACCTAGTGTTAAGCCAGCCCGTATTAATTCCCACTCCGCTAAATTATTGAGGCATTGCTTGTTGAGTGATCTAACTGAACGTCAGGCCTTGCCAAAGTGCCGTTTCGAACGCGACATTGAGTTCCACAATTCCATATGCAATGTGTTTACTATTTGGCAAGAAGTGGGACACCTCTTAACACTAGGCCTACCCTGTTTTGTAATAAGCTGTAAGCTGTGGTAATAAGCTGTAAGCTGACGACGTACTACGACGACATGTATTCCAAAATTGGTCATTAAAATCGACACCAGTCGTGGCGCAGGGGCACAAACGGTGTGGTTTGAATCCCCACTAGATAATATTAAAAATATTTACAATTTTGAAATTAAATATTTAACGTTTTTATTTCTTCACTCTGATAACAAAGCGCGACGTTGAATTTCGCCGTTCAACACCCAATGTCTGAAACTCAGCGAAAAGTGAGGAACGGAACGAAGTGATGTAAAACAGGGTCCCCTTGACTGGTCGAAGGTCCTCCCATGGTCTAGCGTGAAGCTGAAAAAAAAATCATTAAAAAAGTTAGTTATCTGTGTGTTGCGGTAAAAAGTTGCAATATATTCACAACACGTGACGTTTACGCTCTAATTACGGCTTATTAACATACAGCCACCGGCTGCGGAGAAGCATCTCAATTATACCGCAAACATGAATACCCACTTAACCAAGAGAAAAGTGATGATACGAGGCTTCCTGTAAACGAATTAAGGGCATAAGTGAGCTGGTATACTATTAGCCTAATTATGTTCTAAGTGGTGTTTTTTTTTAAAAGGGAAGGCAGATGAGAATATATTGTCTCTAAAAATCACTCTGTCCTTCAACTGTAACACTTCCATTGTAGTGTATCAATATTACGTTTTAAGTGCCGGAAGTAAACGTTGCGCTTTGCCTTGTTACTATAGCGAATAAATCAAAATATTGAATTAATTAATATTTAGTTTCCTCAAATGAGCGTCGAACCCACAACTTCCTGAGTTTACAGGGGCTTGTGTCACTGCGCCACGACTAACATCAAACCCGAACTTGTATATCTATTATTAGCCTAGTTATGTTCTTAGTTGTATAGTTGTATGTGAAATTATTTACCTTTTGTGCCTTAGGAGCGCTAAGGGCCTGTTGAATATTGTTCAAGAGGTTGGTATTTTAGTTGAGCCCAAAATTCTATGTTCCGTTAATTTTGCATGTCTTTACATGTAGTATATAATTGTAATGTAATTTAAAAAGCGATTTATATCTTCTCTCGATCTTCGGTTGACAAAAAATTTTTATAAAGACAGTATTGCACATTATTAAAATATTGAAGTTCTATACACTTCGACATGTGTTCAAGGATTCCTTATACTTGTGATTCTCGGATCGACCTACCTACCTCTCCTAATCTACCTCCATATAATTTGGCAGGTTATGTAATTCTAATTTATATATTTATGATTCGTCTATTTCGTCGTGTTCTCGTACTAAGGAATCGTATATCGTGCCGAAAATATGTTCAGTCCACCATTTAGAACTTTTATCGGTGTGTCCTCATTGAAAATTTAGGATTTTTCCAAAGTGCGGCTTTTAGATGTTATACGAGCCTTAACTTTAACTTTTTTATCTTTATTCAGTGAATATTTTTCTCGCTGAACGGGAATGTCAAGAAAACCTATTGTTAGGATATTTCATTTTCCGCTTTTCGCCACATGAGTGAAGAATATTTTTAATAATTTATATCATTTTGAAGAGTTTTCAGCGTTGTTCACTGTTCCCTACTTAATGCCCTCGAAATGTTGCCTCTGCCTGCCTGCTAGGGAATATGCCAGCATGAACCTAAAAAAATCGACGAGTAGAATATCAACAGCCATGGTGCTTATAATCAGGCTTACCACATATGAAGGTTTAATTTATGTAACAATTACCGCAACTAACATTTTAATTAAAGTGTCTCATATATTAAGAAAATGTAATTTTGTTACAGCGCAAGCCGTACGTGCGGGGCGGAAGGCGCGCCCGAGCAGGAACAGACTCCGCCCGCCGCCGTCGACCTGCCGCGGACTAATGATGGCGAAATTGATTATGACGGTGAGCTGCATTTTACTATTTTAATTTAAAATTACTTCTGATTAACGCTAACATGCTAGCCTTTGGTATTTTATTGGTTGATATATCAAAGGAGTTTAGTTTTACCTTAAATATAATAAAAATTATCGATATATATATCGTTTGAATGCTAAAATTAAATATGATTTGGAGTAAGGATTTATTAAATAATCGTTGTCATCGGCGTTCTCTTATCAGCTGGGCAAAAGGCGAAAGCTAAAGGTTTAATATCATATGTTCTTTTAGCTTAGGCAGAGGGAACTTGGGGACCTACGAGGCAATTAAAGTATTGAATAGTTAATTTCCTCGTGTGAAAATCGAACTCACATCCTGCCAGAGCAGGAGTTCATCATGTCTGTGGCGGCCCTAATATTATGTCATGTGTTGTGACTTGATACGTTGTTAAGTATGGTTATAACTTGGACCGCAAGTACATCCCGATAAATGTACTGTGCAATATAACAAGACTTTCAGCAGAAAGAAAATGATATTCAGTAGTAGATATTCCTGATATATATATAAGGCGTTTAAGTAAAATAACCTGTTTGGCTTTATAATATTACAAAAGATTAACTTTCTTATCAAATTTAAGCCTTTGAAATCCATTATGTAAACTCTAAATGGAGACTGGATGAATGGAGAGAAATATCAGTAAGTTCTCTCAACTCACTATTGTGTATTGTCCATAATAATATGAATATAATATGAAATAAACCTTGGACATTTACAATAACTGTACTACATTAGATTAGACTGAATTGTAAATAAAGTTTGATATAAACTTTATAGTATGCACATTTTCAAATTAAAAGTTACTCGTGAATCTCTAAAGTGTTAAATAGTGATAAAACAATTCTATTAAAATTCCGAGTACATTTCCATTAGATCTTATCAATACAATGGTTTTCAAATTAAAATATGATCTTCTGTCTGGCTGCAAATTCTATGGTCGTAGTGTCGAGTCCCATTCGAGGGAGTGAATTACTTATTTAATATTTCGCTCTGGTAACGAGGCAAATCGCGGCGTTGAGTTCCGCCAGTCATCAACGCAATGCCTCAAATTTGGCGGAACCAAGTGTCTTAACATTAGGTTCCCAAGTACTCTATGTCTGTCTACCTTGCCATGTGCGGGGAACGGAGTTATGCTGTGCAACATTATATATTAAAAAATGGGCGGAACTACGGAGTGTCCTAAAAATTAATTATGTACTGTTTTGTCCCTGTAATTTTATATGAAATTATTAGTCACCCAAGGGTAATGGGGTGTCACAGTTGTAAAGACCCCGAAAAAGCTAAATCTGGGAATTAACATTACCTTATAGCTTTACATGAAATTAGCGAATGTTTTCTAAGCCACTTGCGAAATACCTGTAGTAGGAAGATTAAACCCAGCGTGGGATGACTCACAAAGATAGTCATAAAGATATACCATAGTTAGAAACAATGCCTTTGAGTTGTACCTGTGAACAAAACACCACGTGGGCGTAAGGTGGTTTTCCATCTTGAAGTATCGACATTGAGAAGTTTACCTCTATTATTCACAAAGGGCAAGATATGCCTAACTATGGATTATTTATAAATAAAGTATCTTTGATGTATAGCTAAGGCTGTCCTTATCAATTAATCATTTTGTGCTGAAATTCTACATTTAACGCGTTTTGTCTTGAATTTAGATGAAAAACGGAGAACTGTGTATTTAAAATATTCAATATTTTAATTTCTTTGCTCTGGTAACACGGCAAGGGCGGCGTTGTGCTACCACTAATACGCAACTCAACGGAAAATGGAGTGGAGTGTCTTAGCATTAGGTTCCCAAGATCCCTTTAACTATCCTGCCAAGTGCGGGATACAGCATGACGCTAAAAAAGAATTGAATCTTGTATACAGATAAATTTCTCAAACAATAAATAATTCATATTATTGGTTTATTTTCCCAGAAGCTTCATTTTCCTAGTTACGTATTCCAACTGTCAATAACACAGGAAAGTTCGATCTGGTCGTGATCGTAACGTTTAAACATGTAGACGGGAAAGTTATATTGCTTTATTTTCCAACTCGATCCTCCTGCCACTTTAAGTTTGTTTAGTATCGTCATGTAACAAAATTGAGTTATAAAGTCTTTTTATATAATATGATATATATATATATATATATATATATATATATATATATATATATATATATAGATAGATATATATATATATATATATATATATATATATATATATATATATATATATATATATATATATATATATATATGTTATTATAAAAAGAAAGTAAAAATAGTAAATAAAATAGTGAAATACAAGCTTACAAAGCAGCGGGCGGGTCGATAGTATTATATAAATAGGTTATCTTCTTTAAACAAGCAGGCCTTATAGTTAATCCTTCTTATTTTTAATGAGAAAATAAGAATTTCTCCTTTATGCCGCACAGCCATATAAAAAGAAGATATACCAAAAACTTAGCTCACATTCACATACGGCAAAATTAAAATATAAAATCCGAACATCGTACAGTACAATGACTCACGCGCATTCTATATAAGGAGCACCGCGTGACGGAAATATAACGATTCCTGCGACCGTGTAATAGCTCTCCAGTGACGGATTGCATCACTACTTTATTTTAACGGTTTTTTTTTTTTCAGTTTTTAAGTAAATCCACCAGGGCGGTATTTGGTGTGACTTTTGGTATCGAACTAATTAGACATTGGCGTTTTATCTTCTTTTTTAGGTATATGATAGGGAAACGGGTGGAACCAAAAATAATATTAAGCGAAAAAGTAAAAAATAAAATAATGTATCCATAAATATTCACTCAGCTTCACGCTGTATCCCGCTCATGACAGGAAGCAGAGGGAACTAGGGAACCTAGTGTTAAGACACTCCGTTCCGTTCCCTAATTTCAACTGTAATTGAGACATTGCGTGTTTCGTGGCGGTGCTCAACGCCGCGTTTTACCTTGTTACCACACCTAATAAATGAAAACATTAAATATTTTAATTAACATTTCATTGGATGGGGATCCACCCACACTCTGTCACATAAAAATCAAATCACAACATTCATGGTTATTGTGCAAAAACTTGTCTCTCAGCGCCACAACTGCGTTAATATAATCGAAGTTATATTATTCTTCAGTCAAGTATTCAATAACAATATTTGTATGGCTTCGTATATTGATGACTTCCGACTATTGGCTTTATGGTAATAATATTATATAGATATTGTACAGTATATGAATGATTCTGTATGTTTATTAATAAGTACATGTAATATATTTTATTATTAAATGATTGTATCATTTAATATGACAATTTCATGTATTTATTATCTTATACATTATCATAGTCATAAACTTGTGACAATTATGAATTTTAAACCATTTTTTGAGACCTGTCGTGGCGCAGCGGCACAAACGTGCCACTGTAACCGATGTGCTGTGGGTTCGATACTCACTCGAGGAAATGAAATATTTAATATTTTTAATTTAAATATTTAATCTTTTCATTTCCTCGCTCTGTTACAAGGCAAAACGCAGCGTTGAGTTGCGCCACTCAACACGCTATGCCTAAAAAATAGGCGGAAAGTGGGGAACGGAAGTGGAACAAAGTGATTAAGTCACTCCGTTCCACTATCCACTCTAGGCTTCCAAGTTCCCTCTGCCTACCCTGCCATGTGCGGGAAACAACGTGAAGCTGAATAAACCTTTTTTCTTTTTCACGCTGTATCCCACATATGGCAGAGTACTTGGAGGTTACGTAGTGTTAATACACTTCTTTCCCATTAAATCACTTTTGTCCCCATCTTTCCGCCAAATTTAAGCCATTGCGTGTTGAGTGGCGGAACTCAACGCTGAATAAACTTTTATAAAGAGCGATTTAAGCAAAATAAATAAATAAGCAATAGTATGCTTTTTCCTGATTACACTACTTACAGCATATTGTAATAGATATATAGGTATAAGGATAAATAAAATGAAAATTAATTGAATATTTAATGTTTTTCTTTGTTTGCTCTGGAAACAACTCAAAGGGCGATGTTGCTTTCCGCCACTCAACACGCAATGCCCCAAATTCGGCAGAAAGCGGAGAACGGAAAGGAATGTCTTAACACTAGGTTCCTAAGTTCCCTCTGTATACCTGCCATGTGCGGGATACAGTGTAAAGATAACTGAGTGAGTATGAAGCTAACTGAGTGAGTGTGAAGCTAACTGAGTGAGTATGAAGCTAACAGAGTGAGTGTGAAGCTAACAGCTGAGTGAGTGGATATAAACATAACATATTATTTATCATTATAATATTTTATTGCAGCATTATACGAGGACGATTCGGACAGCGACCTTGGGTCTATGGAGAACCATGGCTCCGTCGTCACACATTTACTATCTCAAGTCAAAATTGGAATGGATCTCACTAAGGTTAGTCATTTCAAACTAGGATAAAATATTTATATGTTACCAAGATTAACAGTGTTAGTTGTTGTAACATATTTTTTACTTGTTTTATTTTAAATAAAATTAAATTCGATTATTAATTATGAATATAAGATCGTAATTGCCATTTTTCTGTGCACAAAAGATAGATTTTCTCACATTTTGCATTTTTTTTTTGTAATTGTGGTTTCACGGGAAGTATTTAAGTTCAGATTACCTTTGAGATATAGAGGCCTAATTTATTTTATGCTTGGACGGAATAGGGATGTTTGATATTAATTTTAAGCTTCAACGAGATCTTGTTCTTGAGATAAATTATCTTGATAGATATACAGACAACGACACTACAGTTATCCGACATTGTACCTACTATTTATATTTTTTGAATACGGGGTAGTTGAATATATTTGAATATATTTAGGGTACTAAAGACAAAATGAAGGGATTTGTGTACGATTTTATATAAGCAATTTGAAGCCAATCGTGCCGTAATATGTGTTTGATTTTTGTTTTGTTAGGCAGGAGCGGCATTGAGTTAGCTAGCTTGTATATATGGGAACGAAGTGTCTTAACAGTAGGTTTTTCTCTGCCTGCTGCTGCTATGTGACTGATATAGCGTGATTCTAAAAAAAGCTGTTAAAGAATGATGGACAAGCAAATTATTTATATAAATTTAAATATTTATTTCTTTAATTTTTAGGTTGTGCTCCCTACATTCATTTTGGAGAGGCGATCGCTACTCGAGATGTACGCTGACTCCTTCGCACATCCCGACCAATTTGTTAAGTATGTATAGAAGAACTGCCTTATAGTAATACTAAGTATTAATCGACACATCGGATAGAATAATACATACAAATTTACAGTGAGCGGGTATTGAACTCGCGCTTTTTGGACGGTTTCCCAGAGGCACGCGTTCAAAGCCGCTATGTTTAAATTTATAAGCTTTCTAAATTAATATAATTCTTTCTGAAGTGTTACCTTCTATGTTAATATTGTCAATATACTCTTTTTTTTAATAAAAATAAGTAAATAATGTAAAACGTATTTGTTAAATTATTAACTATTTTAAAGCTTATATTCGATACCTCTCGTCTTGGGAATTTTGCAAGATTTTTTGTATTTGTATTCTTTATTAATAAAGTTAAAGACAAAAAAAGTTATTATTATTTTTGTTCAAACATAATAATAAATCAAGTTTTCTCTTCGCTTCCAGGATAGTGGACATGCAGACGCCTCGCGAGAGAATGGTACAAGTAGTTAGATGGTACCTGAGCTCGTACCACGCCGGTCGTAAGTCCCAAGTGGCCAAAAAACCATACAACCCCATATTGGGGGAAATATTTAAATGTCACTGGGATATTGAGGGTGAGGGGGAGAATTCAAATTCTAAAGTAAGTTATTGCGTAATGATGATAATATTTTCAGAATAGGTTCCCATGTTCTCTCTCCCTACCCAGCTTTATGCGTGATACAGCTTGATGCTAAAAAATATGTATATTTGAGAATAATACACAAAATTGAATATTTTTTTCAATCATCGCAATTTTAGTGTTTTATAAGTAGAGAAAGATTTAATGTCATTATTTTTTTCAAATGCTGTGTAAAAGTCAAAATCATTTATGTTTTTTCTTATCTTGTAGTTGACAAAATATTAGGTTGTTATTGAATATTTATTTAATTGCAGCCACCGTATTTAGTTTCTACGGCGACACAGACATGTCAAACTTACTCGTATAAGCGCCTCCTTATGCTTTAGAAATAAGCAAAGATTTTTTAAAATTCTAAATTTTGTACTTTTATAGCAAGAAGTAGGAGACGGTCCAGTCCCATGGTGTTCTCCAGACCAACTCTCCTTCGTAGCTGAACAAGTGTCCCATCACCCCCCCATATCGGCGTTCTACGCGGAGCACGTCAACAAACGCATACAATTTGACGCCTACGTGTGGACTAAAAGCAAGTTTCTAGGCCTCTCCATAGGAGTACACAATATTGGCAAAGGCACTGTGACGCTTTTGGACGTGGACGAGGAATATACTTTGACGTTTCCTAATGGTTATGGCAGGTTTGTTGTTTTTTTGTCTCAATTTGTGCATAATTTGATTTATTGACAAAATATTTAATTATAATATTTTTCATAATACCTTTATGTTTAATTAAAAATATACTTTGAATGGTTCAAGTTATATTTATAGATACATTTTGGAAATATTGGTAAAGACAATGTTTTTCGGCGTAAATGAAGTATATACATTGATTTTATCTAACGGCTGTAACAGGCTTTTTTTTTTGCTCGTCTGTTTTGTTTAAATAGAATATATTAATGAAAGTAATATTTACTTTGTAATTTCTGTTGAATATTAATTAGAAATTAGTTGTTCACTTTGCTAATTAATATATAATCTATGTGTTTTCTAGCTCTCATTGATAAGTCTTTCATTATCGATTTTATACTAAGTTTTTTACATTATGGCAGAGCAAAAAATGCAGATCAATATCTACCACTTTTTACCCGGATATCTAATTAAGTAAAAATAATGTAATATCACTGTGTTCCTGGGACTCAATGAGTTTCATCTACTATAATGGTAAATTAATAATTATGACAAAAAAATATAGCGCAATAAAAAAAACAAGTAAAACTGAATTACTCACTCTCACTCGGCTTCACGCTGTATCCCGCACGTGGCAGGGTAGGCAGAGGGCACTTGGGAACCTAGTGTAAAGACACTCTGTTCCACCTCCGTTCCCCACTTTCCGCCGAATTTGAGGCATGGCGTGTTGAGTGGCGGAACTCTACGCCGCGTTCCCCTTTGTACCAGAGCGAAGAAATGAAAACATTAAATATTTAAATTGAAAATATTATATATTTCATTTCCTCGGGTGGGGATCGAGCCCAGAACCTGTGTATTACAATCACACGATTGTGCCGCTGCGCCACGACAGGCCTCACTGAATTAATTATTAATTTAAACAAAATCTATTTATTATTTCAGATCGATATTAACAGTGCCGTGGATAGAACTGGGCGGTTCAGTAGTGATAGAATGCGTGCAGACCGGACACAAGGCGAATATTGAATTCCTTACAAAACCCTTCTACGGTGGGAAGAAACATCGAGTCACTTGTGAGATTTACGCCGGAAGTGAGAAGAAACCGTATTACAGCGCTCAAGGGGAATGGAATACCAGGATGGAGGGGCGGTGGACTGATACAGGGGTTAGAGAAGCTTTTTTTTTTCAGCTTCAAGCTACATTCTTCATAAAGTAGGCTAAGCTCATAAAGTACACTTTCCGCCGAATTATAATCATTCAGAGGTTACACTTGTTAAGTGGCGGAACTCAACGCCGCAAATAAATGTTAATATTAATTATTTAATTTATTCAGAGTGGTGATCGGACAACTATATTCATAAATTTATCCTTTTTGCTTAGGAATTCAAATTTAAATTTATCTAGCTGTTTACATATGTAATTGTTTCATCTGTCATTGCGTTTGTTTTTTGTTTCTTCTGTTATTTACTATTTACATTACTCGGTTTATAAAATGGAAAACTTGAAACATCAAATTGTTTATGAGTCTTTACTCTGACTGTGGCACCAATGCTGTGGAAATAGTTGGAAGTGTTATTCCATACTTGAAAAGAAAGAAAAGAGATAAGATAAGGCTTAGTTTGTCAGAGCTCTCGGGCGGCTTCCAAGAGGCGCGCGTTCAAATTGCTGCTTTGTTCAAATTTTTATGTTTTTAAAATTTTTAACTCTTCCCTTTTTTTTCCTTTACCTTTAAACAACTATAAAAACAATCACTTAAAACAAACGATTGTACTACTTACGAGATGGTAAACGAGCATAGATCACAATGTTTCATACATTGAATGACCAATCCACATATAAAGAGGACGGAGACGCTGTTCGACGTGGCGGCGATGCGCGCGCGCCGCAAGCGCGTGGCGCCGGTGTGGCGCCAGCAGGCGGGCGAGTCGCGGCGCGTGTGGCGCCACGTGACGGCCGCCCTGCGCGCCGCCGACACGGACGCCGCCACGGCCGCCAAGCGCCGCCTCGAGCAGGCGCAGCGCGACGCCGCCAAGCGCCGCGCCGACGCCGCCGACAAGTGGCAGCAGCAGGTACGTTGTTGTCACGTCATGTGATACCCATACCCAAAATCACGTGTGTTTTAGCAGATTTTGTTCTTTTAAATAAGAAATGCACCTTTTATGTGCAGGATAATAAAATTTTCTTCAATTTGCATATATTTATAGTGAATTTTTTCTCTTGTACTACGCGTTTGACGATAAAATAAATACACGTGATATCTTACTGTACATCCCCTAACCCCCTTGTGATATTTCGTAATTATTACCGAACCCTCTTGCCCCTCGTTTGAATCTCACGTAATTAATGGACGGGCCCTTACCAGAGCGATGAAAATATTAATTATTTTATTTTCTCGAGTGATGATCTATCTAACCCATAATGCTTGTGCCCCTGCGCCTGCGGTGATTGTATTCAGGATCTGACAACGCCATGTGAGTTAAGAAAACAAGATGCTGCTCGTTTGTTCATGTTTATCTCAGAAACGGTTGACCACTGTAAATACAGTTTTCACACAACCGTTAATTCTCTTAAAATATAGCTTTAATTTTATTTCAATCTTTTTATAAACAAAACAGTATAATATGAATTGAATTAACGTAAAATAACTATTTTTTTTTCAATTAGCTAAAACTTATACAATATACGTCTTTAAAAGACCAAAAAAAATTTCAAGCGGGCAAAGCCCCAAATGAGACTACTAATATTTTAATATAATATTTAATATATTGTATATATATTACAGCTCTTCAGTCCGAAAGGTGAAGAAGGATGGGAATACAACCTGCCGTTACGGAAACGTTTAGAATCTAAAACACCCCAACGTCAAGTGAACAGTGCGGCGGAGAATGAAGCGAGATAATGTAGTTAGTTATATATATGTATTTGGACTTTTTACTGTACTATACTATAGTATACTATAGGGTTTATACGTCACTACTCACGTTACGTTCACGTTTTGGTAACTAATGTTTGGTCTAATTTTGGGCTTTATTTTTTTTATTTAACTGCTTAAAGTTGAGTTAATTTTAACTTTAGGCCTATTTTTTGTGATACTTTCGAGATATATGAAGTAGGGTAAAGTAATTTCCTTATACATAATGGTAGTAAATTCGATCTCCACTCAGGTGATTATTTTTATTATTACGATAATTAAATACGCTTACTTTACTTCTTAATTTGTTTTGTACTATTTTAAAATATGTTTTGATAAAATTTTATTTATATATTTTTTGTTTCTCCAAGTAAATTAAAACGTAGCGTTAGTTATGGAAACTTATCGCGTAATATTTCTATAATACAATGTCTTGATGAGATTAATTAATCAAATAAATAACTACTACTTGTGCGTTACTTGTGTGTTGTAGCGTGATTTGAAACCGCGCTTTTTGGAATCCGTCCAAGCGCTTTGGCCACTAAGCCATATGTTCGCTTTATCCTGCGACATACATCAAGAACAAGATGAGTATATTACTGATCAGAGCGTTAGGACAAATGCTAAGAAGTGCAGGTTCAAATTTCGCTACGTTATTTTTTTCTAAATGTAGATAATACTCTTTAAAAGTAGTAAAAATAACTACTGACAAAATTAGATCAAACGTAAGCCATCTTTAATGACCACTTCGTGAAAATGTTCTATAGTTAATTAACTATAGTAGTTAAATTTTGTTACGCACCGTTAACGCTTAGACGAGTATGATACGAATTGCGAGTGAGTGAAATGCGAATTAATCGAGTGATAATCGATATGTTAGATAAATTACTGTATATCGATTAAGTGACAAATGTAGGACTTGTGTTAATGTTGCCAATCTAAAGAAATTAAAGTATTTTTATTAGTGGGGTTAATATTGTCACTTCTAGGTTAAATTAAAATTTTTTGTAAGCTATGGATTTTTTATTTGGTAATATTTTTGATGTTGGCAACACTAACTGATGTGTTGAAAATTAATTACAATAAGTCGATATAAAAATCGATTAATAGTTTGGTTACTCGATAGGTGTTCTATCGTTCGTTTATACAAAGCAACTGGATAAAATTAATAAAAATTATATGTAATTTATATTATTATCTCACTGTAAATCTCTTGCAATTATTATTTATATAACATATTTTATCCGGTTGTTATGAATAACAGAATTAAAATTGTAAAAGGACGCCGTCGTTTCATAATTAAGAAGACGTAGCGCGGCGTTGAGTTCCGTCACTTAACACGCACACACACGTTGACAAGATTGGGCGAAACACCAAGTTCCCTTTGCCTGCTATATGCTATATTTAGTGTGAAACTAAAATATTCTTTATTTGTAACCAAATTATTAATAGATAGCTATATATTCAATTATGGCCTATAATAAATATATTTGAGCAATAATTGTAAATATGAATTCCTACTCTGCTTAATTTTAAATAAATACAATTTGTTGTTTTTTTTTTTTTTATAAAAATATTTGAGGCATATCTTTTGTATTGTTTATTTTTTTATTTATTTATATATTTGTAAGAAGATCGATTTTCTCGTAACAATAACATTTGAAATATATTTTCTTTAGAAATATATTTCAAATGTTATTGTTACGAATTATTATTGTTATTGTTCTTTTAGAAATATTCTTTTTCTTGTAAAGTTGAAGGCAGCCGAACAGATTTTGATTGAAATTTTAAATAGTTTTTATATGTTAATGATCTTTAAAGTAGTTTAAATTATTAAAAAAAAGAAAATATTTTTTATTAAAATAATGATGAATTTATTAAAAAAAAATGTGTTATTTGTATATTGCATTGAATGCAATCAACCATATTTCTTCGAGTATGTATTTTATTTTTCCAAAGTACTTTTAAAGATTGTTTTTTTTTTTTTTTTTTATCAAACATTTAGATAATACAAGGTCTAGTAGATATTCAAATGAAATTTTAGTCCAATTCGGATAATATTATCAGTAATATTTTTACTGAGAGTAAATTACAGGTTTGCTTGTAATTTCCTAGCTAAATCACTCCCCAAGCGGGAGTGATTAGACATTGAATAGATAATTGAATATTTTAACAATAGATTTAATCTTCGTATCCTTCTTTATGCTTTATACAGCGAAAACGAAAAAAAGATAGAAAATATTGTCGTGTTTTCCCAGAAAAATATCAGAAAGTAAGGAATTGAAGTGGAGACTTTTGGGGTGGCCTATATCCAGCAGTGGACGTAAAAATGGCTGCGATGATGATGAAAGTATTAAAGACAAATATAACAATAATTAATTTGAATATCTACCTGTGCTTTACTCTCAAATTATATTAACTGTATGTACAAAGAAACGACTAAGCTATATTCTAAATGTAATTAGGTAATGTCAATTTGTAAAATCTCTTCTATCATTCTTCTAAATTTAATTAAGAGGAGAGAAAAAAATCAAGCGAAAACGCGACAAATAGCTAGTTAAATGTATTTTGTTCTCGACACGTTCCCTTAGAAAAGACTGACCGCGAACGAAAAGAGACGACATGGCACATAACATATATGTATGTATGTATGTATGTATTTCCAAAACATGGACTTAAATTACATAGCTATAGCTACCATGTTGTATATTTAAATAAAGTTTAAATTATTTATTGCTGTTTTTTTTTTAATTTATTTTATTTTCTTGTATTACTATAATTCTTTAGCAATAGCAGTTATATAATTTAATTTAAAAGTCAATATAAACATTTTTTAGGCATAAATATTTTTACATTAGTTTGTCGTGGTGCAGCGCCAGATGGTTGTGACTGTAATCGACAGGTTGTGAGTCGAATCCAGCTCTAGGAAGTAAAATATTTAATGTTTTCATTTCTTCGCTCTGGTA